>BSBK01001206.1:0-487393 GCA_027943335.1 Chamaecyparis obtusa
ATGCCACCTCTCTGCCAGCAACTATAGCTCCACTGCTATGGGTATGAACATATCCCTATGCCTCCCAAGGTATGTGCACAAAGATGGTGGTACCAAAAAGGGGGGTTTAAGATGCCACTTTTTTCCTGAAATCAGCAAACTCTGAACTTCAATAACAAATTGAAGATTAGTTCGACTCAAAATTTTCAAAACACTACAAGAACAAGAGTTGTAGTACTTTGAATCTAGTTTCTAAACTACTAATTTGTTTGAAAAATGGTGAAGATTAAGGGCTTCAACTAGGGGGAGCACAAAAAGTGGTACTATTTTTTGTGAAAAAAAATAACATAGTGCCTGTTGTGCTCCCCCTAAAATGTTAAACTTATTTTTTGAAATTATTTAATTGCTCTAGTGAGAAGTTAGCTAACACCACGTAGTTTACCCTGGATTTTTCTGCTAATTTTTTTATGAATGTATGAATTTCTATGACTTTTTGAACTCAGACATCCCAAAACACATGAAATTTGGGGCATGCTCCCCCTAGAAATCATTCAAAATTAGTCAAAAATCAATTTTTCTTTTTTTTAAAGTGTGTAGAATGGAGTCTAGTTTCTAAAAAACTAAGTTTTTCAAATTTCGACAAAACGAAGCAAAATCTATACCCAAAAATACTACACGTTGGTTTTTGACAAAAAATTGACATACATTCAATGGAAATTAATGTTGATATGCTTAAACTTATCATTTTTGGAAATAAATTAGTATGTTTAGATACCTAACTCAGAGGACCAATAATCTCACATTGTCATGATTTTTTTGTTATCGAATCACATGTAAACTAGACGGAGAGCACACACAAAAAGTGAAGGTTTTTTTCTAATGTTTCTTTGAATTCACGTCAAACTCATGGCTTATAACATCCAAGCCTTTGGGTTGGATCTCCAGAAGCAAATCCAAGCCTTAGGCTTGGTAAATACAAGCCTTCAAATAGGGTGCATTCCCTATTTGGCGTTGGCCACCCTATTTGAATCTTATGCATGAAATAGGGTGCATGCCAAATAGGGCATGCACCCTATGTCAAGCATAAATAGGCTCTAAAGAACCATTAGGACCCATTCTAATGTGTCCTAATGATTCCATAGTGGTTTTAATCTTCCTCTAACGTGGTCTATTATGACCCATTATTGTCCCTTAGAACATGTTAGAACTCTCATGATCACACTACAAACCCCTAGACAACATTACGGCCTGTTAGGACACATTAGATCCTCAAAGTGTGTCCTAAGAGGTATTAATTGATTTCAATATTTTTCTTATGGTTCTAATAGGTGCTAAAGAGCCATAATAAGATCTAAAAAACATTAGGAACCCTTCATTTAATACATTAGAAGCACCTCGAACCATAAAGTGTGTCATCCAAAATCTCTCTCTCTCTCTCTCTCTCTCTCTCTCTCTCTCTCTCCCTCTACCTCTCCCTATCTCTCTATCTTCCTTGCTCTAATTTCTCTCTTTGTACTTCTCTTTACCCTAGTTATCTATTTCTTACCTTCACTTCATCCCTCTCCCTCTACCTCTCGTTATCTCTCTATCTTCCCCTCCCCCCACTCTATCTCTCTCTCTGTCCACGTTCTTACCCTCTCTTTCTTCACTCTTCTATCTTATCCCTATCCCTCTGCCTCTCTCTACTCTCTCCTCTCTCTCTCTCTCCCTCCTCTCTCTCTCTTCTCTCTCTCTCTCTCTCTCTCTCCCTACTTCTCTTATCCTATCTCTTTCTTGTCTTGTCTCACAAACTTCTCTCTCTATCTACTTCTCTTAGGTCCTAGATCTCTTTATTACCTTCACTCTAAAACCCTCTCCCCTACCTCTCTCTCTCTCTCTATCTATCTATCCATCTACTTCTCTTACCCTAGATCTCTTTATTACCTTCACTTTCAACCCTCTCTCTCTCTCTCATCTCTCTTCTCTCTCTCTCTCTCTCTCTCTCTCTCTCTCTCTCTCTCTCTCTCTCTCTCTCTCTCCCCCTTCTCTCTCTCTCTCTCACCCTTCTCTCTAACCCTCTCTCTCTCTCTATCTACTTCTCTTACCTGAGATCTCTTTCTTGTAACCTTCTCTCTCAACCCCTCTCTCTCTCTCTCTCTCTCTCCTACCTTCTTTCTAACCCTCTCTCTCTGTCTATCTAAGATCTATCTATCTACTTCTCTTACCCTAGACCACTTTCTTACCTTCTCTCTTAACCCTCTCTCTATCTATCTATCTATCTATTTATCTAACCCTATATCTCTTTCTTACCTTCTCTTGAGAAACCCCTCTCCCCCTACCTCTCTCTCTCTCCCTCTCTCCTTCTCTCTCCCCTCTCTACTTCTTCTTACCCTAGATCTTTTTTCTTACCTTCTCTCTCAACCCCTCTCTCCCTATTTCTCTCTCTCTCACACCCTCCTCTTCCTCTCACTATCTCTCTATCTCCCCTCTCTCTATCCTTATCTCTATTCTTCTCTTATCCCAACTCCATCTACCTCTCCCTTGTTACCCCTCTCCTTCTCTCTCTCTATCTACTTCTCTTACCCTTGATCTCTTTCTTATCTTCTCTCTCAACCCTCTCCCTGCCTCTCTCTCTCTCTCATCCCTCTCTCCTCTCTAACTCACTCTCTCTCTATCTATTGATCTACTTCTGTTACCCTAGATCTCTCTCTATCCTTATTCTCTATTCTTCTCTTATCCCATCTCCCTCTCTCTCTCTCTCTCTCCTCTCTAACCCTATCTCTCTCCCCCTTCTCTCTAACACTATATATCTCTCTCTTACCTTATCTCTCTCTCTCCCCTTCTCTCTAACCCTATATCTTTCTCTTACCTTCTCTCTCACCTCTCCCCCCTTTGCATTTCTTGAGCTCTCTCTCTTTACGTCCCCTATATATATATATATATATATATATATCTTTCCTTCTCTCTTACCTCTCCTTTTCATCTCTCTCTCTATCTATCTATCCACTTCTCTTACCCTAGAACTCTTTTTTACCTTCTCTCTTAACCCTCTCTATCTATCTATATATTTATCTTACCCTATATCTCTCTTACCTTCTCTTTCAACCCTCTCCCCCTGCCTCTCGCTCATTGCTCTCTCTCTCTCTCTATCTACTTCTCTTACCCTAGATATCTTTCTTACCTTCTCTCTTAACCCTATCTCTCTATCTATCTATTTATCTTACCCTATATCTCTTTCTTACCTTCTCTCTCAACCTTCTCCCCTGCCTCTCTCTCTCTCTCACTCGCTCCTCTCTCTCTCTCTAATCTCTCTCTTTATCTACTTCTGTTACCCTATATCTCTTTCTTACCTTCTCTCTTAACCCTCTCCCTTTCTCTATCTACTTATCTCACCCTATATCTCTTTGAACTTTCCTTCTCTCTCAACCCTCTCCCCCCTCTCTCTCTCTCTCTCTCTCTCTCTCTCTCTCTACTCATCTCTCTCTATCTCTCTCTCTCTCTCTCTCTCTCTTCTCTCTCTTCTCTCTCTCTCTCTCTCTCTCTCTCTCTCTCTCTCTCTCTCTCTCTCCTTCTATCTACTTCTCTTACCCTAGATCTCTTTCTTACCTTCTCTCTCAACCCTTTGCCTCTGCCTCTCTCTCTCTCACCCCTCCTCTTCCTCTCACTATCTCTACATCTCCCCTTTCTCTATCCTTATCTCTATTCTTCTCATAATCCATCCCCCTCTACCTCTCCCTCCATTACCCCTCTCTATCTATCTATCTATTTCTCTTACCCTATATCTCTTTCTTACCTTTTCTCTTACCTCTCCCCCTTTGTATCTCTCTCTCCTATCTATCTATCTACTTATCTTACCCTATATATCTTTCTTACCTTCTCTCTTAACCCTCTCCCTCTCTCTATCTACTTATCTCACCCTATATCTCTTTGAACTTACCTTCTCTCTCAACCCCTCCTCTCTCTCTCCTCTCTCTCTCTCTCTCTCTCTCTCTCTCTCTCCCTTGTTACTCCCCCCTCTCTCTCTCTTGTATGATTCATTATGATCCCTTAACACCTCTTTAACATTCTAGGACATATCAATGAGTCCCAAGACCCCCATATTAACCTTAGGGCCCCTAAGGGTTGCATGGGGTCCTAAGAACTACTTTACACCCCTCATGACTCCTTATACCCCTTAGGACCTCTTGAGAACAACATGATGTATTCCTATCAGTGCTATGGGGTTATAAGGGGTTGTAGGATTGATTATGATCTCTTAACACCTCTTTGATATCCTAGGACATATCAATGAGTCCCAAGACCCCATATGACCCTTAGAACCCCTAAGGGTCACATGGGGTCCTAAGAACCACTTTACAACCCCTTACAACTCCTTATGACCCTCTACAACCAATTAGGACCCTTTACAGACACCTAAGGGTCACATGGGGTCCTAAGAACCATTTTACACCCCTTATGACTCCTTATGACCCTCTACAACCAATTAGGACCCTTTACAGACACCTAAGGGTCACATGGGGTCCTAAGAACCACTTTACACACCCTTACAACTCCTTATGACCCTCTACAACCAATTAGGACCCTTTACGGAAACCTAAGGGTCACATGGGGTCCTAAGAACCACTTCACACCCCCTTACGACTCCTTATGACCCTCTACAACCAATTAGAGACCCTTTACGGACACCTAAGGGTCACATGGGGTCCTAAGAACCACTTTTACACCCCTTATGACTCCTTATGACCCTCTACAACCAATTAGGACCACCTAAGGACCACTTAAAACCCCTTATTCGTTAACTTTCTTGCACTCTCCTCTCTCTCTCTCTCTCAGTCACCACCTCTATCTCTCTTTGTCTCTTTATCACATCTCTCTCTCTCTCTCTCATCTCCTTTCTCCCCCCATCTATCTCTCTTTTATGAATTTCTAGAAAAGGGCGTGCTCCAAATAGGGCATGTGCCAAAAAAGGGCGTACGCCCTATTTGGCGCACGCCCTTTGTAGAAAGCCAAAAAATGGCAAAAACCCAAGAATCCCCGTGAAGGAGGCCCACTTTTACTGTATTCTATCTGGAACATGTAGTTTTGCACAACAAATATTCACTTTCATGGTGTTGGAAGGTAAAAAAGAAGACTATTTTATCAATTTGGACCACCTTTTGTTGCAAGGTCAACATTTTGGTGCGAAAAACAACCTTTATTTAGCAAATTTGACATATTTAAAGGTAATTTTTGTTTGTTCTTTGCATGCCAAAATGTGAATAAATCCTTTTTATTTTATTTCATATTATATGGACTTGTGGAAAGCATACATAGACATGTATGGACTATAGTTGTATTATAATTTTGATATATATAAATTGTAATACTTTTATATTATGTTATGACTTATTATAATAGATTGATTAAAAAAACCATAATTGTTGTATTAGATTGATATTTTATAATGTGTAAATTTTAATGAATTTCAAATGTATATATAGATCTTATTCATCATGCTGAGAAAATGACCTAAGATTCAAACACACGAAGAGCATGAAATAGAGAAAGAGAAGAAAAGAGAAAGAATGAGACAACTTTGTGAACAATGACAATTGGAGCCCATACAAGAAGAATTACCTAACAGGAGAGAATTGGAATTGGAAACACAAAGGAACCAAATGAGAAAGTTGCGTGCAACAAGACAATTGAATTATGAAGGGGTGAGTATATCATCTATTGGATCACAAGTTGAAGGGATGCCATCATCCAATGTTGGAGGTGCACATGAATTATCTAATGTTGAAGACATCGCACACTCTACACCTCAAAGTGTAGCCAAACACACACCATCGTATTATGTTGAAGGCACACCATTAGCTACATCTAAAGGAATAGACACATCATTACATCATTGTGAAGGCACCTCATTTCCATCTTCCGAAGGTGTAGGAATCACACCATTGCATTGTGTTGAAGTAAACACCATATTCATCTCAAGTCGGTGAAGGTCCATCTTCCACATCTCAATTTGAAGGCACATCATCTTCAGTCGAAGGTACGTAATTCATCCCTAACATTGTTGACATTCCCAATGTTGAGCACAACACAACAATTGAGAACACCTCCTAGAGTTTTTCATAGAAAGCCTAAATATTTGATTGATATTGACACTAATATTTTGAAATCAATGCCTGAAAAGATTCCCAAGCGCACTTGTCAAAGATATACTAACCAAATTTGGAGGATATTTTTTGAGAATTTGAATGTCATAGGAAGATGTCAATTGTTTTTTGAAATGATGAGAAATCTAAAATTTAGGCCTATCATGAAGATTCTTGGGTTAAGAACAGATGACACCTCCATTGAAAAAGCTATTGTAAAGAATCTAATGGATGCATATGAGACTGTGGATTCTACATCACGCACGAAAGATAGTAATGTCACATGACATGTGATGACATCAACAATGGTAAGCAATCAAATGAAGAAGTCTCGACTCATTATAAAGACAAGTAAATCATTGAAAATAAGTAGAAGGTCTCTAATGAGAGCCGTGGAAAGGCGTCAAAGAGTGGAAGATTCAAATAGCAATGAACTATGGGCTGTTTTTCCGGTAGATTTCCATGGAAAGCAAAGACATTGTTGAAGCTTTGAAATCCTTCATTGATAATTTTTGGAAGAATAACTACATGAGTATCTCCTAATCAAAGAGATTTTGTAAGGAGGAGGATTGGTAGTCAATTGCGTGATCCACATCCAAAGCATTTTTTGGATTCAACCCAGACACAATTTTTTTCAAAATTTATAGATGCATATCCTCAAATTAAAATTAGTCAAAGATTTTTTGAAATGGCTAAACATTTTTATGTCAAGATAAATCACACATGCACAACTTGTTGTTGTAGAGTACATATTGAATTTTCTAACCATTATACTGTCTATCAGCATATATGTGTATGTTTGCATGCTAACAATGCTTTACAGGAGTGTAACATAAAGGAGCCACCTAGATCTTCAAGGGAATTGATAGCTACCATTTTATGTCGTAGACCAGACGGACAAAAATTTCATAAACTATCATGTTTGAATGGTACATGTGTACATTGCGGTGGTTTGCAAGATTTACCTATTTGTCAGCATATGGAAAGTATTTATGCAATTGGGAATGAAATAGTAGAATTTGGAAAATATAAGACCATTGCATATGCTCTAAAAGATGGAAAAGAGGCAAAAAGATGTGATTTAGTAATTGACAGGATCCGGTGTATCAGTTCATGGATATATTTTGTGGGAAAATTGTGTATGAAATATGTAATGCATACACATAGAGCACGATGGTTGGATACACAATTCAAGTTATGCAAGGACACTTTCCGATTGATACAATTGTTTCCGCTGTGGACTTTTCTGAAAACTACACTTTGCAACCACAAAATGAGGTACAATCATAGTATTACAACTCTCAATAGGTTGCTATATTTGTTCATATAGCATACTTGCATGCACCTGATAGTACAAAGGAAAATAGGAAGATATCGAGGAGTACCATTTTTATATGAGCAATGATCGCTCACATTCTATAGAGTTTGTACATGGTTGCTTTAGTTTGTTTTACAGTGATTTGGCAAATAGGAGCATACCATATTGTCGACACATCATATGGTCAGATAATTGTACATCCCAATTCAAGAATTCTCATAGGTTTTATTGGTTGAGCAGGATGCACAAGAACACTGATATTCAATATATGTGGAATTTCACTGAGGCGGGCCATGGAAAGGGAGAGCATGATGGTGTGGGAGCATGTATAAAAAGAGCTTTAGCACGTGAAGAATTAAAGTATGAGGGGGGAGAAAACTTATCAAATGCAAGATGTATTGTCGACTGGTGTAATGCCACAATGGGCCCAGGTAAGGAAGGTGAGTCAACAGTTCATAGATTTTTTTGGTTGATTGATGAAACTAACATTGCACCATATGAGGATTGTTGTACAGTAACAGGATCAAGTGAGCTACACTCTTTTAGAAGTTGTAATGCAGGTTCATGGATGGTATACACATGACATATGGCATGATTTTGTTCATCTTGTGCAGAGGAGAATTGGGATGAGTGCAAGTCAAAGGAATGGGTGATGAATGGTCTATAAGACCTTTGAGCCCACTTCACTCCTATCGTCTACCAACAACATTGCAAACTAGGGGACATGGCAACATCTATTGACTTTGACCATTTGTCAGATATAGTACAACCAGGTAAATTGTCTATTTATATAGTTTGTCTAAACTATTTTGGATATTAATGTACTGAATATGTCTACGTTGTTGCAGGTCATGTTTTTGCAGTTATTGCACCTGAATACAATGACAAATGGACATATTATTATTTATGTTATTGTGTTGAGGCCAAAAAGAAATTGGATGTTGCAGTTGTAGACGGTGAAGGATTACAATACCCTATAGGAGCGGTTGTTGTAACAAGAACATGGCTTAGATGATATGGTATGAAGAACTCTAAGTTGTGGTTGTTCGAGGACTGGGAGACACACAGGAAGATTCCTACATTATTCAAACCTTGTTGTTGCTTTGAATGTTAATTTGATTAGATATGGGGGTAGGCTAGTGAAAAGAACTCTTTGGAAGGTTCCCGAGTCAGAGCATGAGGCAATACTTAACACACTAAAGGTTAAGGTAGATCCAGCTGGTTCAATGGACTAAATCAGGTTGTACTAAAATGTTGTAATATGTGTTCAACTGTACTATTTGTTTCTCTGACAAAGTTAGCTTCTATGGTACATACCCCGTGTGTATAGAGGGAAGTTTGTAATAGTAATGATAATGCAATGCTGCATATTTTTTGGGGCAATGCCAGAGGTTTTCTCCACTCAGCTCTTTCCTACCGATGCCTTTGTTGAGCTGAGTTGTAAACATGTTTCATAATATTAATAAAAAACCTGTTAGATCAGATATAAAAATTGGTCAAATCTCCTCAAAACATGTTAGATCAGATATTAAAAAGACCATTACAATAATTTCCAATCCAAATGAACTCACAAAAGCAAAAGAAACTTAAAATTTGCATCCAAAATAAAGGGTTTTCCTTCAATTTCTTGCAACATTGCCAAAATGGTCACTTTACAAAGAAACTATATAAAATTTGAAGAATTATCCACTTCTTAAGATCTGAAAAGAAAGTTTTTATCATATCAAAACATTTTCCAAAGTTTGATCCACCCATCAAGAGTAAAACCCACAAAACTTGCGAGATGACTCCTTGAGCAACATTGCCAAAATGGTCACCCTACAAAGAAACTATAAAAATTTGGAAGAATTTTTTGCTGCTTAAGATCTTAAAAGTAAGTTTTCAACATATAAATGCAATCCCCAAAATTTGAACTACCCATCACGAGAAAAACTCATCAAACTTGCAAGATGTCACTTTAGACAACTATGTCAAAATATGCCATTTTACAAAGCAACTATGTCGAACTGTGCCTTGTGCACTCAACCCGTCGCTTTCGTTAGGTCCGGGTGGCCGGGTAACAGCCAAGGACCAACTCTTTCTGGTCACCCAGTCCTTGGAATGTTCTAGAATGCACTCGGGGCAAGTGTCCCTTACGGTGCCCAAAGCACGAAAAACAATAGGGCATGGAAACTTCTTGAAGTCATAAATGATTATAAGCACCCTACTACATGGTACAACTCTTTGATTTGTATGGAAAACAAGCATTTTTTGAAATAAAACTTGGTATTTTTTTAACGTTTTGGATGATCTTTGGATTTGTAAAGGTCTGATCTTGTGCATAGAGGTTTCCGAAGACATTTCACAAAGTTTTCAATTAGTTTTCATTGTTTTGTAAGAGATCTATTTGCTGCTCCAAGTTTTAACTCACTTTTCCTCTTGTTTCCACTATGGATTTATGAGATCCATGCATAGTATGACCTTCTAACCCTAGGGATGGATCCAATAAAATGTATATTGACAACATAACATGAAATAAGGAAGGTACAATGAGTTTTGTTGCAAGAAAGTGGAGGAGAGCTACCCTATGCATGCTTTGGGTGCACTTGGAAGGTGCGAACCATGACACAGATAGGGATTTGGCTTAAGAAGACCATGTTTTTATGATTGGAACTTGTCAAGGACATCAATAACAAGGTGTGACATGAAGGAATTAGCCTAGTAAGGATTCTAGACCGTACAACCAAGATACCCTAGCCTAGGAGGGTTTATAAGCAACAAATTGGGGATTTCATGTTTGGAGAGTTGATGGGTCAAAATTGACCATGGATTTATTCAATTAGACACAAATGATGAACTTTCACCAATTTTGGAGACATTTGGAGTTGTTTTGCTAATGGTTGCTTTGTAAAAGTGCTTGATTTTCACTCAAAAACTGTCACAGACTTGGATTTAAGGACTTTGGTCCAAAACAACACACCTTAAGTTTTACATAAATTGTGTAAGAGGATAAAGGGTATCTGAAACTACTTTTACTTTTTCAATTTTCTTGGAACAAATTGGAGAAAACAATTAAAAACTATCTCTGCTACTCCACAAAGGCAAAATGCACATGACAACAATTTGGCAAAATGCTAATAATGTACTTTCTGATATAATAAGGACTTGAAACTTGTTTTAAATTATTAATACATCATATGAAACATCTTGGAATGTTTGGAATCATCTATCTGAGTGGTTAAGCACAAATTCATGTTTGACGGCATTAAGGTTCTGAAAGTACACTAATAGTGCATAAGCAAACTTGGGTCATTAATGAGTTGTAAAGGGAAAATAATGATGTTGTATTTAATATGCCTTAATATTTTGTAGTTAACATGGCTTACAAGTGCCAAGTCATCATTTAATTAGGAAGTACATTCTTTGCATTATGCTACTTGTAACAGCAGCAACTATATTTAATTAATTTATCCAACTTTTTCCAAAGAAGTTGCAAAACTAAAAACACATTCAGATATCCTTTTCAGCTTTACACAACATATCCAAAAATCAGTATTGGTTACTTTGTAACAAATTGCTCAAAAATGTGACTGTGACAGTTTTTGAAGGAAAAGGATGCACTTTAACAAAGCAACTAGTAGAGAAACTCATTCAATCTTCTTGAAACTTGGTGAAATTTCATCATTTACATCCAATTAGACAAATACATAGTCAATTTGGACCTATGCATTCATTTACTATGAAAGCCCTAATTAGGTGCTTGAAAACCCTCTTTGGCTAGGGCATCACCAATGTACAGTCTACACACACTTTTAGGCTAATTCCTCTTGCACACACCTTGTCCCTAACATCAATAACAAGATTAAATCATAAAAGAATAGGGTCCTTAAGCCCAATCATTGGCTGTGTAAGGGGTGGCACTCTCCCAGTGCACCCAAATCATGCTTTTGGCTGCTCCTTTCCACTTTCCCATGCTTTCCTACAATAAATCTTCTCATAATATTCTTATTCAAGGTTAATAGGCTATGATACATGTTAGTAGATCCATCCTTACGGTTAGGAGTGCATACTAAGGATGGATCATGCTAAAATCACTGGAAATCCAATGCAAAACTGTGTAATATTTTGGAGCAGCAGAGATATCTCTTACAAAAAACAATACAATCTACTTATAAATGATTCAATATACCTTCTAACACCTTCCTACATCGGATCAAATCATCACCAATCAATAGACCATCAAAAACCTTCAAGAAACTATCATGGATGCTCCTGCTAATCTTGCATATCTTTCAAACCGTGTGTTGTGCACTCGAACCGTTGCTTCCATTGGGTCCGAGTGGCTGGGTAAATTCTAGTGGAGGTCTCCTCTTGCAAGCGGAATCAACAGAATGCTAGTGACCACTGTGGACCGGTGTGTCGCTTAAGATGCCCAAAGCATCAAAATTGGTGAACTTCAAAGGGGTGTATCTCAGAGCCCGTGTGAGGTATCAATGAACCATCAACTACCATAGGATGGTGTCATTGAGGTCTACAAAAACCTCTCTCAGTTTCTTTAGATCCCTCTTCGTTTGAAAATGGCAGCCCGGTCTCGGGTGATGCAAATAGAGGCAGTGAGGGTCAGTTGAAAGTGCTAATCTTGCATATCTTTTGAACCGTGTGTCGTGCACTTGAACCATCTATTCTGTTAGCTCCGTATGGCCAGGTAAACACTAGTGGAGGTCTCCTCTTGCAAGCGAAATTGACAGAACGCTACCGACCACTGTGGATCGGTGTGACCCTTAAGGTGCCCAAAGTACCGAAATTGGCCAACTTCATCAGGGTATAACTCGGAGCCCGTGCGAGGTATCCATGGACTGTCAGGTGCTACAAGAGGGCATTTTTTATTTCTACAATAACCTCTCTCAATTTCTTTAGATCCCTCTCCATTTGAAAATGGCAGCCCGGTCTCGAGCGATGCAAATAGAGGCAGTGAGGGTCAGTTGAAAGTGCTAATCTTGCATATCTTTCGAACTGTGTGTCATGCACTTGAACCATTGGTTTTGTTAGCTCTGTATGGCTAGGTAAACGCTAGTGGAGGTCTCATCTTGCAAGTGGAATCGACAGAACGCTACCGACCACTGTGGACCGGTGTGACCCTCAAGGTGCCTAAAGCACCGAAATCAAAAAACTTCATCGAGGCATATCTCGGAGCCCATGTGAGGTATCTATAGACCATTAGGTGCTATAGGAGGGGATTTCCGAGTTCTACAATAACCTCTCTCGGTTCCTTTAGATCCCTCTCCCTTTGAAAATGGTAGCCCGGTCTCGAGCGATGCAAATAGAGGCAGTGAGGGTCAGTTGAAAGTGCTAATCTTGCATATCTTTCAAACCTTTGGTTTTGTTAGCTCCATATGGCCTGGTAAATGCTAGTGGAGGTCTCCTCTTGCAAGCAAAATTGACAGAACGCTACCGACCACTGTGGACCGGTGTGACCCTTAAGGTGCCCAAAGCACCGAAATCGGTGAACTTCATTGGGGCATATCTCAGAGTCCATGTGAGATATCTATGGACCATTAGGTGCTACAAGAGGGGATTGCCAAGTTCTACAACAACCTCTCCCAGTTTCTTTAGATCCCTCTCCCTTTGAAAATGGAAGCCTGGTCTCAAGCGATGCAAATAGAGGCAGTGAGGGTCAGTTGAAAGTGCTAATCTTGCATATCTTTCGAACCGTGTGTCATGCACTCAAATCATGAGTTATGTTAGCTCTATATGGCCTAGTCAATGCTAGTGGAGGTCTTCTCTTGCAAGAGGAATTGACAGAACGCTACCGACCACTGTGAACCGGTGTGACCCTTAAGGTGCTGAAAACACCAAAATTGGTGAACTTCATTGGGGCATATCTTGAAGCCCATGTGAGGTATCTACGAACTGTCAAGTGCTACAAGAGGGGATTGCCAAGTTCTACAACAACCTCTCTCAATTTCTTTAGATCCCTCTCCCTTTGAAAATGGTAGCCTGGTCTTGAGCGATGCAAATAGAGGTAGTGAGGGTTAGTTGAAAGTGCTAATCTTGCATGTCTTTCGAACTATGTGTCATGCACTTGAACTATCAATTCTGTTAGCTCCATATGGCCTGGTAAATGCTAGTGGAGGTCTCCTCTTGCAAGCAGAATAGACAAAATGCTACTGACCACTGTGGATCAGTGTGACCCTCAAGGTGCCCAAAGCACCGAAATTGATGAAATTCTTTAAGGCATATCTTAGATCCCATGTGAGGTATCTACGGACTGTCAGGTGCTACAGGTGCCTAAAAACATGTAGTGTACACCAGTAGACTCGAGTCTTGACAACTCAAACTTAGATTTCTTCCTAACAAATTACATCACTGATATACACAACTATATTGTAATGACCCACATGACCAAGGTACAAAATGCATGCAATACAAAGAGTAAAGCCATATTTCAATAGTGCTACTATGAAAACATAAAGCAGAGATACAATCACGTGCATATGAAAACATAAACATTTTGTAGTCAATTTTGAAATTTGAAATGAATAACCAATTTACTATGAAAGCATGGACAACAATGTAAACACATAAGACATTGCTAATGAAGAATACAATGTACATGCCTATATAATAACAACATGCCTGATGATGTCATATAAGCCAATAAAAGTTTGGTCAAATAATGCAAAATAAGTGTACAAAAGATATGTCTGATAATATCATATAGGTGTACAAAATATATGTCCAGAAATGCCATATAGGTGTACAAAATGTGTGTCCAATAATGCCAAGTAGGCGTACAATAAAAGTATCCCTATTCTACTCATTTCCCGCTAGGGGAAGAAAACAAGTCTCGAGCTATTTTTGATTTCTGAGTGGATGGGGATGCAGTGGATGCTGGAGTCTTTTGAACGCGTTCACTTGTCCTCCTATCTAGACTCTTCTGTAAAGAGAGCTGAAAAAATAAAAAGTATAAGCATCAATGAGTAATATGTAAATCAAAATTAAAATGTATAATGACATATGCTAGAATTTTCTCTTACCAAAAATATGTAGTCACTATGTTCATCCACTACAGAGCTAGGCTGGCGATTAGGAGTGAAAAGTCCCTGGATATACAATCAAAATAGTAATTCAATTTCCATATGTGAACATTGTTACAAATTTAATTTGAACTATTAAGATGACAATGATAATTAAATTTAGTTTCATACTACAGTAAGTGCCTCAGAACTAGCAACAACAGTAGCAGCTCCATGATCCAAAGACTCTCGAACACCAGGAGGAGTTTCCAATCTCATCATCTAAAAATGAATCAAGTAGATTATTATGCATCTATTAAGAATATTTATAATTATTTGCAAAATGACATGCATTAATGGTACCTCCGTGAAAGTGCCATCGCATGCAACTAGATACGGTGTAGATGTGGAAGTTGTCGCAACAGTGGCCTAGAGAACATGCAAGATAATTTAAAAGACAATTATTCATATAAGAATATACTGGTAATGTGTTGGTTATAGTATTTTATTACATATATACCTGTGGACTCCACGATGTTGTATGAAAGCTGGGAGAAGGAATGTGCTCACTTCCAACAGTGCTTTGAGTCTGGATTTTGATAATAGTTTTTTTCGTAAATTATTTGCTCATTCATTTTTTTAATATAATTTGATCAAAGTAAATGTAATTAACAATAAATATAGATACCTCTCCAAATGCACAGTGTCACCCCTCACTATCTACTATGAATGTAGAAGGTCCAACAGTGAACTAATACACAGTACAATAAGTTATCAGATAAAATCATGTATAATAACTTAATGTATTAATTCAATTATTTTTTTTGATAAATATCTGTGGAGATTTATTAGTGTAGAAAGTGGTAGGGGGGACATGCTCGGTTCCACTAACACTTTGACCCTACATATACATCATATACTAGTTTAGTTATTCATTTGGTTATAAATGGAATATATGACCAAATAAATATAACTGGAATCGCAAATATTTACCTGTGTGTCGATGCCAAATGTTGTGTTCAGGAAGTCACTAGTCATCATACCATCATCATCACCAGCCCTACCATGAGGAGTACCATATGTGCATAAGGACCCACATGACTAGCATAAGTGGCCCCTCGAAGATTGCTCATCCTCCCTCTGGACTAATGGGCTAACAACATCAATGAGAGTTTGGGCGAGGGCATTAATGGTGCCTAGTGTGTCCACCTCCACATGTTCCTTCACTATAGAAGGAACACTAACATGCTCAATATGGGGCTTGCCAAGGGGTGCCCTAGGTGCATTGGGGTCAACATGTGCCCCCGGTCTATTAAATGATGATCCCCCACCTCTACCTTGAGAATCTAAAAAGTCAAAATAATTGGGCACCTCACCAAGGATGAACTCGCAATAGAGTTTCCTCAAAAAATATATGGGAACCTTGTGATTGTTGCAAGGAGGGTTATCAAAGACCATCCACCATCTATCCCAAAAGTTATTTTTAATATCTTCATTAATGCACCAGTGAATTGGGAACCTCCTCAATGTAGTTCTGAGAGTTTCATTTTGCCTAGGCTTTTTGAAGAGTTTACAAATGTCATCTTTTGTGATCTTTTTCTTTTTAATGTCCTCATATGACAACTTATCAGCATAATATTGTTTATGTTCTTCTCTTTTATTATGCCAAATATTCAATTGCCCACTAACTGATCCTACATGGGTAAGAATTGATTCTAAGGAGGAAGCAAGTGTTGCTCTTCCAGAATTTCTATTTACGGACACTTTTAATCTATTGATTAAATTTTCTAATTCCCTTTTCCCATTTTCTATTTTTTCAAACAAAGTTTGTGATGCTCTAGGAAGAGGTTTTTCGATTGGTGGAGGTCATGGTAGTGGGTTTTCAATACTTTCTTCTTCTACATGAGGAGGCGGTTGGTTTTCTTCGTTAATTGGAGGGTTTGAATGAGGGTTTTCTTCGGGTGCATCATTATTGCCTGTAGTTCAAACAAAATTGTTTTTTTTTTAATTCTATTTGCAAATAAAATTACAAATAACAATAAAACACAATGTAAATTGAAAAAAAAATAAAAAATGAACATTTACACATAAACAACTCAAGAATCATTAAAAGAAACCTACCTCTTCTGCTTCTTCTTGATCTATGCTAACGAGGAGGCATTGCATACAAATTCGTGGGCAAAAAAATGCCTCTTCTAGACCGCGTGCACGCTAAAGGGTGACCTTGCTGCTGCTAATGGCGTTTTGAAGCTCGAAATTGTGAGCTTCAAATGAGTAGTGAGTGGTTTTATAATAAAACTACAAAGGGCGTGCAACAAAAAGGGTGCACGCCCTATGGCTTGGATTGGCCAAGCCTAAGGCTTGGCCAATCCAAGCCATAGGGTGCACACCCTTTTTGGCTAGCGCCCTTTTTGGCGTGCGCCCTCTACGTGCAATGGGGCCAAAAAAAAGTTTGACATCTTTTTGGTACCCCATCTTTGTGCACATACCCCCCAAGATCTTGTGCCCCCTCATAGTGAACTCATGATGCAGAAGGAATTCTCAATGACATGACCATTCCTATGAGGACATCTCTCACAAAGGATCTCCACTCCTCTATGCTAGTTGGAGATCACATGTTTTTAATTAATTTATCATTTATCGCATATTCATAAATTTTGCACTTATTCTAAATTTGTTCATACCTTGATCTCCCTCACAGAAGTTGGGATCTGTGTCTCGATGGGGTGTTGTGGGTGGTGGTTGGATAGACTCTCCTCGCTCTACCTATCTTATCCGAGGTGGGGGCATCTTCGCTTGAGTATGTACTAATCAAGATTGTAAGGGCTCGATCGCTATGAAAGATGGTGGTGCCTCATCCATTATGCCACCTGTTGTTGGCATGTCCTCCCCACCCTTTGTCTCCATAGCCTCTATGCCTGGTGGTATCTACTCCTCCTCATCCTCATCTCCGTGATGAGTCGTAAAATAGGGACCTAGATCTCTAGTAGGATAGTCATCTAGGAACATAGGTCTTGTGCCCTGCACACTTATCTATCGCAAGTAGTCCTTCAACACTCCTCCATCCTCAACTATAGGAGGGACCTTGACATCACCTAGACTCTTAGTATCTATCAGCTCTATATCATGAATAGTTGACCAAGGTGTGGTCCCAGGCCTCTACATGTATCTCCTCCCATGTGAGTATCAAGGTATCTGTGTTGGGGGGCCTACTAAAGAACAAATTGTTGCATCACTCTCTCATAATAGTAGGGCACCACTATATAGTTTTGTCTTCCCTCTAGTAGCCTCTATCTCTACATCCATCTTAGCTTCAATGTTGAGTATGTTCATGCTATCATGTAATGGTAAGACCTCCACACAACCTTTGTGCCTCGTAGTCAGTCTAGTATGACCCTCTAGTATAGAACATCACCAAACTATCAGAAATAGCCCAATGTATATGCAAATACTCTCAGTGACTCAGCTGGTATGCCCACAAGACATCTCATGTGCCTCATACATATAAAATGTTCAAAAGCCCACACCTATAAGAGTGTACACATCGTCAGGCTCTGCCTCTGATATTTGATGAACTTCCCGAGCTCATAGTAAAGTTGCACAAGCATGCTTTGACCCCACACATACACTTTAGACTCTCTCTCTCTCCATGTGTCAAACCATATGTGTAAGAGGAGTGAAGATGATGGTGCCCTTTATATCGGGCATCACTATTCTGGAAATAGTACAAAGCATGAACCTCCTCAGCAAAGGATTCTATTGAAACAAGATACCCTTTAGGCTCACATGATCAAGTCTCTCTCTCTCTATATATATATACATGGAAGTCCCATACAGTACTCAAAATCTCTAGTGATCTTCTCTATAGAACGGTTGAATCATGATCTAACCATTAATCCTCGAACTAGCAGATGTAAGATCCAATAAACATCCTCTAGAGTAATTGTCATCTCCCCTATAGGTAGATGGAATGAGTGTGTATCCTCATCCCATCTCTCCATCAATACTAATAGTATGGCTTTGTGAAAATGACTGTGAGGTAGTCAAGCTACCTAGAAAATTCCAATGTCTCTCATAATCTATGTCTTTGTTGCATTGAGTACTCCTATATGTCCTCAATGTTATATCATAACATTTCACATATAGTGCTTTCTCATCACTGGCAGCTCCTGAGATAGAAACATGGAAAACTCAATCAGTTCTCAGCATCAAATAATAGTTCTTAACATATATAATTTTGTATCCTGACCTATCTAGGAAACAAGATGACTTCTCAAAAAGAGGTCAACTTCTTGGAAAGAGGTTGACTTCTTCCCTGAGGAACAAGTTGACTTCTTGGGAACAATTTGACTTCCTAACCTAGCTATCAAAAATATCTTCCTATGGAATGTAGAACAACTTCCTAAATCTATAGAAAGCATGAGAATGGAAGGAAAATGTAAGGAAATGGGCACAGGCATCGATACATACCTCCTCTAGCTCTACGCCATCTAATGCTACCTATCATAGCACTTCCATCTGCATCGGTGATACTTCTTCCTCGGCATCCTTCTCCTTCTTCACCTTCAAGAAAATGTTCCAAATGAGCTTTCACAAAGGTAAATTTTCTTTATGTATGTCATTAATTAGGTTACTTTTTTCTGAAAAGTTAGCTTATCATTCTTAAATGTTATGTCCCTCTTTCACTCTTTTGATCATATCTTGAGTTCAGTAGCTCTGATTTGGGCATCATCATGGGCATTGGAATCATGATTATGTTACCTTGTTATCCAAGTACCTTTGAAAATATTTAGGATTCATTTAAATGGTTTTGAAGGCTACTTGTCATCATTTTCCTTATTCAGATCATTATGGTAAACATGATACCCTATTTCACCTTTCCCAAATAAGCAAGTTGAAACAAGGGGGCATATAGCTACCCATGAACTTCATCATCTTTCTCGAGTAAGTCCTAGGTGATTTTTATTATCACTAACCTGTGGTTTTGCAGGATGCGGTTATTGATGTTTTCTTGTAGGAATTGTGCATTTGGACTTAGTCATATCATTTTTTAAGTTATATATAAGATTTTCTTACTTTAGCTTGCATATGTATGTAGTGTCATATACCACTAAAGTGGGGGCTAAATGCATCATCTTAAATTTGACACACTTCAATTTATGACCTTTTAGCTCCTCGTTAGTGTGTTTGCATTCACATTTTCACTTGGAGCACACACTTTCCTTTTTCTTTCTCTCTCTCCTAGGGGAAATTGAGGTAGGACCTAATACTTCCTCCTTTATTTCTCTTTCTCTCACTCATAGGCCAAGGTAGGATCTAATTACTATGCATCCCCTTTCTAGGCCCCATTTTCTCAAATCTAGCCTCGATTTATCAATCCCCAATACACATTACACCCAAATCCTCTGCAATTTTGGAAGCCTGTGTTACAAACCCAAGACTTTGGCCTCTTGGGGAATAGGTCAACTAGGTGGACCTATTCCATAATAGGTTGACCAAGTCAACTTGTTCCCTAGAGGTTGGAAAGTGTTGGGCCCAGTCCTATTTCAAAGTTTCATTACTTCTAGCTCATTATCATCGGCTCCCGTGGGGATAACTTTGGAAATTTTCTATAAAACACATCCAACGCCTCATTTGCCTCATGATGGATGATGAAAAAAGTAGGGTACAAGCACATGTGGACACCCCAATATGACATAAATAAATTTCAAGGTGGAAGCTAAGGGTTGGATCTAGTTCTTTCATTGTAAAGTGAGGTCTTCATCTACATATCTTCAATTCAAGAATTCAAGCATTTCATGACATCATGCAGATGCAAGGGGATCATGAAGATGGTTAGGGTACTTTAGCCTTTAGGGCTTGGTATGATTTATGCCATGTTCTAATCTAATCTATCTCTTCATATTATTACACATATTTACATTTACAAGCACTTACATGTTAGGGTTTCACTCATAGAGTAGATTCTTCACATTTACTAGCTCTTTTACATTCTAGATCTACAAAATAGGGTTCATGAGTAGTACATACACACACATCTTTCCTAATGGCTATTTGTGGAGGTGGAAATCACTAAAATGAGGGGTTGGCTAAGGAAACCCCCTTCATAGCCACCCACATGCACCAAATCTGCAATAGGCTTGCAAATTATCAATTTGGCGATCATAGATCTAGAATCCACTCTCTGAGACACTTCTGAAGAAGTTGGGTCGACTTGGATATGGTATCCTGGGAACATGGTGACCTGGTCGACGTGTTTTGAAACATGATGACATGGTCAACCTGTTCTTGGAGGTCTGAGAAAAATAGTATTTTTTGGGTTTTCTGTGGTGATCATGGATCTACATTTGGAAGTTTTGTCACAGTCTCATATGCATGATTTTCAGAGAAAAAAGTCATATTCCATTATTTTTATTGAGGTAAGTACCCTATCATTTGTTCTATCTATTAGGATAGATTTTTTTTTGTATCTTAATTGGGTTAATTGCATTTACTTGGTTCCTAGACTTATCTTACACTTCTTGCTAAATCAGTTGTTTCATTTTTTCTCATCTTCATTACATATCTATTATCGAATTACATTGCATGAAAGAGGCCTTGCTAGTATACTTCCATAATATAACTTGGGTTTAGCATTGGCATCCCTTATCACCTTTGGGTTTTTCTAATGTAACCTAGGTCATATTGAGAGTTATGCTTGGAATCCCCTCTTTCTCTTTTATTGAATGAGTTAGGGAGAAAGTGTTAAACTTGATATACCTAGTTTGCATTGTTAGACTCATTGATGCCATTTTCCCCCTAAACAGTTACTACTTTTGAATGGGCTCATATCTCTTGAAAGTGATATTTTTGTGGGTAGCAGCAACATAATCTCATAGCACCAGATAGATTGATCCTACAATTCATGAGCTCTCCAATAAATATCTTGTTAAAGTTTGACAATTTTTGCAGTTTATGTACCTTAAGGGTCGCATCACTAGGGAGTGGTCCAGAATGTTTGAAGGAGTTAGGGGGTCAACCAATGTTGTTCATGGTGTTTACCCACCTAACTAGAGTTTTTAGAATAGATGGTTTGAGGAAATGATGAGTAGTTTCAAAGATACACACAGTTGCACCTTTCAACTAAGGCACATTGCAAGATTTGGCAACAACCAAGATGTTGTCGCCACTATCAAATGAGATAGAATCTCTTGAAAGGAGGAGAGGCTTTTGTGGGTAGCTAAAACATGATCTTTTAGTGCTAGACAAATCAATTCTACATCACATGATCTCCAAGAAATGCCCCAGCAAAGTTGACAATTTTTTCCCTCTATGAACCTTAAGGGTTGCATCGCTACGGACTTGTCTGGAATATTCGAGTGAGTTGGAGAGATAAATGAGATTGTTCCTAGAGTTTTCTTGCCCAAATGGAGCTATTGCAATAGACGGTTCAAGACTAGGATGATCGATTTCAAAGATACACATAGTTGTAACTTTCAACTTAGGCACATTACAAGATTTAGTAAGGACTGAGATGTGGTTGCCACTTTTGAACAAGGTTGAATCTCCTAAAATAGAGAGAATTTTGTGGGTAGTGGAAACACGATCTTATAACACCTGATAGATCAATTCTATATTGCACAAGCTTTGAGAAACAACCCATCAAATTTTGATGATTTTTGCACTTTATGCACCTTACGGGTTGCACCACTATGTAGTGGTCCAGAATGTTCGAGCATGTTGGGGAGTCAAAAGAGGTTCCTATCATTTTCCCTCCTAATCATAGTTTTTGGCACAGGCAGTTCGATGCCATGATAAGAAATTTCAAAGATACACACAATAAGCAACATGATCTTGCAGTACCTAATAAATTGATCTTATATTTCACAAGCTCCAATAAATAACCTAGCAAAGTTTGATAATTTTTACACTATGCGAGATATTATGGATCACGTTGCTATTGAGTGCTCAAGAATGTTCAAGGAATTTGAGGAGCCAAACAAGGTTGTTCTTAGCATTTACCCACCCAATCAGATCTATTGGTGTAGACAGTTTGAGGCCATGACGAGTAGTTTCAAAGATACACATAGTTGCAACTTTCAACTAAGAGACATTGTAAGATTTGGCAACGACCGAGATGTGGTCACCACTTTCAAATGGGCTTGAATCTACTGAAAGTGAGACTAGATTTTGTGGGAAGTAGCAATAAAATCCTATATCATCAAATAGATCATTCCTAGAATGCATGAGCTCTAAGAAAGGGCCCTTAAAATTTCTACATTTTTTGCATTTTATACACCTTAACGGTCACAATTTTAAGGAGTGGTCTCAAATATTTGAGCATGTTGGGGAACTAAATGAGGTTGTTTAGGGCATTTACCCACCCAACCAAAGTTTTTGGAGTAGAAGGTTCGAGGCCAGGATGAATAGTTTCAAAGATACACATAGTTGCAACTTTCAATAAAGGCACATTGCAAGATTTGGCAATGACCGAGATGTGGTCACCACTTTCAAATGGGTCAAATCTCATGAAAGTGAGTCTTTTTTGGGATAGTGGAAACACAATCCTACAACACCTAACAGACCAACCCTACATCACATGATCTCTAAGAAATAGCTTGACAAATTTTGACATTTTTTGCACTATATGCACCTTAAGGGGCACATAGCTACGGAGTGGTCCAGAATGTTTGAAAGATTTGGGGGGTCAAACAAGATTGCTCTTGAAATTTACCCACCTAACCAATTTTTTTGGCATAGATGGTTCAAGGTCACGATGAGAAGTTTAAAAGATACACATAGTTGCAACTTGCAACTAAGGCACATTGCAAGATTTGGCAATGACCAAGATGTAGTCACCACTTTCGATTGGGTTGAATATCCCAAATGTGAGAGAGGATTTTGTGGAAATAAAAAACATGATCCCATAGGACATGATGGATTGATCCTATGTCACATGAGTTCAATCAACCAACCCATCAAAGTTTGAGTGATTTGGGGAGTTGAACGAGGGAGTTCTAAGCATTTATCCCCAAAATGGATTTTTTGGAGTAGACCTATTAAGGCTACAACAAGACATTTCAAAGATACATAAAGGTGCACCTTTCAACTGAGCGCCATTGCAACTTTTTGGACCAACTAAAAAGTTGTCAACATTTTTTTTGAGGTTGAATCCTCTAAGAGAGAGAGAGAGAGAGAGAGAGAGAGAGAGAGAGAGAGAGAGATTTTTTTGGGCAGTGTCAACATGATCATGTACCATCAAATAGATCAATCCTACATTGCACAAGCTATGAGAAATGCCTTTCAAAAGTTTGACCCAAAATCACACTTTATGACCTTAGGGATGCATAAGTACAAAGTGGCTTGGGAAGTTCAAGCGAGTTGGGGAGTCAAAAAATGGCATTCCTGGTATTTACCTACCTAACTAGAGATATTGGGGTAGATGGTTTGAGGCTAGGATGGTGGCCTTGGGATCAATTTGGTATGTCTTTCTTGATATGGTAGCAAAGAGAAAAATGTGAGTCTATATCAACTGATTACAAAATGTTTAATTGAGGATAAAATATTGCAATGATCAAGAAGAAAACTAGCTATGGAGAATCTAATTATGGATTATGTTACGAATGAAACTATTAAGGAATTGCATGATATATTACTCCATGGTGCCATGAATATTCTTGATGAACATGGGATTCCATCTACGTCCATTCAATATATAGAGGAGGATATAGAAAATCTTATTAACAAAGAGATTAAAGTGAGAGAAAAGAAAATTTTAGAAGGAAATGACTATCTTGGTGTCATCCAAGGGATACCAATTACTTAGGGTGAAGAGACAAAGCCCATAATTAATGGGAAAGAATGGGAAGAGCATCTTGGACCTATGAAGAACAAAACCAATAAAAGGGTGAATTAGTTCCAAGTCTCAATCTTGTGACATCAATAAGACCATCACCAATGAATGGATTATTAGACCACAAATATTTCAATTAAAAATGCCTATTCATTAATGCCTTTGTATTTATAAGACTTAGGAAGATAGTTAGTCATGTTGGACATGATCTCTCAACATAAAATTTGAGGTCCAACTAACAGTTGTTAAACCATACAGACTTAATAAGTGGGAACACTTGTACATCTAATAAGAGTTTAATGGAAGGTGCAATTAATGGATTGAACATAGGAGAACTAGGTCATTTCCTTGCAAGGAAAAATTCTAGAGGAAATAGAGATAAACATTTTGAATATCAAACACAAAAATATACATCTTTGTATATTAATGATATTAATGTAACATAAAATCTTATTTATAGAGAGATTAATGTGAGACAAAATTAGACACACAAATATTCATCTTTGTATACTAATGATATTATTGTAACTTTGATTTGTACAAAAATACATGTCATATGAATGGGCATTCAAATAAATTTGACATTACAACCTTTTCTAATCACATTCAATCCAATGAACTAGTTAGATCTTTCCAACACTTATTGTCTCAAGTATTGCCTTGTGATCCAACTCACGAACCTTCTAAAGAGTCTTATTATGAGGTTTACCTCCACATCTCATCAAATGGTCATTTTATGCAATGACAAGGTTGGAATAATGAAGAATCTTCATATGTGTCTCATTCTAGGACCCCTTAACACCTCTTACAACCCCTTATGACCCCCATTACCCATTAATGTATCTTGGGAGTCCTAGGATACATTAATGTATACTAAGGGGTCTCGAGGACCCCTATTACCTATTAATGTATCCTAGGATTCCTAGGATACATTATTGTATGATGAGGTGTCCTAAGGGGTCATAAGTGGGTCATAAGGTGCCCTAAGATACATTAATGTATCCTAGGACACCTCAACATACATTAATGTATCCTAGGATACATTAATATATGTATCATACGACCCCTTAGGACTCCTTGGCATACATTAATGTATCTTAGGACTCCTAAGAAAAATAATGGGTAATGGGGGTTGTAAGAGTTCATAAGGGGTCTTGAGGGGTCCTAGAATGTATCCTAAGACCCCTTACAACCTCTTACGACCCTCATTACCCATTAATGTGTGTTAGGAGTCCTAAGTTACATTAATGTATGTTGAGTCTTGGTACCCCTTACGGCCCCCATTACCTATTAATGCATCCTAGGAGTCGTAGGATACATTAATATATGTCAAGGGGTCATAAGGGATCATAAGGGATCCTTAGGGGTCCTAACATACAATGTATCCTAGGACCCCTTACAATCTCTTATGACCCCCATTACCCATTAATGTATCATAGGAGTCATATGATAGATTAATGTATGCCAAGGAGTCATAAGGGGTATCCTAGGATCCCTTAAGACACCTTATGACCCCTTACAGCTCCCATTACCCATTAATATATCTTAGGAGTCTCAAAATATATTAATGTATAATAATGGGTCCTAATGGGTCATAAGGGGTCATAAGGGATCATAAGGAGTTTTGAGGGGTCCTAGGATATATTAATGTATCATAGGACCCCTTAAGACCCCTTTATGACCCATTACAACCCATATTTTAATGTATCTTAGGAGTCCTATAATACATTAATGTATTCTAAGGGGTCATAAGGGGTCCTGGCCCCAGGACCCCTTATGACCCCTTAAAATCCCCATTATCTATTAATGTATCCTAGTAGTCCTAGGATACATTAATGTATGATGAGGGGTTGTAAGGATTCATAAAGGGTTATGAGAAGTCCTGAGGTGTCCTAGGACCCCTTAGCATACATTAATGTATCCAGGACTTCTACGATACATTAATTGTTAATGGGGTTTGTTATGAATGAATGTTGAATATATCCTATTGGGGAGTATTCACAACTATTCTGTAACAGTTGTAGTTGCATTCATGACTGTGATTGTCATTGATGTCAACACGGTGATCTATTGAAGATTAGCAGAGAAGCAAATAGTGTTTGTATTAGCGCACATGGGATATTTTAGGAATGAATGTTGAATGTTTGGTAGTCATTCTGTAGCAATTGTTGTTGCATTCATGACTATGATTGTCATTGATGTCAACACAGTGATCTTCTGGAGACTTGCAGAGAAGCAAATAGTGTTTGGATTAGTGCACGTGGGATATTGCAGTTGGAGCTATGTGATGTTAAGGATATACTCTTTGATATGTTATATGTTTATGGTTAAGAGTGTAGATAGTAATTCATTTATTCATGGAAGTTATGAGTATTTTGGTGGAAGCAGTATTCAGACAGTGTTCCTAAGTAGCGGTTTGTGGAAATCAGATGATATCTCCTAATCAAGATGGAATCTAGTTTTTCATAGTTAAAGGGAAGTTGAAGAGACATTGATAGTGACATGGATGATAGCACAAAATTTGAGGTCACACGAGTGAAGAATTATTGTAATTGAAAGCTAACAGTTTTGTGTAATTTTGATGTAGTGTGTGGAAACTTTTATTTTGTAATTGGATGCCGACTCATTTGTAATTACTTGAGTGTGGTATAAAGGAAGGAATATTTTTCCTTATTTTAATATGGTTGGATGTGATGATGTATGCATGAAGTGAAGAAAAGAGCTAGTGAATAGTTTCAAAGAAGACATGCGAGGTACAGAGATCTATAATTGAGATCTGGTGTAGCAGAGAGTGCGATTTGGCATAGTAAGAGAGGAGGTAACATATTTGATATTATCCTGTTGAATAATCTTAAGATCGGTTGGATAGTGTGTTTAGTGGTCTTTCCATTGAAGTTGTTTGGGCAATGGGTCCTTTTGTCAGAAATTGTTGCAGGCATAAAATCTTGTGGAGGAACAAAGATAGAGAATGAAGTGATATGGAAAATTTTGAGGACATTGACTCCTGCATTTAAGCAAACAACACAAATGATTGAACAAGTTATACCTTATACTTCAAACTTTACAAGAGAGACTCTTCTTGGAAGATTGGAAGTAGCATAAATGAACCTGAGGTTATTAGGAGACTTGCCTAGAATGGAGATAGCATTAATGTTTTCCCTACTTTGTCAAGAAGCATTAATGTGAGTGGAGATTATGCTACCAACAACAGATCTAGAAATGAAGAAGAGAGGAAGATTGAAGAAGGTATTGCCTTTCTTGTGAAGAGAGAACCAAACGGTAAGAAAATTTTTAAATGTTGGACTTGTCAAGAATATGGTCATTTTGCATCTAAGTGTCCTAAGAGAGTTAAAAAGTACAAAAACAATTTCAAGCCTAGAAGATCTAAGGAATGTTATTATGCTAATGATAAAGATCTTGAAACTAGTATAGAAAGAACTCTAAGTGAAAGTGATACTGAGAATAATGATAACATAGGATTTGTAGCAATTAAAGAAAAAAATCTTGAAACTGATGTTAAGGAATAAAAAGCCCTAGTTTCTCAAGTTGAAAAGAAAGTTGATTGGATTATAGATAGTGGTTGTTCACATCATATGATTGGAGACATGAAAAAGTTCATAAAATTTAACAATTATGATGGAGGAGTTGTTAGAGTTGGAAACAATGCACCTTGTTTGATTAAAGGTATAGGATCTATTACTCTTGATGGAAAGACTAATACTGATAATGTTTATTTTGTGGATGGATTGAAACATAATCATTTAAGTGTTGGACAGTTAGTTGATAAGGGATATCAAGTTTGGTTTACTAAGAAAACTTGTGTGATAAAGGATAAAGATGGAAATATGATTGGAACTAGATCTAGAACCAGAGGTAATGTATTTCAGTTGAATCCTACGAAGATGACATGTTTGATTACTAAGATTGATGACAGTTGGTTATGGCATAGAAGGTTTTGTCATATAAACTTTGATAACATTGTGAAAGTGAGCACTACACTTGCAGTAAGGGATTTGCCTAAAATTATGAAGCCTACTAACATGATTTGCAAAGAATGTGTGATGGCTAAACAAAAGAGAAGTTCTTTTCCCAGTAAGAAGTTTACATTTGCAAAAAATTTGGAGATTGTTCATATAGACTTGAGCGGTCCTACCAGGACTAGAGGATTCTATGGAGAAAGGTATTTTATGATTCTTCTTGATGATTTTACAAGAATGATGTAGATTGCATTTCTTAAAGAAAAGTTTGAAGCATTTGATAAGTTTAAGATCATTAAGAATAAAGTTGAGAATGAATCTAGAATGAAGATTAAATGTTTGAGATCTGATAGAGTTGGAGAATTTAATTCTAGAGATTTTAACATCTTTTGTGAAGTAAATGGAATTAAAAGACAGTTTTCAGCCCCTAGGACACCTGAACAAAATGGTATTGCAGAAAGAAGAAATAGATTAGTGACTAAAGCAGCAAGAGTTATGTTATTTGAGAATGATTTGGCAAAGATATTCTGGAGAGAAGCAGTAAACACAGCAGCATACACAATGAATAGAGTACAAATCAGAGAAAACACAGACAAGACACCCTATGAATTATGGTTTGGACATGCACCCTCAGTTAAATATTTTAGAATTTTTGGAAGCAAATGTTTTATAAAGAGATGATGATATTGGAAAGTTTGACTCTAGAAGTGATGAAGGTATTTTTCTTAGATATTCTCTGAAGAGAAAAGCCTATAGATGTTACAATAAGAGAACTAAGACTATTGTTGAGCGTGCAAATGTTAAAGTTGATGAAAAGTTCAAAATTCAAGAAGGAATGCTTGATTATGAATCAGATGGACAAGCTCCTCCTAAACCTAACACTGAAAATATTGAATTATTCTATGAGACTGACAATGATTTGTTGAATGAAAGCCACAGTGAAGTCATTGAAGAACTGACACCTAAAGTGAGATTGAAGACAGTGACACCTAACAAGAATTTATCAAGAAATCATCCTATTGAGAAAATTATTGGAAGCATTCAAAGAGGAGTTCTAACATGGAATAAGGTACAAGAATAGTTATGTTTGATTTCTCAAATTGAACCTAAATTTACTAGTGAAGCTTATGAAGATGAAAGTTGGATCAATGCTATGAAAGAAGAACTAGATCAAATTGAAAAGAACAAGACATGAGAATTGGTCCCTAAACCTAAAGACACGAATCTTATTGGAACTAAATGGGTATTCAGAAACAAGATGAATGAACAAGGAGAAGTAGTAAGAAACAAAGAAAGATTGGTATGTAAGGGATGCTCACAGCAAGAAGGAATTGACTATGAAGAAACTTTTGCACTTGTAGCAAGAATTGAAGCAGTTAGAATGTTTTTGGCCTATGCAGCTTTTAAGAAATTCAAAGTATATCAGATGGATGTGAAGTTGGCATTTCTGAATGGAGAATTGGAAGAAGTCTACATTGAGTAGCCTACATGTTTTCCTTTGACTCAAGAAAGAGACATGGTATGTAAATTAAAGAAAGCCTTATATGGATTAAAGCAAGCACCTAGAACTTGGTATGCAAGATTGGACAAGTATTTGTTAAAATTGAGATTTACAAAAGGAACAACTAATAGCAATCTGTACACAAAAGAAATTGAAAATGGTTTATTGATTATAGTTATTTTTGTTGATGACATTATTTTTGGAGAAGAAGATGAAGCTAGTGACAAATTTGTTGATGAAATGAAGACAAAATTTGAAATGAGTATGATTGGTGAAATAAAATACTTTTTGGGATTACAGATAACACAAAACAATGATGGTATCTTTGTAAGTCAAACAAAATACTTGAATGACTTGTTGAAAAGATTTGGAATGGAGAACTGTAAACCAGTTGGAATACCTATGGTAACTGGACATAAATTATCTAGCACAGATGAAACACTAGCAGTTGAACAGAAAAAATATAGATCTATGATTGGAGGATTGCAGTACTTGACTCATACAAGACCTGATATAGCACATTTAGTTGAAATTTTAGCAAGATTTCAAGCTGAACCTAGAGAATCACATTATGCAGTAGTAAAGAAGATACTGAGATATTTAAGAGGCACAATGGACTATGAATTGTGGTATGAAAAATCTGATGATTTTACCTTATGTGCATATACAGATGCTGATTGGGGAGGTAGTGTTGATGATAAAAAAAGCACCAGTGGTGGAGCATTTTTCCTTGGAGGAAGATTGGTTTATTGGCTAAGTAAGAAGCAGAATTGTATTTCATAGAGCATAGTAGAAATAGAATATGTAGTAGCAGCAAACAATTGTAACTAGATAATTTGGATGAAGCAAATGCTGAAAGATATTGGAATAAAGTTTGTTGAGCCTATTGTCATACATTGTGACAACACCAACATAGTTAGTATGTCTAAGAATCTTGTATTACATTCTAAGACAAAGCATATAGAGATTAAGTATCATGTAGTAAGAGAGAAATTTGCTGAGAAAGAATTCAGACTTGAGTACATAAGCACAAAGGAGTAGATAGAAAACATATTTACAAAGCCTTTGCCTAAGGATACATTTGAGTATCTGAGAGGTATGCTTGGGGTTATGCCCTAGCCTACTTTTGAGTAGTGATGTAGAATGTTGCATCCATCCAGTGGTATATGAGCCTTATCTTTCTTCTGGACTAGATGTTGGTACTTCCTCTATGGGGAAGTATGTGTATCTGAGCTGAGTCGTGAGGACTCTAGTGAATGAATTTTCTGAATAATGTCTTTTGACATTGGATTTGTTGTTGACATAATGATAAAATTTCTGTCATTAATGTCAATGGGGGAGAAGTGTACTTGAAAAGCCATTTGCACCATCTATTGGAGAGAACTAAATAGGAAAATGAAGCAAGATTTGATTGATGAAGAGAACATGAAGCATTTTTAAAGTAGTAGTGTTACAGTATTGGATTTTTGGAACATTGGATGTTTTTCATCTATGTTGCCATCAATGCAAATGGGGGAGATTGTTAAGAATGAATGTTGAATGTTTGGCAATCATTTTGTAGTAATTGTTGTTGCATTCATGACTATGATTGTCATTGATGTCAACACAATGATCTTTCAGAGACTTGCAGAGAAGCAGACAATGTTTGGATTAGCACACGTGGGATATTGCAGTTGGAGCTATGTGATGTTAAGGATATACTCTTTGATATGTTATATGTTTATGGTTAAGAGTGCAGATAGTAATTCATTTATTCATGGAAGTTATGAGCATTTTGGTGGAAGCAATATTCAGGGAGTGTTCTTGAGTAGCGGTTTGTGGAAATTGGATGATATCTCCTAATCGGGATGGAATATGGTTTTGCACAGTTAAAGGAAAGTTGAAGACACATTGATAGTGATGTGGATGATAGTGCAAACTTTGAGGTCACATGAGTGAAGAATTCTCATAATTGAAAGCTGACAGTTTTGTGTAATTTTGATGTAGCATGTGGAAACTTTTATTTTGTAATTGGATGTCGACTCATTTGTAATTACTTGAGTGTGGTATAAAGGAAGGAATATTTTTCCTTATTGTAATATGGTTGGATGTGATGATGTATGCATGAAGTGAAGAAAAGAGCTAGCAAATTGTGAAAGAAGACATGCGAGGTACAGAGATCTGAAATTGAGATCTGGTGTAGCAGAGAGTGCAGTTTAGCATAGTAAGAGAGGAGGTAAAATATGTGATATTATTCTATTGAATAATCTTAAGATCAATTGGACAGTGTGTTCAGTGATCTTGCCATTGTAGTTGTTTGGGCAGTGGGTCCTTCTATCTTCCATAACTCTTAACAGGGTTAGAATCTTTTAATAGGGATTCAAAATCTCCTAATAGGGATTCATATGTACTGAATGTATTTCATAAGATTCCTAATAAAGTCCATCTATTAACAAGGAATATTCATATTAGTGAATCTATTGTGGGCATCATTCCCACCAGGGTTTACTCTTTCATCAAGAGGTTCCCTAGTCAACATATCTTGTGTCATTATGTTATTGTGTATGAATATCTTTCTATGGTTGGTAATTATATTGCTTACATGGTTAAATGTTGTTGAAGTTGATAAAAGTTATAATTGTCACATAACTGATTCACCCCCCCCCTCTCAATTATCTTGGTGGACTTTACTTTCTAATAGGATATCGAAGATCAAGCTATGCGGAGTTGAGGACTTAATCTATGATGTTTCCTAAGATCATGGTTAAGAGTGCATATGGAAATTCAACTATTCATGATAGTTATGTGTAAATCGGTGGAAGCAGTATTTAGGCAATGTTCCTGAGAAGTAGTTTGTGGAAATTGGATGATATCTCCTAATCGGGATAGAATCTGAGCATGTGAAGTTGTACAGATGATGAAGACATGATAATTATGATGTGGACATGACAGTAAGGTCAGAGGTCGCATGAGTGAAGAAGTATCTTAATTGGAAGCTATGGTTTTATGTAATTGTGGAATATTGTGTAACGTGTGGAAGATTTTATTTTGTAATTTGTATGCCGACTCATTTGTAATTATTGCTTACATGGTTAAATGTTGTTGAAGTTGATAAAAGTTATAATTGTCACATAACTGATTCACCCCCCCCCTCTCAATTATCTTGGTGGACTTTACTTTCTAATAGGATATCGAAGATCAAGCTATGCGGAGTTGAGGACTTAATCTATGATGTTTCCTAAGATCATGGTTAAGAGTGCATATGGAAATTCAACTATTCATGATAGTTATGTGTAAATCGGTGGAAGCAGTATTTAGGCAATGTTCCTGAGAAGTAGTTTGTGGAAATTGGATGATATCTCCTAATCGGGATAGAATCTGAGCATGTGAAGTTGTACAGATGATGAAGACATGATAATTATGATGTGGACATGATAGTAAGGTCAGAGGTCGCATGAGTGAAGAAGTATCTTAATTGGAAGCTATGGTTTTATGTAATTGTGGAATATTGTGTAATGTGTGGAAGATTTTATTTTGTAATTTGTATGCCGACTCATTTGTAATTATTTGAATGTGGTATAAAGGAAGGATTATTTTCCTTATTGTAATGTAAGAATTATGTGGAAGTGAATTACAAAATTAAGCAATACTTGTTGTAAGAGGAAATGCGAAGTATAGAGATCTGGTATTGAGTTCTGATGAAGCAGTTGGTGCGGTTTGGCACAGTCAGAGGAGAAGTGTTAAGTTATTGAGATTAGTAATATTTTAGTATTATTCTATTGAGTAATACAAAGATCAGTTAGATAGTGTGTTCAGTGATCTTGCCCTTGAAGTTGTTTGGATAGTGGGTCCTTCTGTCTTCCATAACTCCTAACAGGGTTAGAATTGTTTAACTAAGATTCAAAGTTTTCTAACAATTATTCATATGTACTAAATGTATTTCATAATGCTCCTAACAGATTCCATCCTCTCATAAGGAATTTTCATATTAGTGCATCTTTTTTCGGCATCATTCCCACCAAGGTTTACTTTTATCAAGAGGTTCCCTAATCAACATATCTTGTGTTATTGTGTTGTTGTGTATGTATATATTTCTATGGTTGTTGATTACATTGCTTACATGGTTGAAATCTATTAAAGGTGATAAAATTTGTATTTATCTGATAACTGATTCACCCCCCCCCCCTCGCAGTTATCTTGGTGGACTTTACTTTCTAACAATTGGTATCAGAGCAGCAGGTCCTTGAAGGAAAAGTTTAACAACTTAAGGAGATCCATGGTGAATCATTTCAGGAAAGAAAGCCCTAAGTTTGATGGAGTAAATTTTGACAACTAGAAAGAAAAGATGAAGACACATTTGCTTTGTTTAGGACCAGGATATTGGTTAATCACAAAGGATAAGAAGACTATCATTGATGAAGACAAAATTGAAGAACGTACTAATGAGGCGAGAGATCTATTCATGTGTAACATACTTGTCAGAGAAGCACTCTTGACAACTCTTTCAAAAAATGAGTATAGTCAAGTAAAATATCTAAAGACATCTCATGAAATTTGGTTAGCTTTACAATCTACTTTTGAAGGTGATGAACATGCAAAGAAAGTCAGATTAAATAATTGGATATATGCATTTGAAGATATAAGAATGATGGAAGATGAATCTATTAGAAGCTATATTGGTAGAATGTCAAAAATTATTGCAGGTATAAAATCTTGTGAAGGAATCAAGAAAGAGAATGAAGTAATATGGAAAATTATAAGGACATTAACTCCTACATTTAAGTAGACAAAACAGATGATTGAGAAAGTTATAACTTGTATTGAGAACTTCACTAGAGAAACTCTTCTTGGAAGACTAGAAGCAACAGAGATGAACTTGAGACAATCAAGAGATCTACCTAGAATGGAGACAGCATTCAGCGCACTTATCATTCATCCTACTTTGTCAAGAAGCATTAGTGTAAGCGGAGACTATGCTAGTGGCAGAAAATTTAAGAATCAAGAAGACAGGAAGATTGAGGAAGGAATTGCCTTGCTTGTGAAAAGAGAACCAGACGGTAAGAAAAGTTTTAAATGTTGGACTTGTCAAGAATATGGTCATTTTGCATCTAAATGTCCTAAGAGAGTAAAGAAGTATAGAAATAACTTTAAACCTAGAAGATCTAAAGAATGTTATTATGCTAATGATGAAGAATTTGAAGCTAGTATGGAAAAATCTCTAAATAAAAGTGATAATGATAATGATGATATAGGATTTGTAGCAATAAAAGAAGAAAACTCTGAAATGGAAGTTAAAGAATAAAAAGCTTTAGTTTCTCAAGTAGAAAAGAGATCTGATTGGATTATAGACAGTGGTTGTTCACATCATATGACTGGAGACATGAAGAAATTCATAAAGTTTAATAATTATGATGGAGGAATTGTTAGAGATGGAAACAATGCACCTTGTTTGATAAAAGGAATGGGATCTATTACTCTTGATGGAAAGACTAACACTGATGATGTTTACTTTGTGGATGGATTGAAACATAACCTTTTGAGTGTTGGAGAGCTAGTTGATAAGGGATATCAAGTTTAGTTTACTGAGAAAACTTGTGTAATAAAAAACAAGGATGGTAATTTGATTGGAACTGGATCAAGAACCAATTGGTTATGGCACAGAAGATTTTGTCATATAAACTTTGATAACATTGTGAAAGTGAGTACTACACTTGTAGTAAGAGATTTGCCTAAAATTATGAAACCTACTAACATGATTTGCAAGGAATGTGTTATGGCTAAACAGAATAGAAGCTCATTTCCTAGTAAGAAGTTTACAACAGCAAAGAAGTTGGAAATTGTTCATACAGACTTGAGCGGTCCCACAAGGACTCGAGGATTCTATAGTGAAAGGTATTTTATGATTATTGTTGATGATTTTACAAGAGTGATGTGGATTGCATTTCTTAAAGAAAAAATTGAGGCATTTGATAAGTTTAGAGTAATTAAGAACAAACTTGAGAATGAATCTATAATGAAGATTGAATGTTTGAGATCAGATAGAGGTGGAGAATTTACTTCAAAAGAATGTAACACTTTTTGTGAAGTGAATGGAATTAAGAGATAGTTTTTAGCCCCTAGAACACCTGAACAAAATGGTATTGCAAAAAGAAGAAATAGGTCAGTAACTAAAGTAGCAAGAGCCATGCTATTTGAAAATGACTTGATGAAGATATTTTGGAGAGAAGCGATGAATAGAGAAGTATATACAATGAACAGAGTCCAAATCAGAGTAGACACAGATAAGACACCTTATGAACTATGGTTTGGACATGCACCATCAGTTAAGTATTTCAAAATTTTTAGAAGTAAATATTATATTAAGAGAGATGATGACATTGGAAAGTTTGACCCTAGAAGTGATGAAGGTATATTTCTTAGTTATTCATTGAAAAGCAAAGCTTATAGATGTTTCAATAAAAGAACTACAACTATTGTTGAGAGAAAAAATGTTAAAGTTGATGAAAAGTTCAAAATTCTAGAAAGAATGCTTGATTATGAATCATATGAAGGAACTCATCCTAGAATTGATCAAGAAAATTTTGAATTATTCTATGAAACTGACAGTGAATTGTAGACTGAGAGCTACATTGAGGAAATCATAGAACCTAAATCTGGAGCAAGAACTGAGACAGTGACACCTAATAAGAATCTAACAGGAAATCATCTTGTTGAGTAGATTATTGGGAGCATAGACAAAGGAGTTCTGACATGAAATAAGGTACAAGAACAATTGTGTTTAATTTCTCAAATTGAACCTAAATCTACTAGTGAAGCCTGTGGAGATGAAAATTAGATTAAAGCTATGAAAGAAGAACTAGATCAAATTGAAAAGAACAAGACTTGGGAATTGGTCCCTAGACCTAAAGATAAGAATGTTATAAGAATTAAATGGGTATTCAGGAACAAGATGAATGAACAAGAAGAAATTGTGAGGAATAAAGCAAGATTGGTATGTAAAGGATACTCATAGTAAGAAGGAATTGATTATGAATAAACTTTAGCACCTATAGCAAGAATTGAAGTAGTAAGAATGTTTTTGGCTTATGTAGTCTACAAGAAATTTAAATTATATCAAATGGATGTGAAGTCGGCATTTCTAAATGGAGAGTTCGAAGAAGAAGTTTACATTGAGCAGCCTATGGTTTTCCCTTAACTCATGAAAGAGACATGGTATGTAAACTGAACAAAGCTTTATATGGACTTAAACAAGCACCTAGAACTTGGTATGCAAGACTATATAAGTATTTGATAAAATTAGGATTTACTAAAGGCACAACAGATAGTAACTTGTATATGAAAGAAATTGAAAATGGTTTGTTGATTGTAGTTATTTTTGTTGATGATATTATCTTTGGAGGAGAAGATGAAGCCAGTGATAAATTTGCAGATGAAATGAAAACTAAATTTGAAATGAGTATGATTGGTGAAATGAAACATTTCTTAGGATTGCAGATAACACAAAACAGTGAGGGTATATTCTTATGTAAAAAAAACTACTTGAATGACTTATTGAAGAGATTTGGAATGGAGAATTGTAAGCCGGTTGGCACACCTATGGTAACTGGACACAAGTTATCTAGCACAGATGAGTCTCTTGTAGTTGAATAGAAGAAGTACATATCTATGATTGGAGGATTGCAATATTTAACTCATACAAGACCAGACATATCCCGTGTGGTTGTAATCGTTGCAATATTTCAATTTGAGCCTAAAGAATCACATTATGCAGCAGTAAAAAGGATACTGAGGTGCTTGAAAGGCATAATTGAATATGGGTTGTGGTATGAAAAATTTGATGACTTTACCCTATGTGCATATACAGAAGTAGATTAGGGAGGTAGTGCTAATGATAAAAGGAGTACAAGTGGTCTAGCATTTTTCCTTGGAGGAAGATTGGTTTCTTGGCTAAGCAAGAAACAAAACTATATCTCATAGAGCACGATAGAAGTAGAATATGTAGTAGTAGCAAACAATTGTAACCAGATAATATGGATGAAACAAATGTTGAAAGATATTGGAATAAAATTTGATGAGCCTGTTGTTACACATTGTGATAACACCTGTACAATTAGTATGTCTAATAATCATGTACTACATTGTAAGACAAAGCATATAGAAATAAAGTATCATGTAGTGAGAGAGAAAGTTGCAGAGAAAGAAGTTAGACTTGAGTATATAAGTACAAAAGAGCAGATTACAGATATATTTACAAAGCCCTTGCCTAAAGATACATTTGAGTATCTCAGAGGTATGCTTGGGGTTATGCCCCAGCCTACTTTTGAGAAGTGATGCAAATTGTTGCATCAGTCCAATGGTATATGAGCCTTATCTTTTTCTAGACTAGATGTTGGTACTTCCTCTATGGGGGAATCTATGTTTCTAAGCTGATTCATGAGGACTCTAGTGAAATATATTTTCTAAAATGTGTCTTTTGACATTGAAGTTGTTGTTGACATAGTGATGTAGCATTTGTCATTGATGTCAATGGGGGAGAAGGATACATGAAAAACTATCCATTAAAGAGAATTTGAGGGAGAAGGATACAAGAAATATAAAATGGAAAACTAAAAGAATTGAGCAGGAAAATGAAGCAAGATTTGATTGATGAAGAGAACATTTCAGGGCAGTAGTGTTGCAGTGTTGGTATTCATGGAACTTGGATGTTTTTCATCTATGTTGTCATCAATGCCAATGGGGGCTATTGTTAGGAATGAATGTTGAATATATCCTATGGGGGAGTATTCACAACCATTCTGTAGTATTTTTTGTTGCATTCATGATTGTGATTGGCATTGATGTCAACATAGTGATCTACTGAAGATTAGTAGAGAAGTAGACAATGTTTGTATTAGCGCACGTGGGATATTGAAGATCAAGCTATGCGTAGTTGAGGACTTAATCTATGATGTTTCATGAGATCATGGTTAAGAGTGCATACAAAAATTCAACTATTCATGATAGTTATGTGTAAATTAGTGGAAGCAGTATTCAGGCAGTGTTCCTGAGAAGCAGTTTGTGGAAATCGGATGATATCTCCTAATCGAGATAGAATCTAAGCATGTGAAGTTGTACAGATGATGAAGACATGATAATTGTGATGTGGACATGACAATAAGGTTGGAGGTCACACGAGTGAAGAATTATCTTAATTGGAAGCCAATAATTTTATGTAATTGTGGAATATTGTGTTACATGTGGAAGATTTTATTTTGTAATTTGCATGCCGACTCATTTATAATTATTTGAGTGTAGTATAAAGGAAGGATTATTTTCCTTATTCTAATGTAAGAATTATGTGGAAGTGAATTGCAAAATTGAGCAATACTTGTTGTAAGAGGATATGTGAAGTACAGAGATCTGGTATTGAGATCTGATGAAGCAGTTGGTGTGATTTGGCACAGTCAGAGGAGAAGTGATAAGTTGTTGAGATCAGTAATCTTTTAGTATTATTATATTGAGTAATATAGAGATCAGTTGGATAGTGTGTTCAATGATCTTTCCCTTGAAGTTATTTGGATAGTGGGTCCTTATGTCTTCCATACTTATGTCTTCCATAACTCCTAACAGGGTTAGAATCTTTTATCTGGGATTCAAAGTCTCCTACCTGAGATTCATATGTACTGAATGTATTTCATAAGGCTCCTAAAAAAGTCCATCCTCTCACAAGGAATTTTCATATTAGTGCATCTTTTGTGGGCATCATTCCCACCGGGGTTTACTCTTTGATCAAGAGGTTCCCTAGTCAACATATCTTGTGTTATTGTGTTGTTGTGTATGTATATCTTTCTATGGTTGTTGATTACATTTCTTACATGGCTGAAATCTATTAAAGGTGATAAAAGTTGTATTTACCATGTTTGACCAAACCCCTCCAATTAATAACTAATATATTTTTTAATGACTGACCTTCACTTGAAGGCCAAATCAACTTTATTTTTTATTTTTCAATTCATATAAATAGAAAGTTATTTTATTATTTTTTAAGACAATATAGCAAGATAAATTCACAATTTTTTCTACAAGGAAGATTAAGGAGAATTTTTTTAGAATGTAATTTTCACATCATATTTTCCAAATGAGGTGGGAAACAAGACAAGACAAAATAAGAGTACATGAAAGCATTCAGCAAAAAAGACACAAAGATTATGCAAAGAAAGAAAACTAAGATATTATAAACATAAATAATGTATGTTTCTTTACTTTAAATTTAGGTGGTCATTCATCATTTTTTGTTATAATCCCCACATCTCTCTCTCTCTCTCTCTCTACTCTTTTTCAAACATCCCACTCTCTATCCCTCTCTAGGTCCCCCCTCTTTCTCTCTCTTACCTTAAATTTTCACATCTAGATTACTACCTATCTCTCAATCCCTCTCTTTGAGACCAAATGTGCATTAGCCTTGGAAATATTTTATGCTTGCTTTCATTTAAGAGACACATTAAAACATTTGTTGGATTATCATGCTTTATACATGAGATTATCATTAGATGTGTATTACTAACTAGAATTGCAAGCAAAGAATATTAGGAATCCTTGAAATTACCCAATTCTAGGGAAGTTTTCCCGATATTAGGAATCCTACTAGAAATGGGTACCAATTTAGCTTTGGGTACCCAACGCAAAAAATTAAAACGGGTACACATTTTTCATAATATTTTGGCCTAGGGCTTTAGTGTTTATATTATGTACTATATGAAAGGTATATTCCAAGTTTCAAGTAATCAAACCATCTGTAAATGAAATGCTCAATAACTAAATATCAATTTGTACAAATAAAATGTAGTTGTTGATTTTCCAATGATTGTGTTACAACTTTTAGATATTACTTGTTGATGACAACTGATGATATGTTGCGTATCACAAGTGTTTTTGGTGGCCCGTGTTGAATTGAGAATGAATAGTAGGCTTGCTTCACATGATCTTTATTGTGAGCTTCTTGTACTAAACCTAAAAACAATCATTGAGAGTGAATAGTAGGCTTGCTTCACATGATCTATATTGTGAGCTTCCTTTACTAAAACTAAAAACAATCATTATAAAACTATTTTTCATATAGTATGAGTTGGATTTCAATGTGGTTTAATCTTGGGGTTCTTTTGAGTTTCATGTTCAACTCATGTTATTTACTTTTGCATATGTGGTGAGTTGATTAAAGGGGTAATAATTGATTAAATTTTAATTGTTAAATTCTTTCAAAGTACTTAGACACAAATGCTAAAAAGGGAGCTAAGAAAAAGGATGAATGAAAAGAAGTTTCATGATACCATAGACAAATGCACAATTGCATTTAATAGGTTGCAAAATAGCCTAAAAGAATTCAACAAATGTGTGGAATGTCATTGCAATATATAAGTTTTGTCATGGGTGGTTGATATCCACAAAGAGAATAAAGAACCAAATAGACAATGGTGCACAATCTACAAGAGTTTTAGATCTAAAGAAGTACAAGGATTGTACCATAAGGGAACAAATGGAGAAGCTCATTGCACAAATGTCCTTACTAGTAGACCAAACAATGAAAATCAAGTAGTACAATCAATTATGAGACATTGTTGATGTGGAGCTTCTTTGTATTGTAAATTACTTAATGAATTTGAGAAGTTAGATTAGGAGAGAAAAGCTTCACAAAGATCATCAATTAAAGATTCAACATTAGGATACCATGCTAGCTTCAGCAAAATAATGGAAATTAACTTGGTCATAACTCAAAGTCCTTTATTAGAGCATCTTTCCTCCACCAAAATGAGTCGTCTTTAATTCTTAGTAATACAAATATTATTCATATACGAAGAGGAGTTGTATAGTGTTGCAATGAATTTTTTTGTATTCCAAAATATTGCTTTGTAGTTGTAAATAGATATTACATTAAGTAGAAGATATAACATAGTCAAGGGAAGCATATCCAATAAGTAAAGTTGTCTTGTTGTCCCTTGTAAATAGATAGTACATTAAGTAGAAGATATAAAATAGCCAAGTGGAGTATATCCAATAAATAAAGTTGTCTTGTTGTCCTCCACCCTTTGCCCTTGATGTCAAATGGGGGAGGAGTAGGGGAAAGGGTAAGGGAAGGGGTTGGAAGTTTTGTAGAAATTGTACAAGTGTTGCCATCAATGATAAAGGAGAAGATTGTTGGCAATATGCATAATGTTTTCATGTCAAATGATGTTGGAAATACAATATTGGAATGATTGAAATTTATTATGAGATGCTTAATGTGTCAAGTGCTTGTATAAGATTTTGGCTAAGAAGTAACTACCTATTTTTTATCCACAATGCTCACCCTCATAATATTTTGGCATGTGACTTTAGTGTTTGTATAATGGAACTATAGGAAAGATACATTATAAGTTTCAATTAATCAATTCTTCTACAGATAAAATGTTGAATAACTATATGTCGATTTGTATAGATTCAGTGTAGTTGCTAATGGAATGCTTTGCATTCCTTCCCCAATGATCTTGTATTGCAAATTTTAGATATGACTTGTTGATGATAAGTGTTGAATGTTGCAAGTGTTGTTGTGGTCCATATCGAATTAAGAGTGAACAAATATGTTTTTGGTAGTTTTGTGTGACAAATAGTAGTGTTCTAATTGCTACTTAGCAACAAATCTGAACAAAAAGATATAAGGATCGTTGTAAGTATTGAATGTAAGGTATATCCATATTCATTACAAAGCCTCATATCAAGCAATGCAATTGTATAACTTCATTACCATGAACTCAACCAATTATATTTATTTTCCAAGTTAAACGCATATATTGTATTAATGTTGAAATACTCTAAAATGTCCATAATTAGATGCAATTATGACACAAATCATGTAAATAATGTTTATTGATATTTGATACCAATGGCTAAGTAACAAAAATAAGAGGTTTATAAATTGACATTAGTAACATTTTATTTGGTCTAATTTTACTATTGGAAAATATAATTGTAGTGATTCTTACATGAATCATGGTTAACATTTTCAATTCACCCAGATTGGCTAAATGCTTATTACTAGAGAGGCAACACTATCAAATAATATTTATACAAGAGAAATTGTATTAGAATGTATGTTACATTTTGAAAAATGGTTGTTCTAGATATTAATTAATAGTTTTAACATTTGTCAAAGTCTTGGTAATTGACATTGAAAAGAAGATTACAATGACTTCCAAAATAATACCACCAAGAAAGAATTATGTGTGGAATAGTAAATAGAAAATTTTATATTGCTTAACTTATTTTATAAAAATTCAAATAGCACATGTAATGACCAACTAAATTAATTGATTAATATTTAAATGAAATAGCTTCTATAAATACTATGGCCTAGAACATAAGCAATTATTTATCAGAACGTAAATGTCCCTCTGTAAACATAATTTCTACCTTGCTTCCAAAGAGTGTAGTTCTTCAACTTTAAAATGCTATGAGCACAAAGGAGCACCAACAACAAAATTATGATTATTAAAATCATCATCAATATGATTGAAATTGCATTTTCATTGTTACATACCTACATATTTGGAAATAGTAGACAATTTATCTAGTCTCAGTTGATCTACCAGCACCTAAGTTGTCGGTTCAAGTTTGGGTTCGAAGAATCGGTCATGACAAAATTTTGAAATGGGGTTTGGGTTCGTTTAGGTTCGTTAGTACAAAAACATATAAAAATTAAGATTAGAATTAAGGTTCGTGTGTGCAGCCTAGAAACATGAATTAAGATTAGAATGTCATAGTATCATAAAAACAACAAAAACACTATCAACTTGCATTCATAGCATAATATCAACATCACAATATCAAAATAATAATATTGAGCTCAAGTATCATTGTTTTGACTTTCAACAATTGGAACTTTATACTAAGTTTTAATCATCTAATGGATTATCTAAATCTTCTTCTTCATCATCAACATCAAAGGCATTAATTGATTCAAAAATAGTGCCAATGTCAATGGGATTAGCTGCATCAATAACATTTTTTCTTTCCAAGTCGTCAAATGCTTATTACTTTTTCACTATACAAAGAGCTTGTTTGTTTGTAATTAATATCCTACTTGAAAAATGTTAAAAGGGTATCTTCCAACTCCTTTCACCTATTGAAGATATTGTTTAATGATTAAAATATGATGTATCACTATAGAGAGCTTCCAATTAATCAAATAGGGGTTATTATCAGTAATTGGATATAAAAATTTCACTGGAAGAAATCTTGCGGGCTAATTTAATTTGATCTAATAAATATCTGAACTTCAACAAATTTTGTTTTGTAATGTTAAAGATCTTATTCAAATTTTGTAATATTTGTTTTCAGCACTGAATTATAGAATTTTTCTTAGTGGAAATGTACCTGGTTCGCACTTGGTCTACTTGGGTCTGCCCTGGTTCGATCTGGGTACGGCCCGGATGAACCAATTTGCCAGGGTTCGAAACCTAGGTGAACCCATAGGCAAACCAGGCTAGAACCAAGTACCAGTTCGAACCCAACCTTGGTCCAGCCCTAAAACAGGTGAACTGGGTAACTTAGACCAACTTAGACCAGCACTAGTTGCAAATCATTTAGCAAAAAAGTTGATGTAATTACATCAATAACGAACAGTTAGGGAAACTCCCCCTTTCAATTTTTTGTGGTACCCTAATACTTGTGAAAATATTTAAAGGTCTTACATAGAATCCTAGCTATGAGCAAGCATAGTCATATTGCTAAGGCCGAACAAAATTGTCCTACCAAATGTGAAAAAACTACATTGTAACACAACCCTTAAAACTACATTGTAACACAACCCTTACAACTACATTGTAACACAACCCTTGTTTAATGTTGTGATGTGGTTTAGTGACAATCATTCTCATTCATATTGATATAGCTAATGGTTGTAGCACTTGCACCCATAGTTAATTCTCTCACTCTTGATTATGATCAAGATTAATATGTTATGCTTTGTTGTGTGATAAAACATCTAATTCATGTCACAAAGGTTTATAACTATTGTTAGTTTTTTTTTAAATATCGTAATATTGTCCAAAGGGTTTAGGTTAGTTGGTTGAAGCAATGAGTTCTCATTGTGGAGACCCTAGTTCAAATCCCAAGAGGGACATTTTTGTGGAATTCTAAGTTGTCACTATTGGTCTTCCAATTGTTGTTTCTAGTGTGGCTGCTCGTAAGGAGCTCATAAACTTGTAAACTAATGCAATAAAAAAAAAGTTTGTAAACTATCTTGAATATAAAAAATATATATCGTAATATTAAAAACTCAAAAGAAGCAAATATATAACACTGCATGTAATTGTATTATATCCATCACTAAAATAAATTATGATTACACCATATATAACCAATGTAAGAACACTGGTGGCTGCTATGAAGAATGAGTGTGGAGATTGAAAAAATTCTGAAACCCCACATTTTGATACAAAAACCAATAACCCTACAAAACAACATGCATAATTTTGTAACAATTTGAGACTTCAAAACTGTCACACAGTCATTTGATTTCTTTTACTATCAGAAAAGCAAATAGTAGAAGAAAACACCATGTAATCCTATACAATTCAAATTCAAATTTCAATACATTGACGGGCTAAACTAAGGAAACAAAAATGAAAAATAGTACATTAAAAACTATATAATATTTATATTAGATTATATTTAGAAATTATAATATGCATCTTTAAGTAGTAGTATACATAATATATATTTCTAAGTTAAAATACATCAGTAGCTGAATTTACAAAATTGTTTTTTATTTTCCTTTATATAATATTTTAATTTCTTTATAGATGCTTTTACATGTTATTTAAATAGAAAGAGTATGCCGAGTATTTTCTTTGAACTTGAGGTTCTTAATCTTTCTTTCCAAGAAACTAACACTTCTAGTTCTTTGCCAATCTTTCTTGCCAAGAAACTAACCCTTTCTTTGCCAGTCTTTACCTCCCTTAAAGTTGAAAACTTATTTTATAAGAGCATAGACAATTAATGTTTTCCCACTATTAATATTACTTTTTCTTTAACAACCATTTATGTAAGAGCAAAACTCCACCTAAAAGGCCTCAAATGACTAACAACTTCCCAAGAACATGTGGACTAGTATTTGGTGCTCCCAGGTGATGTTTTAAACATTTAACCTGTAAGTTTTCAGAGGTAGAAGCAATCAGAACATCAGCAAGTAGATCTACAATGCCACGGGCTCAATCTCAACTCCTTAATAAGCAAAAATAGCAGCAAATTTAGTGACACTAGGAACAACAAATCATGTGAAAGAGAATCAACAGATACAACTTCATCGATCCTCCAGCAAAAGCAATAAACCCCACTTATCAAGAAACTCGACACATGGAATCTCAACTTGCTCGACAGTAGAGCCTGATTGAGACTTGGTTAGTTTTCTTTCTTTAACATTTTTCTTTCTTTCTTTAATCTTTCTTTCTTTTTTCTTTATTTCTGTTATTTTTTGTATTAATTGAATTTTCTAAAAACTTTCTGCCCCCAGAACTATGAAAATTCAGAGAGAATGGATGTCGTATCATTATTGTAAAGCTCAACTAAAAGTTTTAAACTTGACACACTGAATCTCAACTTGCTTGGCAGTCGAGCCTTAATGAGACTTGGTTAGTTTTCTTTCTTTAACATTTTTCTTTCTTTTTTTAATCTTTCTTTCTTTTTTCTTTATTTTTGTTATTTTCTGTATTAATTAAATTTTCTAAAAACTTTCTACCCCCAAAATAGTGAAAATTCAGAGAGAATGAATGTCGTATCATTATTGTAAAGCTCAGCTGAAAGTTTTAAACTCGACACACTGAATCTCAACTTGCTCGACAGTCAACCCTGATTGAGACTTGGTTAGTTTTCTTTCTTTAACATTTTTCTTTCTTTCTTTAATCTTTCTTTCTTTTTTCTTTATTTCTATTACTTTCTGTATTAATTAAATTTTCTAAAACCTTTCTACCCCCAGAATAGTGAAAATTTAGAAAGAATGGATGTCGTATCATTATTGTAAAGCTCAGCTGAAAGTTTTAAACTCGACACACCGAATCTCAACTTGCTCGGCAGTCGAGCCTGATTGAGACTTGGTTAGTTTTCTTTCTTTAACATTTTTCTTTCTTTCTTTAATCTTTCTCTCTTTTTTCTTTATTTTTGTTATTTTCTGTATTAATTGAATTTTCTAAAAACTTTTTGGCCCCAGAACAGTGAAAATTCAGAGAGAATGGATGTCGTATCATTATTGTAAAGCTCAGCTGAAAGTTTTAAACTCGACACACTGAATCTCAACTTGCTCGACAGTCGAGCCTGATTGAGACTTGGTTAGTTTTCTTTCTTTCTTTTTTCTTTATTTATGTTATTTTCTGTATTAATTGAATTTTCTAAAAACTTTCTACCCCCAGAACAGTGAAAATTCAGAGAGAATGGATGTCGTATCATTATTGTAAAGCTCAGCTGAAAGTTTTAAACTCGACACATTGAATCTCAACTTGCTCGGCAGTCAAGCCTGATTGAGACTTGGTTAGTTTTCTTTCTTTCATTAATCTTTCTTTCTTTTTTCTTTATTTCTGTTATTTTCTATATTAATTGAATTTTCTAAAAGCTTTATGCCCCCAGAATAGTGAAAATTCAGAGAGAATGGATGTCGTCTCATTATTGTAAAGCTCAGCTGAAAGTTTTAAACTCAACGCACTGAATCTCAACTTGCTCGACAATCGAGCCTAATTGAGACTTGGTTAGTTTTCTTTCTTTAACATTTTTCTTTCTTTCTTTAATCTTTCTTTCTTTTTACTTTATTTCAATTATTTTCTATATTAATTGAATTTTCTAAAAAAAATTTGCCCCCAGAATAGTGAAAATTCAGAGAGAATGGATGTCGCATCATTATTGTAAAGCTCAGCTGAAAGTTTTAAACTCGACACACTGAATCTCAACTTGCTTGGCAGTCGAGCCTAATTGAGACTTGGTTAGTTTTCTTTCTTTAACATTTTTCTTTCTTTCTTTAATCTTTCTTTCTTTTTTCTTTATTTTTGTTATTTTATGTATTAATTGAATTTTCTAAAACCTTTCTACCCCCAGAATAGTGAAAATTTGGAGAGAATGGATGTCGTATCATTATTGTAAAGCTCAACTGAAAGTTTAAAAGTAGACACACTGAATCTCAACTTGCTCGGCAGTTGAGCCTAATTGAGACTTGGTTGGTTTTCTTTCTTTAACATTTTTCTTTCTTTCTATTATTTTCTGTATTAATTGAACTTTCTAAAATCTTTCTGCCCCCAAAATAGTGAAAATTCAGAGAGAATGGACCTTGTATCATTATTCTAAAGCTCAGCTGAAAGTTTTAAATTCGACACACTGACTCTCAACTTCCTCGGCAGTTGAGCCTGATTGAGACTTTGGTAGTTTTCTTTCTTTAACATTTTGCTTTCTTTCTTTCTTTAATCTTTCTTTCTTTTTTCTTTATTTCTATTATTTTATGTATTAATTGAATTTTCTAAAAACTTTCTGCCCCCAGAACAGTGAAAATTCAGAGAGAATGGATGTCGTATCATTATTGTAAAGCTCAGTTGAAAGTTTTAAACTCGACACACTGAATCTCAACTTGCTCGACAGTCGAGCCTAATTGAGACTTGGTTAGTTTTCTTTCTTTAACATTTTTCTTTCTTTCTTTAATATTTCTTTTTTTTTTCTTTATTTCTATTGTTTTATGTATTAACTAAATTTTCTAAAAACTTTCTACCCCCAGAACAATGAAAATTTAGGGAGAATGGATGTCGTATCATTATTGTAAAGCTTAGCTAAAAGTTTTAAACTTGACACACTGAATCTCAACTTGTTCGGCAATCGAGCCTGATTGAGACTTGGTTAGTTTTCTTTCTTTAACATTTTTCTTTCTTTCTTTAATCTTTCTTTCTTTTTTCTTTATTTATGTTATTTTCTATATTAATTTAATTTTTCAAAAAATTTCTACCCCCAGAACAGTGAAAATTCAGAGAGAATGGATGTCGTATCATTATTATAAAGCTCAGATGAAAGTTTTAAACTCGACACACTAAATCTCAACTTGCCCGACAATCGAGCCTGATTGAGACTTGGTTAGTTTTCTTTTTTCTTTATTTTCTGTATTAATTGAATTTTCTAAAAAAAAATTGCCCCCAAAACAATGAAAATTCAGAGAGAATGGATGTCGTCTCATTATTGTAAAGCTCAGCTAAACTTGACACACTAAATCTCAACTTGCTTGGTAGTTGAGCCTGATTGAGACTTGGTTAGTTTTCTTTCTTTCTTTAATCTTTCTTTCTTTTTTCTTTATTTCTATTATTTTCTGTATTAATTGAATTTTCTAAAAACTTTCTGCCCTTAGAACAGTGAAAATTCAGAGAGAATCGATGTTGTATCATTATTGTAAAGCTCAGCTGAAAGTTTTAAACTTGACACACTGAATCTCAACTTTCTCGACAATCGAGCTTGATTGAGACTTGGTTAGTTTTCTTTCTTTCTTTAATCTTTTTTCCTTTTTTCTTTATTTCTATTATTTTCTATGTTAATTGAATTTTCTAAAAACTTTCTGCCCCCAAAACAGTGAAAATTCGGAGAGAATGGATGTCGTATCATTATTGTAAAGCTTAGCTGAAAGTTTTAAACTTAACACACTGAATCTCAACTTGCTCGGCAGTAGAGCCTAATTGAGACTTGGTTAGTTTTCTTTCTTTAACATTTTTCTTTCTTTCTTTAATCTTTCTTTCCTTTTTCTTTATTTCTATTATTTTATGTATTAATTTAATTTTCTAAAAACTTTCTGCCCCAGAACTGTGAAAATTCAGAGAGAATGGATGTTGTCTCATTATTGTAAAGTTCAGCTGAAAGTTTTAAACTCGACACACTGAATCTCAACTTGCTCGGCAGTCGAGCCTGATTGAGACTTGGTTAGTTTTCTTTCTTTAACATTTTTCTTTCTGTCTTTAATCTTCTTTCTTTTTTCTTCATTTCTGTTATTTTCTGTATTAATTAAATTTTCTAAAAACTTTTTGCCCCCAGAACAGTGAAAATTCAGAGAGAATGGATGTCATATCATTATTGTAAAGCTCAGCTGAAAGTTTTAAACTTGACACACTGAATTTCAACTTGCTCGGCAGTCGAGCCTGATTGAGACTTGGTTAGTTTTCTTTCTTTAACATTTTTCTTTCTTTCTTTAATATTTCTTTCTTTTTTCTTTATTTCTGTTATTTTATGTATTAATTGAATTTTCTAAAACCTTTCTGCCCCCAGAACAGTGAAAATTTGGAGAGAATGGATGTCGTATCATTATTGTAAAGCTCAGTTGAAAGTTTTAAAGTAGACACACTGAATCTGTCATGCCCAGATTTCCTTAGGCAAAAACACAACTAATCCTTTTTTTTTTACAACTCATTTTACAACAGCAGTACAAGCACATGAATAGACAGATTATCATAAAGAAAAATAAATAAATAAAGTACATCAATCTTCTTACAAGTTACAGTTTTTATTTTATTTTATTTACAACTTGGAAAAACATGTCACTTTTTACAGACACTACAAAACTTTACAAGAAGACTATCTTACAAGATTTTACAAGAAGAAATAGATGAGACAAAGACTTATATTACATTTTTACAAGGTACACTTTACACCCAATACCAAATTGAGGGGATTCACAAACACTACATTCTTTCATAGTCCTGGCCTGCTCCAACCAAAATATCTTGAAAAACCTGCAAGAAAATAAAACAACTCTTCCATGGAATACTCTCCTCCCTACCATATGGCATCATGAGACCCCATAGGTCCTAGCCAACCCCTGAGCAAGGGGAAAACCAGCCAACATAAAACACCCATACATCCCTCAAATATTGCATGCATCACATTACTTCATGAAACAATAACACATACGTCATTCTTGCCTTCACACAAGGAACTACCACAAAAAAATTTCTTACATGGCCATTCACAAAAAAAGATCTACTAAGACCCACTCAACAAGTGAAAAATAAGAACTTTAATCAAAAACACCCTTGTTTCATCACTAGATCACATAACATACACATTTATCACTACAACATAAGAGATTCAAAACACTTTGCCCACACAATACTCTCATGAATGAACTCAAGGACTTACACAAAGCATAACAACAACTCACAACACACATATACCAAACTGAAATACCTTCCTACTCATATGAACTCATAAATTGCATAAACTCCATTAAGGGAGGTTGAGGTGCACATACCTCCACCTGAAGTTATGGTAAATAGATGAAGTGAGTCTTCCCTTTTCTTCCCTTTTTCTTCTCTAATTTTCTTCAAGCTCCTAGATTGTCTCCAAAGTTGGAGAGTGGGTGATTAGGCAACACAATCCAAGTTTGCCACTAAAATAGGCCTCTCACACTCTCCCATGCCTTGGGAGAGTTGTGAGCTTCCCATTGGGTGACCTACCCAAAACCTTACAACTTTCCTAAATTGGAACTACAAAAAGGTGAATGGAGAAGAGAGTTGGAAGCTTTTTCACTCATGAAGTTTCACATGTGAGTTTGATTTTCGCCATTTGACAAAAGCCCACTTTTGGAGGGCTTCCCAAGGTGGCTCTAGGGTGTCCTATGGTTAAAAAGGACCCTTACCCATAGGTATAACCCATGTGCCTTCTATTTTTGTGTAAAACAATTCCCTAGGGGTCAATTTGACCCTTCAAAACCCATCCCAAGGCAAAATTCGAAATTAGAGAGGATGTGACTACTCATGTGTGCCCTAACCAAGGCAAAGGTGTGGGGAAGACAAATTGTACTAGGGTTAGATGGTGACATGCATTCATTCCATGAGGTCCATTGCCAACTCAAAATACAAACACATGTGTCAATTGATACCACAACACATTCACAATTACACTTGGCACTTCCACTAAACAACTTAATAAAATAAACCAACTTAAATACATTCACATCCACATACTTTAAAAAATAAATTATGTCACAGGGAGGCCTTGTATCTCTTTGGGGACACGACCTTGGTGTCATGGAGATAATATACACATGTTGGCTTGACTCCCCTTAAATTCCATGGTTTTATCCCTGCACACACACACTCAAGATAATATCAGTAATTTCAAGAATGTGTTATGTATATAATCCAAGTAAAGCACCATATAACCCATTTGTACATATACATCAATTACGTCTACATACCAGATCACCTCATTCACATATTTAAATCCACATTTCTCCAAATCCAAAATTGATCAATATATATATAGTAAATTGAAAATATCTCCTAACCACGTTTCAAAACTCAATTCCTAATAGATCATATTCATCTATATTCTCTATTTCTAAAGCATATCATAGTTCCATTTATTTAAATTACCTCAATTAATCTGGAACAAGTCCCATATATCAATATATGTTTCAAGCTCTTCGTTCTTTATCATTTCATTTAGATCGTAACTATGAGCTAGCAAAACATAACCCAAGTAAAATGCAATACCAATGCACTAGGGCCTTTCATCAAATCATGTCATAATGTATCATATTGTAATAACATTATCCTAATTTAACACATGGTACAAAATCAACAGGTTTAGATCCTAGATTACACAATGCTATCTTAAAACAAGACGGTCCTTAAACCATGTTAAACATTGATCCTAACAACATACTTACCACTACACCTAATATGCAATCGCCCCATAATACAATTTTGCCATGGATTCTTTCTTTATTAATTTTCTAGTATGTTTCCCGAAGATGGTTAACTCAAGGTCATTTCTAATCCATCTCATATTTAATTATTGATCCTATAAGGTCTTTTAATCTACAACCTCACTAATCAGACTGGTTAATAGTGTGGACATGTCAACTCATAAGGTTTCTATGATTCCTTAAGCTTAACTTAGTCTTGGTTATGTTAGTGAAATCAAATCATCAACACTATTGTTGTACAATTCATTATTTTGTATGAAGTGGTTTACATAATCACATTACAAGGATTCTCACCAAGGTAATATGTTCTAGTAGGGCTCAACAAGGCTAAAAGACTAACGGTCTCCCAACCTTATCCACAAAAGTGTCTCACATAGAGGGAGAATGGTAGGGGCCAATAAAATTGCATAGTTCAATTCTATCACAAAAAAATTTACTTTTATTTGAAGCCTTCCTTAATTTATATTTTGATGCGTGCACCTATCACTCTAACATAAATTTTACACTTCTAGAGATCATTACAAACCATCTATGCTCATGCATCATCCATTCCTAAGTTAAGACATCATAACATATAATGCTGCCACATAGCTTAAAGATTCTAATCCACGTAAGCTCCCTTATTATAGTTTCAAATAGAATTTCCAAGCATCTTAGAGTAATATTAATTCTATCATGTAAGCACAGGTTTACACCTTCATGTTCTAATACCACAATAGTTAACTAAAGGTAATATTACTTCAAAACTATGTCTTAAATTAACATATTCCATGAATTCATTTGAAGATGAAATCTATTCTAATTAAGTTGACGAACTACAATCAAGATATCTAATAACTTCGCATAAAATCTATGGAAAGTTTTGCAAGAAATAACAATAGTGCTTACCAGAGTGTTCTTACCAAGATGAGGGAAATGGATGGGTCCTACATCCTCCCCCCCTAGGTCTTGACTTACTCCTAGAAGTCGCAAGGTTGGGCTAACACCCTCAAGTAGTATTTCTACCAATTTCTATGTCATCAACTTGATTCATGTTACTAACTTCCTGCATGTTAGCATCTAGAAACAACTATGCATTTTCTTCATAAACAGTAATATAACCTCGTTTGTTATGAAAAAAAAAAAATTATTTGCAATCATCTTGGAGGCAATTGTTTGTAAAAAAATAAATCATTTTCTAGTCCTCTTCCAATTTTCACAAGAAAAGTACATAATAACACAATTTAAACAAGTTTTAATGCCTGAGTAGATGGTGTACCCGAACCTTATAGTAACACTTAATAACAATTTTTATTATATTTTATTAACATCTTTCATGTTTTCAAAAATTCCTACAAACTCATTCAAAATTTCCATAAAAACCTCTACCATACAATGATGCATGACAAGAATAGCAAGATTAATCACATAGACATTCTTGCAAACACTAGCATTCTCACAATTGTGCCATTTTCCCACGAAAAAGTTTAATATTACAAAAATTCTCCTTTCCAACATTCATTAGCACAAATGACATCATAATCACCACACATGGTATTGTAAATGCAAATATTCATGCCACTTTCTTTAATTTTATATGACATCTCTCTAAACATGAGAAGATACAAATCCACACAATCACACAATAATCCACATCACCGAGAGTACACATTACAACAGAAGGCTCAGGAGCGAACATAGTCTAGTCCTCCGGGTATACACAATGATCTCATCTTACTCATAATCTGAAATCCGTAAGTCCAATGATACATATAACAAAACCTCCAAGGAATAGTCACCACTCTAAGGTGACAGAGGATACTAGTTGCATAACAGCCTCACATACCCCCATACTCAAGGGTCCCCTATGTCTACTTCCTCGCATACACTCACCAAGTCTACCTCCTGCATCCTTGGTGAGGAATCACATTACTACATAGGACCAACATTCAAGTAACACCAAGGAAAATAGTTTAGCCACCAGAGTCATAAACAAAAGTAAAATAAGTTACCAAATTCAACATTAAATAATATAAATAAATTTTTAGCAACAATAAATCATTGTATCATGAATTTCCAAAAATTGTGGCTAAACCTTCACAACAAAAATAAACAATTGTTGGTTCGCACAAGCAACAAAAATCATCATAAAAAGGCACAACACATCACTGTGTGACCATACATAGTCACCAATGAGGAAGGAGGGAACATCAGCTGGCTGTCACAATAGCCCTTCATGTGGTGACCCAACAGACTCTAACCACATGGCATAAACAATAATGCATATGCTGGTAATATATCATATGGTAGTGTTCCTTGCGGATATGGCACGCATAGGACACACTCCAAATAGTGATACCCCCAGGGTCATCACTATAGCCAGAGGTATACATGGCTAGGGATCCTCCCATATGCCTACCACGTCCAACGAGTGAGCATCCATGGGCACCCCTCTACAAGCATGCAAGCATCTCCCAATCGCTCTGCATCAAGTAGGAATACATAACATACATATACTGCACCTTCATGTACCTACGTACATGGCATTGTGTCCTCAAGCTCAGCTCGCTACCATCAGCAACATGACATCATCACCCAACACTATGTCAAAACATCAGTGAGGTGTGGCATCGTACCTGATGCAACATGTCAGAACATGTGTAGTACAGAATAATCATAGCAGGGCATACACTTCCCACCTCATGCTAGACCACAATGAATTTATGTGAAGCTATGAATCATCAATAATGTCCAATCTATCCAAAAGAGTCACATTGAATATTGGTACAATGCTCAAACTATGGGGATAATGGATATACACATATGAACCACATACTTGGGTCCATAAAAGGGGAAGTAGTGAGTACATTCCTTGGTTAGTGGAAGCTGGCATCACTTCATGCCGCTATAATGCATATGCAATACCCTAATAACCAAGCAACTTTGTGGCTGCTACCACCCCTACACATACTGAGTCCTTGTGGGGGAACCAGAGGATAGTGTCTCCTACTCCATCCCTCAAATAGTTGAGGCTCATGTCACCTCGTGTTTCCAGACATACACCATACGTGCTACCTGAGAAACTTGAGTAGTGGAAGCTAAGGTCGCTTTGTGTTGCCCGACATACACCTCACGTGCTACCCAAGGGATTGGTAGTAACACTACCCTAGCATAAATTACCCCGTAAGCTATAACTCAGTGAGGTAACACACATATGCACAAGTGCCAACATATAGTGGATATGGTTCCCCCATACCCATAACAAGCAGATATCTCACGGGTGATGCTCCTTCACATCACTCCATGCAACACAAAGCAAGCACTGGTTTCATCACAACACTCATTACAAGCACTAGTACAGGTTCAATCACATTTACAAGGGATTACATACTATGTTTACATTTCTATCCTTACACAATATTCATAACATTCCTCTTTCCAAGTCATTTTACATATCATTATCATTTTCAGGTTTCTCATAAATCATCTAAGACCAACGTCATGTTTGATACTAATTTCATATTTCTTCTATAGTATCCCAATACATTTACATGTTAGTATTACTTTATTGAATGTACGAAATATAACTTTTTAATGGTAATAATTTCACAATTATTACACCTTACATAACAATATTATTCACCTTGCATATGTTTCATGGTTAATTAACATGTTCACATCCTAGTACACAATATTTCAAGAAGTAGGGGTACAATTTCAATATATTCAACTCAGGAAGGATAACTTTCTCATGTCCTTCATGTTTACTCTAGCAAGTAATTAACGTATCTAATTCCTACAAGCTAGGTGCAACAAATGTTAAACTTAAATCCAAACATAAGGTGACATTTTAAACAAAATTGAGTACATTAATATGATCACATTTTTGCTTTTGCATCCCAAAAATCATTCTTTTGTTCCACATCTAGAGAGAGAGAGACAATTGAATTTTCAATCTATTTTTCCATCTATCAACCATGATTTCATCATTATACTACACAATCTTTATCAAAATACCCATAATCAACACTTCATTCGTCAAAACATACATGTTCATAAATCATTATAGTAAGAATTCAATGCATACCCATGATCTTTTATTTCATCTAGCATATATTACAGAACATGTTCCTTCTACTAGTCATGTAATAACATTACTATTCATTGATTAATTATTCACTATCCTTTACTTGCACTATCTAAGCTCTAGCAATATATATATATAGTAAATTGAAAATATCTCCTAACCACGTTTCAAAACTCAATTCCTAATAGACCATATTCATCTATATTCTCTATTTATAAAGCATATCACAATTCCATTTATTTAAATTACCTCAATTAATCTGGAACAAATCCCATATATCAATATATGTTTCAAGCTCTTCATTCTTTATCATTTCATTTAGATCGTAACTATGAACTAGTAAAACATAACCCAAGTAAAATGCAATACCAATGCACTAGGGCCTTTCATCAAATCATGTCAGAATGTATCATATTGTAATAACATTATCCTAATTTAACACATGGTACAAAATCAACAGGTTTAGATCCTAGATTACACAATGCTATCTTAAAACAAGATGGTCCTTAAACCATGTTAAACATTGATCCTAACAACATAATTACCACTACACCTAATATGCAATCGCCCCATAATACAATTTTGCCATGGATTCCTTCTTTATTAATTTTCTAGTATGTTTCCCAAAGATGGTTAACTCAAGGTCATTTCTAATCCATCTCATATTTAATTATTGATCCTATAAGGTCTTTTAATCTACAACCTCACTAATCAAACTGGTTAATAGTGTGGACATGTCAACTCATAAGGTTTTTGTACTTCCTTAAGCTTAACTTAGTCTTGGTTATGTTCGTGAAATCAAATCATCAACACTATTGTTGTACAATTCATTATTTTGTATAAAGTGGTTTACATAATCACATTACAAGGATTCTCACCAAGGTAATATGTTCTAGTAGGGCTCAACAAGGCTAAAAGACTAACGGTCTCCCAACCTTATCCACAAAAGTGTCTCACATAGAGGGAGAATGGTAGGGGCCAATAAAATTGCATAGTTCAATTCTATCACAAAAAAAATTACTTTTATTTGAAGCCTTCCTTAATTTATATTTTGATGCGTGCACCTATCACTCTAACATAAATTTTACACTTCTAGAGATCATTACAAACCATTTATGCTAGTGCATCATCCATTCCTAAGTTAAGACATCATAACATATAATGTTGCCACATAACTTAAAGATTCTAATCCACGTAAGCTCCCTTAGTATAGTTTCAAATGGAATTTCCAAGCATCTTAGAGTAATATTAATTCTATCATGTAAGCACAGGTTTACACCTTCATGTTCTAATACCACAATAGTTAACTAAAGGTAATATTACTTTAAAACTATGTCTTAAATTAACATATTCCATGAATTCATTTGAAGATGAAATCTATTCTAATTAATTTGACGAACTACAGTCAAGATATCTAATAACTTCGCATAAAATCTATGAAAAGTTTTGCAAGAAATAACAATAGTGCTTAACAGAGTGTTCTTACCAAGATGAGGGAAATGGATGGGTCCTACAGAATCTCAACTTGCTCGGCAGTCGAGCCTAATTGAGACTTTGTTAGTTTTCTTTCTTTAACATTTTTCTTTCTTTCTTTAATCTTTCTTTCTTTTTTCTTTATTTCTGTTATTTTCTGTATTAATTGAATTTTCTAAAATCTTTCTGCCCCCAGAACAGTTAAAATTCGGAGAGAATGGATGCCATATCATTATTGTAAAGCTCAGCTGAAAGTTTTAAACTCAACACACTGAATCTCAACTTGATCGACAGTTGAGCTTGATTGAGAATTGGTTAGTTTTCTTTCTTTAACATTTTTCTTTCTTTCTCTAATCTTTCTTTCTTTTTTCTTTATTTTTGTTATTTTATATATTAATTGAATTTTCCAAAAACTTTCTGCCCCCAGAATAGTGAAAATTCAGAGAGAATGGATTGTATCATTATTGTAAAGCTCAGCTGAAAGTTTTAAACTCGACACACTTAATCTCAACTTGCTTGGCAGTCAAGCCTGATTGAGACTTGGTTAGTTTTCTTTCTTTAACATTTTTCTTTCTTTCTTTTTTCTTTATTTCTATTATTTTCTGTATTAATTGAATTTTTTTAAAACTTTCTGCCCCTAGAACAGTGAAAATTTAGAGAGAATGGATGTCGTATCATTATTGTAAAGCTCAATTGAAAGTTTTAAACTTGACACACTCAATCTCAACTTGCTTGGCAGTTGAGCCTGATTGAGACTTGGTTAATTTTCTTTTCTTTAACATTTTTCTTTCTTTCTTTAATCTTTCTTTCTTTTTTCTTTATTTCTGTTATTTTCTGTATTAATTGAATTTTCTAAAAATGTTCTACCCCCAGAACAGTGAAAATTCAGAGAGAATGGATGTCGTATCATTATTGTAAAGCTTAGCTAAAAGTTTTAAACTCAACACACTGAATCTCAACTTGCTCGGCAGTCGAGCCTGATTGAGACTTGGTTAGTTTTCTTTCTTTCTTTTTTCTTTATTTCTATTATTTTCTGTATTAATTGAATTTTCTAAAAACTTTCTACCCCCAGAATAGTGAAAATTCAGAGAGAATGGATGTCGTATCATTATTGTAAAGCTCAGCTAAAAGTTTTAAACTCGACACACTAAATCTCAACTTGCTCGGTAGTCGAGCCTGATTGAGACTTGGTTAGTTTTCTTTCTTTAACATTTTTCTTTCTTTCTTTAATCTTTCTTTCTTTTTTCTTTATTTCTGTTATTTTATGTATTAATTGAATTTTCTAAAACCTTTTTGCCCCCAGAACAATGAAAATTCAGAGAGAATGGATGTCGTATCATTATTGTAAAGCTCAGCTAAAATTTTTAAAGTAGACACACTGAATCTCAACTTGCTCGGCAGTCGAGCCTAATTGAGACTTGGCTAGTTTTCTTTCTTTAACATTTTTCTTTCTTTCTTTATTCTTTCTTTCTTTTTTCTTTATTTCTGTTATTTTCTATATTAATTGAATTTTCTAAAATCTTTATGCCCCCAGAATAGTGAAAATTCAGAGAGAATGGATGTCGTATCATTATTGTAAAGCTTAGCTGAAAGTTTTAAACTCAACACACTGAATCTCAACTTGCTCGGCAGTTGAGCCTGATTGAGACATGGTTAGTTTTCTTTCTTTATTATTTTTTTTTCTTTCTTTAATCTTTCTTTCTTTTTTCTTTCTTTTTGTTATTTTCTATATTAATTGAATTTTTGAAAAACTTTCTGCCCCCAGAACAGTGAAAATTCAAAGAGAATGGATGACGTATCATTATTGTAAAGCTCAGCTGAATGTTTTAAACTCGACACACTGAATCTCAACTTGCACAGTAGTCAAGCCTGATTGAGACTTGGTTAATTTTCTTTCTTTAACATTTTTCTTTCTTTCTTTAATCTTTCTTTCTTTTTTCTTTATTTCTATTATTTTCTGTATTAATTGAATTTTCTAAAAACTTTTTGCCCCCAGAACAGTGAAAATTTGGAGAGAATGGATGTTGTATCATCATTGTAAAGCTCAGCTGAAAGTTTTAAACTTGACACACTGAATCTCAACTTGATCGGCAGTCGAGCCTGATTGAGACTTGGTTAGTTTTGTTTCTTTAACATTTTTCTTTTTCTTTTTTTAATCTTTCTCTCTTTTTTCTTTATTTCTATTATTTTATGTATTAATTAAATTTTCTAAAAACTTTCTATCCCCAAAATAGTGAAAATTCGGAGAGAATGGATGTCATATCATTATTGTAAAGCTTAGCTAAAAGTTTTAAACTTGACACATGGAATCTCAACTTGCTCGACAGTCGAGCCTGATTGAGACTTGGTTAGTTTTCTTTCTTTCTTTAATCTTTCTTTCTTTTTTCTTTTTTTTGTTATTTTCTGTATTAATTGAATTTTCTAAAAACTTTTTGCCCCCAAAACAGTGAAAATTTAGAGAAAATGGATGTCGTATCATTATTGTAAAGCTCAGCTGAAAGTTTTAAACTCAACACATTGAATCTCAACTTGCTCGACAGTCGAGCCTGATTGAGACTTGGTTAGTTTTCTTTCTTTAACATTTTTCTTTCTTTCTTTAATCTTTCTTTCTTTTTTCTTTATTTCTATTATTTTCTGTATTAATTGAATTTTCTAAAAACTTTCTGCCCCCAGAACATTGAAAATTCAGAGAGAATGGATGTCGTATCATTATTGTAAAGCTCGACTGAAAGTTTTAAACTCAACACACTAAATCTCAACTTGCTTGACAGTCGAGCCTGATTAAGACTTGGTTAGTTTTCTTTCTTTAACATTTTTCTTTCTTTTCTTTAATATTTCTTTCTTTTTTCTTTATTTCTTTTATTTTCTGTATTAATTGAGTTTTCTAAAAACTTTTTGCCCCCAGAACAATGAAAATTCGGATAGAATGGATGTCGTATCATTATTGTAAAGCTCAGCTGAAAGTTTTAAACTCAACACACTGAATCTCAACTTGCTCGGCAGTCGAGCTTGATTGAGACTTGGTTAGTTTTCTTTCTTTAATCTTTCTTTCTTTTTTCTTTATTTCTATTATTTTTTGTATTAATTGAATTTTCTAAAAACTTTCTACCCTAGAATAGTGAAAATTCAGAGAGAATGGATGTCGTATCATTATTGTAAAGCTCAGTTGAAAGTTTTAAACTCGACACACTGAATGTCAGCTTGCTCGGTAGTCGAGCTTGATTGAGACTTGGTTAGTTTTCTTTCTTTAACATTTTTCTTTCTTTCTTTTTTCTTTATTTTTGTTATTTTCTGTATTAATTAAATTTTCTAAAAACTTTCTGCCCCCCGAACAATGAAAATTTGGAGAGAATGGATGTCGTATCATTATTGTAAAGGTCAGCTGAAAGTTTTAAACACGACACACTGAATCTCAACTTGCTCGGTAGTCGAGCCTGATTGAGACTTGGTTAGTTTTCTTTATTTAAAATTTTTGTTTCTTTCTTTAATTTTTCTTTCTTTTTTCTTTATTTATGTTATTTTTTGTATTAATTAAATTTTCTAAAAACTTTCTGCCCCCAGAACAGTGAAAATTTGGAGAGAATGGATGTTGTATCATTATTGTAAAGCTCAGCTTAAAGTTTTAAACTCGACACACTGAATCTCAACTTGCTCGGCAGTCGAGCCTGATTAAAACTTGGTTAGTTTTCTTTGTTTAACATTTTTCTTTCTTTCTTTAATCTTTCTTTCTTTTTTCTTTATTTCTGTTATTTTCTGTATTAATTGAATTTTCTAAAAACTTTCTACCCCCAGAACAGTGAAAATTCAGAGAGAATGGATGCTGTATCATTATTGTAAAGCTCAGCTAAAAGTTTTAAACTCGACACACTAAATCTCAACTTGCTCAGCAATCAAGCCTGATTGAGACTTGGTTAGTTTTTTTTCTTTAACATTTTTCTTTCTTTCTTTAATCTTTCTTTCTTTTTTCTTTATTTCTGTTATTTTATGTAGTAATTGAATTTTCTAAAAACTTTCTGCCCCCAGAATAGTGAAAATTTGGAGAGAATGGATGTCGTATCATTATTGTATAGCTCAGCTGAAAGTTTTAAACTCGACACACTGAATCTCAACTTGCTCGACAGTCGAGCCTGATTGAGACTTGGTTAGTTTTCTTTCTTTAACATTTTTCTTTGTTTCTTTAATCTTTCTTTCTTTCTTTTTTCTTTATTTCTATTATTTTTTGTATTAATTGAATTTTCTAAAAACTTTCTGCCCCCATAACAGTGAAAATTCAGAGAGAATGGATGCCATATCATTATTGTAAAGCTCAACTGAAAGTTTTATACTCGACACACTGAATCTCAACTTGCTTGGCAGTCGAGCGTGATTGAGACTTGGTTAGTTTTATTTCTTTAACATTTTTCTTTCTTTCTTTTTTCTTTATTTTTGTTATTTTCTGTATTAATTGAATTTTCTAAAAACTTTCTTCCCCTAGAACAGTGAAAATTCAGAGAGAATGGATGTCGTATCATTATTGTACAGCTCAGCTGAAAGTTTTAAAGTGGAGCGTGAAAAGCTCATGAATCTCTCAAGTGAAAGTTCACTCGCAAATGTCATATTGCCATGTTTTGTTAATGTAAATCATGACTTGGGAGTGGTTGAGGTTACCATTGATACCAGTCACATAATAATTCCTAAAAATGTGGCCACAGTGCTACAATTTAGCATTGATGGTCCTATAAACTTTTCAATCTATTTTAGCAGCATTGCACGGGTGAGAAAGTCTGTAACTGAAGATTTGCTCCAGTCTATAGAAGTGCTTGTGACACCAAACCCACTTCACATTCACCAATTAGAGGCTTCAGTCGAGAGGGCTTCAAGTGGTTTGGATGAAATAATGAAAAAGGCCATTAGACATAACCAGAACAGGATGCTTCCATATGGGCCTTACGTGTTAGTTCCAAGTTATGTGGAAGCTTTTTTCAAGAACTGTTATGTTAGGCCTGATGCTTCAGTATGAGTGTTGGGCCTGAAGGTTGAAAAGTCTGATAATATTTTTATCAAACTTACAATCTCCTTAGGAAGCTGGTTGAAGAGTCTTAGTAGATGGTGTGTGATTTGTCGAGAGCCTCTCCCACCATTCTCTTAGTTCTAGAACTGCGATGGAGAACACTAGTATTCAATTTTGTCCAAAGATATTTTATTTAACAAACAAATTCATTTCATTTTCATGAAAAGAACTATCTGAATTCTTTATTTTCATTTAGGATTTTAGTTAATATATAATTAATACTAAATTTCTTTTTTACATCAACCTGTACAAGTTTGAAGAGCTCGGCATGGGAGCATCAATGCTGCAGGAACTAAGTAATTCAAAATTAGTTTTTGTGGTCGCCTTAGCTGCTGCTGCAACAAGATGTAAAGATCGAGATGTTTTTGAGCCGTATCCCTCATTTTTATTAAAACAAAAGCAAATTCAAAGGCATTCTGGATTGTTTAGTAATGTATCTATAGGAGGCAAGGACATATGTAATGAAATAAAATTTACATAATACCTTTCCAGAAAAGTGATATTCTTGGAAAATAAAAATTTGGATCTTTTAAAAAGTATAATATACTCATTCCCACCTTTAGAAGAGAAGCATCAATGTTCAAATGAAGTAGAATTAATTGTGAAACTAGGGGTGTCATGGATGAAAAAACATACTAATTTAGATAGTATGGATCAAAGAAAGTTAACTGAAGAAGAACGTGCTGAAAATATATGGCTTCCATGTAAAATCCTCAGATACATTTTATTTACTAATCGATTATCCTTTAAATTGCTCGATGAGGATCACAGGTTCAATGTAAATACACTCCACCAATTTTCAATCTTCTATAATGATGACAGTCAACTGAAGTTTGTAGAGCGTAGGAAAGTTGAAGGATCCACATTTGCCTTCCATGGAAGTCATCTATCAAACTGGTACTCTATAATAAGGTATGTGCTCTTAAATCTGTTAGGCCAAGGAATGCAATAGAATAAAATATAATCCAAACATTATTGTGTATTTTTCATCAAGATTGATTACATAAATAAGGCAGTCTTAAATTTCTTCTAGTTTTTTTTATTGCTGCAATATTTTACAAACATTTATGACATTTAAAAAAACTTTCACCGATCTCCATCCTCCTCTGCTTCGATACCACTGTTAGGCCCAGGAATGCAATAGAATATATAGACTATGCAATAGAAAATATAAACTAGAAAATTGCTCATTAAGATTGATTACATAAATAAGGCAGTCATATAGCAGTTCAACTGCTATAGAAAAACTACCAAAACTAAAACATTAACTCATAAACCCTAATGATCAATGCATTAACAAAATCTACTTGCAACTAATAATGGTTTATGTTGGACGAAAAAAATAAAATAGAAAAATAATTTTGTTATTAAAATCATTCAGCTGCATTATCACATCCGTTGTATTTGTTAAAAAATAAAAGAGCAAACAGAATTCGAAATAAAAATAGAGATTCAACACAAAAACACTAATCATCGGTTTTATAGCGGTTCATCATTATTGGCTACGTCCACTCTCAAGCAAGGCAATAACTTTATTAACTTTTTCAACTCAAATTAAATCCAATCTGCACTCTGATTTATATAAATGTTTCACCCTTCGAACACGAAGGGACAACAATCAAATGAACAGTCATGAGAATGGAAAAGTCACAACTGTTGGACTTCACACTCACAACAATCTCCTACTTGAAGTCCAACAGATACCATTATGAACAAAGATATTCCCTGCATTTCTCTCATAATCTAATAATCAAACCAGAGAAAATCTGCAAGACTTCAACATTTCCAAATCCTGTTCGCACACGCTTCAAATGAGTCTCTGCCATGTTAAGTTGGAATCAACAATTTTGATCAAAACCTTCTTACAAAAACTGCAAATAAACTCTTTTAACCACCTTTGTTGTATTTTTTAGTGACATCACACCACAAAATGCCCTCGGCAAACTGCTCTACACCTCTTTTCTCAACTTTTTGAACATTCTCTAATTGCACATGTACAAACACCTTTTTACCTCTAAAAATTGCATTCCTTTTTACTTCCTCAACATAATAGACTTTAGTGGGGATCCCTGACTCTTCTGGCTACACATCAATAATCACCAGTACTGGATTGGGCACATAATCATGGAACAACTCATGCACAATCCAAGTCATTCTCTAGAAGCTTAGGACCAATGCTATAACATTGTGCCACATGTTCCATTGCATTTATCCTTTTGAACATTTCAAGTCAGATGTTGAGATCTTTATCATCCCCTTCAAAAGACACTGCATAGTTGTAAGTGACATCTACTAACTCTGACTTGTTCCAAACAGCCAAAACACATCCCTCATACTTCATGTCTGTGACATTTTGTGCGGCTTTTTTTCTTCAATTGGCACAAAACCAAATCCTTTGGATTTCCCTGACGTATCAATTCCAAGTTTACACAACAAGATTGGACCAAACGCTGAGAACACCATTCCTGTCGACAAAACTTCAAACTTTTATGCCACTATGCCCATCATTATCACCATGAACCCATCCAAATCCTTGTCATTGGGCAATTTCAAAACCTCCTTTTTAACCTCAATCAGCATCCGAATTTCCTACCTAGTCAAGCATGTTAGCTGTGGAGCTTTGTCTTGGTTGTCACTATCATTAATCACAATCCTCTCCAAATTTTGCGCACTCCACACCATAAAAAACTTTCGCATATTGCTCCCAATTCTCACTGTTGCCTCAATTTCTTCCTCACCATATTCCTCCCGCTCTTTGTGTGTAGCATATCTTTGATGAATCTATCACTCCAAATCTGTGTCTTTAACATTATTTCCTCTGTAACCAATTCCATTAGTCATGGTATAAGTAATATTGTTATTTGAACCAACTCTAACAATTTCTTCTTCATCCTCCTCAATACACTACGGAGACTGTCTCATTCCATTGTCCTGTTGTTTAGCAACACTCTTCACCTCAGCATCTATATCCTCTATAAAGGCCTTGTTAATCTCATTGAAAGTAACTATCTTAGCTTTACCTACTCCTGTGAATATTTTTGTAATTGCAGTTGTCAAATTTGTTTTCCCAGTAGTGCGTGACTCGCATCCTGGTACCTGTAAATTACCAACAAAAATAAAAGCCAAACTTTTTCTATCATGGTTGGATCTCTTCAACACAGACTTCATTCTATTATCAAGCCTTCTCAAGACATGGTTGAGTTTCAGTCTGGACTTCATCCAATCGACCTTTACACCATCTTTAATAGCATAAACTTCAGGAATGGCCTCTTCCTCAGGTTCATCTTCACTCACCTGATTCCAGCTAGCATCCTCCTCATCTCAGGAGGCATCCTCTACAGTCTGTCGCTCAATAATCAGCAAATGTGTCAAACCCTCTTTGATAGCTGAATCCTTCTCATTTTTCCAACCATCCCACCAATGTACACAATGCTTGTTCGAGGCTGAAGACTTTTCATATAGCTTATTTAATGTACCCATCAAATCAGCAGTAGTTGTTGCATTAGATATATTGAAGGCTAAGGTTGGAGACAAGTGTAACCGAATCACTTCTGAGGCTTTTCAGTCCAAGACATCCTGATCTTCATCCAATACTACTACTGGTTTTTTCTCTTTACTATGCAATGGTCACCATAAATCTTCTACATACAAATAGTCCTCTATTTGCATCTTCCATGACTCATAGTTACGACCATTAAACTTTTCGATCTTTCCTTTAACCAACTCTACAAACTTAATAGAAGCATTATCAACTATAGACTCTTTTCCATTATCTTCATAGTCACTAAATTCACTATCAGCATCATAATCTTTATTTGTACAAGGCTGCTCACAAGGAGACCTTACTGTCATATCTTGATAATCTGATTTTGTATCCACAATCAGTCCATGATCATCATAAAAGCTCATACCCTGATCATTCTCATCAAAAGATTCACACTTATATAAATCATCTGCAACATTTTCAGTATCAAAACAAAAATCAGCAGGGCCTAACATTTTTTATTAGATAGGTGTGTATATGTATTATATCCAGTTGTAAGAAAGTTAGAGATTTCATCACTACTGAGAGAAGGAGGAATTGACTCATCTATATGCATTTCCTCTTTATGACTAGAAGTACTCACATCGTTCATATCAGAATCCTCATTATCTTTATTACCAGAATAAAATACACCTTTACTTGGTGCAGAATCATAATCAATGTAAACTTTGGAATTATGAGAAATGTTGTCCCAATTTTTCAGCACTGGTTTACACAAATTTAGAAGCAACTCATCCTCAATATCTTCATCAAAATCTTCACTTAAACAATTCTGACTTTCAAATTCAAACATCTCTGAACAAGTAGAAGACCTTGTCTACAATGATTCTGATTCTTTATGACTACTAGAACCTGAATGTTCTTCTGACATATCTTTATCACTTTGAGAAACATTTTTAGCATTAAACATGAGCTGCTCTAGAATACTGTTTGTATCATTTCTTTGTGGATGATCTTTTTGCAACTTATCTCATTCATCATCATTAGCAAACTCTTCTAAGAACAACCACTTGAAGTCAGTCAATGGAGAGACACATTTTGGGGGTAAACTCAAGTACCAATCAGTTGCAACCCCTTTGAGGGATCTCCCAAAAAAAATCATGCTGACATCTTCATTATAGATTTGATATTTTACAACAAATTTGAAGAATGCTAGGACATGTCCTAGTGCTGAATCTAACTGATCATCAAAGACTGGAATTAAATCAATGAGCTCACTAGGAAAAGAATTTGGGGATCCATGGATATGATCGCAACTTAAAACTCTATCTAGCCTACTGAAACATAGCCTTCTAGGCTGGCCTATTTGCTGATTACTCATTAGATTAGGAACAAGATGAGAACTATTCATCTTATTCTTGTAATACCCCAAAAATGGGCTATAAGTTCATTAACCTCCTACATCTACAAATTGAACGAAATCAACATCGAAGTCCTAATCTAAGGCACATCTAAACATCATCGAATCATAATTGATTATCTTAAATTCTGCATCGGGGAATATTCCTAGCAATATTCCTAATTATCTTAATTATCTTTAATTTAATGATTATTTGGCAATAAATCACATTTATCCTAAGTTTGATTAATTCAATATTTTCATATTTAATTAATTAGATTTAATATCTTGCCACTTAATTGTTTAATTAAATTTAATTCTATCTATTATTAATTGTATTATTTAATTTTGACAATAAATTCAATATCCTATGAATAATTGATTAAATTTTTATTTAATTAATTAAAGCAAGTTGTCATTATTTAATAATATAGTTTTTAATTAAAGTTTGATTAAATAATTGATTAACCCATAAATCAATTATTTATTTTCAAAAATCAGTTAAGTTGAGCATAAATCACTTTATTTATTTAATTAATTCATAATTATTATGCACATTCAAAAGAAACAGTTAAACTCCAAATTAGAAAATCAATGCAAAGTGTTGACTTTTTAGAACTCAACATCCTTTTGGAGTTCAAAAAGCTGATCTAAACTCTAATTTGAGTTAAAAAACTATTTTTGCATGATTTGCATATTTTTGTGAATTAAATTATCTTTATTATCAGATAACTCAAAAATAAGCTAAGTTAATCTGAGTGATTTATGGCTTTCTTCCATGCACCTCCAAAGCCCTAGATTTCTATAAAATTAAAGCCTCAGCTCATCTCTCAAATCTACAGGATGTCATATTTTTGCACAATGACGTTGGAGAATTGGAATTGGAAGAATCAAAGCTTATTGCGAATCAAGGCTATTGTGAGATCAATTTGTTTTTTTTTACATTCATTTAGATTCTTTTTCATATCATTGTTAGATCATTTTAGCATATCAATTTCATATAGATTAGATTTCATATCAAGTTTTTATCATTCTTATTGCATAGAAAATCCAAAAAAATAGCTTAATTGCATTCAATTCATATCTAGATCAATTGCATTCAAATCCTTCATTTAGGTGTCGTTTAGGTCACTGATCTCGATAACAATCTGAGAACATCAATCTCGCACCTACTAGAAGGTAGTAAATCACTTGGTTAAATTAGATTTTAATTTTGCACGATTTTGATTTTTGCTAACCTCTAATGTTTTACTGAAGTGTTGTGTCTACAGATCAGGTACAATTTTCACACACACATTTCTATCTTTTCAAGAGGTACACCAAAACATTCGAACCTCTATGACAGTAAATTTAAAGTTTCATGACAAGATACTCAACATGGAAACATGAAATTTTTTTATGTCACTCTTCCCTTCTTATTAGTGTTGAAACACTTGATAGGGAACACAATAGTTTACAACTGACCTTATAGAGAAATACATCAAGATCAAAAAATACTTGGAAGTGTTGAAGTTGAAACTCAACTTGCTGAATGGAAAGCCTCTGAATCTAAAATTTGCTTTTCTCAAACAATTGTAGAGGTGCCACCTCCTTGAAGAGGACAAACACCTTAATCACTGAAAACTCCTTTTGTATCTCTTTCCATCAACACAACAAACTTCAACAGGGTATAGAAACTATTTATCAAGACTGAAAATATATCATTACATGCACTGATCAAACAAAGAACTCAAATTCACCACTCACAACTGGGTGAGATAATTTAAACTTTTAAAACTAACTCTTATACACTTCAATGGAAACCACTGGATAGATAAATAAGCCGGCCAAGAGTCTAGCTCTACTTGTACCCGCATTATTTATAACTGATTTATAACATTAGAGATATCAACTGATTGAAATAGGTAGGTCAGGAGTCCATCTCAACTTAGAACCTACACTATTTACTCATTATTATAATCTCTATTCCCCAGTAGAGTCATCATTTTGTTGGTTTCTGGATAGGATTTTACACTCCATGAGACACCAATATGCCTATGGCTAATATTAAGGAGGGGTTAGTTCCAAATGTGAGAAATCTATAGGCTACTGGACCAACTATAGGGACAAGACTGCCCTCTTCACTTCTGGCTCTGTAGAACCAAGGTGGGTGCACCTAATCCAGTATAATAGAACACTTCTTTAAAACACCAGGACTGGATTGAACAAAGAAAATAATAGCAAGAAAGTACTAAATGATAACTAGTCATTCATTGACTCTCCATTGCTATGAAATAACTGAGGCCTAAATACATAAAACTGAAAGGATTGAAAGGATTTTAACTTGATTTCTTGCAGAATGTAAACAACCATGTCAAACTATCATCACTATAGGAGATACTAATTTCTTATCAGTGCCTTGTCCATTTGGCAATATATCTCAGATACATACAGAATACAAGAACACGGATTCCAAGCCATGAACACAATAAACCAAATTCATACACTGCTTACAAACATCCTTTTAGTTGAACCAAATGAATCTATGTTTCATTCAGAGACCTTTAACTTGATCCTAGATCAAGACTGAAAATAAAACACATACACAGATAAACTCTGAGCAATGAATCAGAAAACCCAAAACTCAAGAAGCACAACCAAAGGAGAGATCTGAAAACTGGAAACTGCATTAAGTATAAGGATTCAAATTCTTGTATTACAAACTATTCCAGAATACAACTCTTAGACAATATGAAAAGGATTTTGAAGGTTTTTCCTCTGTATTGATACAACTAGCAAAACATATTACAATCTGGACTAAGAATACACACCTAGCTTTTCAGCTTCCTGTGTCAAGAATTTCCATCCAGCCCTTCTAAATGATCACAAAATTCCTTTTATAGAGACAAGGATACAATAAGAAAAGATCATTTAGGTTAAAAAACCCTAAAACTAACCTATCAAACCCAAGGCTTGAAGGAGAAAGAAATCTGATTTGTCTGTACCTCTGCAAAACATTCCCAGGAATAGTCAACTACTTCCTTTGAAAAAGATCAAATCAACAATGAATACCTTGGAAGAAATAATAGATCTGATCTATTCATGAAACCAAAGCAAAATATCTTCAAAGAAATCAACTTGCAAGAAATCTGATTCTTCCCCCTTTGTCGGATCTGCAAATCAATCAAGTCTAGATTGAAAAATCTTCACCAAATTCTGATCTCGAAAATGATAGTCATAATTGCCTCCACCAATTTTGTCAAAACTAAAAATAAACACCACCATTGGAAAGTTCATTTCGCGCTGATTCTGAAAACATATAATACTTGTATATTCTGGCAAAATTTAAGCCTCCAGGAAACATTTCCGTGAGTAGCTTGTTACCATTTAAATTTTTGAATTGTCTAAATAGTCCCAACTTTATAATTTCAAAATTAATCTTTATGCAAACCTTTGAAATTTGAGGTGGGCCCATGTGCCATGTGGCACCACCTAACTAGTTCGACCAGCCACCTCATCACCTTGTCAGATCTGTCAACACACCCTCTGCCACTTGTCACTTTGTGATAGGCTCATTCCGCTGACTGGGTGCCAATCTGCTAGCTCACCTTGGGACACATGTCCCACTATCACCATTTCACCATGGTTAACCAGCAAGCATCTTCAATCTTGCACCTTTATGATAACCATCAGATCTGCACATATCCTGAGGCAGTCGACCAATTGTACATCTTCTACTTTGTTGCCTGTCAAATGCCACATGTCACAACCTCATTGGTTCATTGAATCCATTTGGGTGCTCTAATATATCATCTTGCCACGTCACCAGGCTAGCAGGTGTCGGCAAGTCGCTATTTCGCAATGCTATCTCTCAGGCATCTTCATTTTTCTACTTTAGCAACAGCCATTAGATGTTGGGCACGCATCTTGAGGTATTTGAGCTGGACCTACATTTTTCATTAAAATATACTTACCCGTGCATGTGGGACCCACCATCCTCATCACCATCCTCTTGTCAACACCGCATCAATTTTTGAGTTCACGTGTATGGTAGCCTCTAAGTGGGCATCTGCTTTGGACACTATGACATTGTGGGTTCTTCCTTGTTAATAAATCATTCTCTTTCCACAACGCCAATGTGGGATAAACCTGATTGCATATAAAACTTTTCCATTAAAATTCTAACCTAGCATTCGCGCTCGGCTGGTCCCACCAGAAAGTTCTCACCTTCCTTCATCTTTCCTCTCTTCTTTACCATCTAACTGATCGTATTTCCTTTTAAACATGTTGTAGATATAAGGTCGGGCACATGTGGGACTAACCACCATAGCAAAGCCCAAGATTCAACCGCTCTCCTTTTATGCACATGCCCCAGATATTTTCATTTGGGCTTTTCAATGTTAATGCAGGGCAGGGAAAACACCCAAGAGATCTCTCCTCTAGCTCTCACATGCAGCATCAGGAGTCTTTGCATAGCCCCCTAGAGTGATGCATATACAACACCCTACAGAGGCACATAACCACTCCTCCTTTTTCTGCAAGAGAAATTTTGCAGCCTCTAAACTAACCTGCACATCCCTGCTTAAAATGACAGCCACCAAACACTTTATTTGTCTCCTCATGGTCCATACACACTTCATCAGAAACACATCTACATTCAGTGGATCTAAGTATGTAAAAATCACCAAAAATAGTGCATGCCATACATGTAGAAAAGATGATTGCAAGGGGCTATATCTCAAGAATCATAATGTTTGGAAATTGGCAACTCTATACCCACAATTTACATATATACATTTGCAGAGATCATATCTGGTGACTCAAAATCTGAAATGATGGAAATGGAGCAATCCTCGCAATGCTGCAGTGACATCTCTTGATCCTTCAAACATTTTATACATTGGTTTCCTTGTGAAGACTTAGCTATTGCCAGAGTATGTTGCAGCTCTCTTCCACTTATTTCCTGTGCACGTATTTCTTCTTGGTTTTAAGTATGGATAGCATCTCAAAGATATACATGCTCTTCATGTCAAAACCAATAATAAAATTTTTGCGTAATGTGTAGGTGTGCCCAACATAATAACAAACATGCATGCAGCCCCTCCTTACGCAAGTCTGCCATGTATCTTTTCTTTTTGTTTTTGTGTGTTGCAAATAGCAACCAAAGGAAATTCATGTAGGTCTATCATATGTGTTGGCAAACACACTTCAAAGGAAGTAAACACACTCCAAAGGAAATGCACAAATATAGGGAGTTGTTCACAACAAACACATGGCATAGGAACCATTCATAATAAGAACATGCAGCCTCATCCATGCTTGCATCAATCTTTCACTTGGTACACTTGTGAATATACTTTCAATTTGTCTCCCCTTTTCTAGTGTGTGTGGGAGAAAAGTCTAGTAGCACCAATTGCAAGCCCAATCTCCCCTCCATCACATGTGTGCTGCTTCCCCTTTCAAAGACACACACATCCATTATATATGTGTTTTATTTTGTAGAGGGAAAACATGTTGCAGTACCCTATAAGCCTTGATGGATAATTATAGCATCAAACATACTTTCACCATATTGTGTAATCGCTTCTTCCATAAGACAACATGTTCTGAAGCATTTTGGCTAATAATCCATGCCTTCGACAATTTTCCACATTGTCTACTGCTCAAAACTATTTCAAAAATCTCGTTTCACTCAAGCATGTAGTGAAATTTGATTTACATATGCCAATTGCAATTGCTTTAAAGCTTCTAAAATCTCTTTTATCAAAGCCATTTGACACACATACTGCATTTGTTTTACTTCATTCTGTGTGATGTCATATCCTCGAGGGCCTTTCATTAAAATGATTCGACACCATTGTGCAAGAATCCACATTCCGTTATGCATGTCACTTAGAATTTCATTTAAATCCTTCATGCCATCACAGGCTATTTTAAATAATGAGGCACATTGGACCCCAAGCAGGTCTGGCCTAAAATTTTTTTGAACTCAAACAACCAGCCTTGAAAATGATCTAGGACGACTGGCGCTTGCAACCGGATCGAATTCGGATAACCGGAAACCTTTAAAAACTTCAAATTGTAATACTTTGCTAGTCGCCAAATCCTAATAAAACGCCCTTAGTTGCGCCTGTAAAACACTAATGAAAACTTATCCCTGGAAGCTGAAAGTTGGTGAGTATGAACTTTGTACCATAGACAACAACCCTGTCAAACAGCTTCACCTAGAAATGAACAAGGCGAGAGGTTTTAAAACTTGAAAATGCCTGCTCAAAACCACCGACAAACACAAACTAAAAATCACTGTCGACTACCCGGAAGGAGATGGATGAAAAATATGAAACAATGAGTTAAGGGCACGCCATTGAATCTGGAAGAAATTTCATATGCAAGGATCAAAACAAAGCAACCCTTGATTGGAGACAAGCAACTGGAAAAAAACTATGAATTTTTGAAAATGGTTACTTTGCACAGTTATGCTATCCGCACTTTTTAACATTATTGAATGCATTTTGTCTGACCTGGCAATCCGATCAAATGGAAACTTCATGGTTTGAAACCTTGGATTGATGATCTTTCTCACACATAGAAAATAAGGCTTTGATTGGATTCCCAAAATGATCAACTGATTATCAATAATTGATCTTCAAAATCAGCCACTTGGAACATCCCAAACTGAAACATTGTGAAACTGTAGAAGTTGCATCCGAAAATGTCTGAGGAAATGGGTCAAATAGATTTGTCATAATCTGAAACTTATCATGGAGAATCACCTTCATGTCTATATTATGGATCAACTATCAATTATGTTTGACCGATGACCAGGTGCAAATGGCAAGGCCCCAAAGTAGCCTCTCAGAAAACTGAACTGTGCACTCCTAGAGAAACTAAGAACTTGCAAACAAAATGGCTCTACAAAACATGTGAAACGGGCACATGGGGGGCTGAAAATTGGCATGGTACTTCTCTCTCATGCCTAAAACATGATGCAACATTAATTTTGTCATGACTATCAACCAAGTGTTAGATACAAGCCTCAAAAGTAGGCCCTCTGGCAAAAAACCGAACAGGATGCGAAGTGCAGATTTGAACACTGGCCTCCAAATGGGTACCTTCAAAACTTATCAGAACTAAATTCTAGAAGTTGTGACCAACTGTATATGCTAAATGCAATATGAGGAACACATGTCCTAAGCACCATGCCATGAAATTCATCAGATCCCATCTTTGTATGCTCTTGAACTTAGGTCCTTTTTAACTATTCTTTGAAGCACTGAACTTTGCTTTAGGGAAAATCTCTGAATATAGGCTCGAAACTATCTGGATTTTTTAGAGCACCAACATATGGGATAATCATCATGAAGTGATGCTTCTGCTAACTAATTAGCAATGACTTTCCCTTTGATTGATTTTCTATCAACATATTCAATGTCGAATTCTCTTAACACCATTACCCACTTTGCTAGTCTTCCATTTAATGTTGTTTTACTAAGTAGATACTTCAAAGGGTCAATTTTGGAAATGAGCCTTATCTTGTGGGCTAACATATAATGGCATAATTTTTGTGAAGCAAAAGCCACATCCAAGCATGCCCTTTCCATGAATGTATAATGCAGCTCGTATTTGACCAAGGTTGTACTTATGTAGTAAATTCCCTTTTCTTTTCCAATTTAATCTTCTTGTGCTAAAAGTGCCCCCAATGAATTCTCCGTTGCTGAAATATATAGGATCAAGGGCTTTCCTATGATAGGTGGCATCAAGATTGGTGGATTGATGAGATATTTCGTTAATAAATTAAAAGCATCTTCACACTTTTCATCCCATTTGAAAATTGTATCCTTATGCAGAAGTTGGGTGAAATTATGGCATGTTTCAACTAATTGGGAGATAAATCTCCTGATGGATTGGATCCTTCCTTGTAAAGATCTCATTTCGCTAATGTTCTTAGGTGCTTCCATCTCCATAATGACCTTAATTTTAGTGGGATCCACCTCTATTCCCTTTGCAGGCACAATCTAGCCTAGTAGTTTGCCGAATTGGACTCCAAATGCACATTTCTTTGGATTAAGCCTTACTTTGAATTGCTCTAATCTTTCAAAAAAATTTGCCAAAATTGGTAGGTGTTCTTTTCTTGAGAGAGATTTGGCTAATATGTAGTCCACATAATCCTCCATGAACTTATGCATCATATCATGGAATATTGTAGTCATTGCTCGTTGATAGGTCTCTCCAGCATTTTTCAACCCAAAAGACATAACATTCCAGCAAAAAGTACCCCATGCACATGTAAAAGCTATTTTATCTTCTGGTGCTATTTTTATCTGGTTATATCCGCTAAATCCATCCATGAGTGAAAACATAGAGTGTCCTACTTTTAGGTCCACAATGGCATCTATACTCAAAAGTGGAAAATCATCTTTAGGACATGCCAAGTTTAAGTATCTAAAATCTATCTAGATTCTGATGGATTTATCTTCTTTTGATACTGGCACTATATTGGAGATCCATTGTGCATAATCAATGGCCCTTATAAATCCCACTTTCAATAGTATTTCTAACTCCACTTTGACAAGTAATGCTATATGTGGATGCATCTTCCTTATCTTTTTCTTAATAGGTTTAGCTCCTTCCTTGATGTTTAGGTGATGCATTATCAGATTTGGATCTAGTCCTGGCATGTCATCATAAGATCATGCAAAGTTAACTTGTTTTTCTTTGAAGAACTCAATGATTCTATTCTCTCTTCACTTGATAGGGATGTCGCTAGGTGGATGATCTTTGGCTCAATTTTGGATCCAATATTTATCTTTTCTGTAGGCTCAATTAGGATTGGAGATCTTTCTTCATAATGTTTTGGTAGAACATCCAAACTCCCTTCCTTAGGTGCCTCAGTTGGGTTTTCACCTTTGGAAACATACTTTATTTCTTTATTTTCTTCTTTTTGATCAAGTGTTGCCACAATGTGGTTTTCAACACTTGATTCTTTTCCTTTTTCCTTTTTTTTTGTTTTTTTCTATTTTTCTCGAATTGAAAGTTTGGATGCTCTATTCAATCAATTATTCTTGACATCCCCTGATAGAAGAGGGTTCAACCGTGTTAAGGTATAGGGACACCACATTGTCATTTAAGAAAATGGGAAGGGTAGTTGGCTCAATGGAATTCCATTCAATTAATTTTGGGTGTATGAGAGTCAATGGGTCAATACTTGGGTTTGTTTCAATGGTGTTTAAGGTTAATACCTCATTAGAAGGCTCATACATTGTATTGTGCAAGTCTATGACATGGGCTTCCTCTAAATGTTCTAAAGAAGAAGGATCAAAGTCCTCCTCACTAGAGTCCTTTAGGGTTTTCGTTGGATAAAATTCATGTGGATTAAACCTAACATTTTATTCCTCCATAGTAGGTCTCCATGAAGGAATGTAGGGTTCACCCACCCATTGATTTATCTCCATTTCTATGCTTGGCACCTCATTTAGAGTCACTTGGTTAGAACTAGATGCTTGATTTGAACTTGATTCTGCTATTGGTCCTTTATCTTTGATAGAAGTATAGGTATGAATAACATCAATACCCTTATCATGGCATGACTCATTAGAGAAAGTCTCCCACTCCCAATCATTAGAATCCTCATCACTATGAGACTCTAATTGCAATATTTGATCATGGAGTTTGGGATAATGCTTTTGAGTGTACCCCTCTTCTAAGTACCCTACGCCAGTCTTCACCTTATTATTTCACCAAGTCATTTCAAGGGGTTCTATTATCCCTTCATTTCTTTCTCCTAAAGGTCCTTGACCCTTGTATCCCATTTTTTGCATGATGTGAAAGCCCTTCCCGTATTGATGTGTGGGAATTCTTATGTTTTGAATATGCTTCTCTTGAGCACTTGACTCTTCATCTTTATACAACCAATTTAGAATCTCATTATCTTCCTCATCCATGGTGGATGATGTACTTGCCCTTACAAAATGTTCATTATATTCATGGGGTGGATTTGAGGGTCTTCCATGGGACTTTGGTGATAAGGGTAAGTCCATCATTGATAAGGAGTATTCCCCTACTCCTTTTTTCTTAATTTGACATTGCTTATCAAAGTTCTTCATCATTTGGTCCATTTTCTGATAATGGGCCTCTTTAGTGTACACTTGGACATATTTGGTGAGAGCTTCTTTCAGTTTTTCAATAACATTATCCTCACTAACTTTCTCTTTTCCTTTAGTCGATGTGGATAAGTTAGTGATTTTTGGTGTGTCTTTAATAACAATTTCCTCTTCCATCTTTTCTTTTCCCTTCAATATTGGGATGTCTTTGGAACTTTTCCCTTGCTCCATTTTATTAGATATAGAACCTTTGGTGTTATGTGGTACTAAGGAGTCATTGATAGGCTTGGTATTATTACAATATTGGAAGGGGTTTAAGTCCCCACTTACCATTATTTCCTTCCCTAGATACGAAAATTTTAGGAATTGATGATAACTAGAAGGAACGGCTTGCATTTCATGGATCCACGACCTTCCTAACAAGATATTGTAAGTCAATTTCAGATCTAATCTAGCACTTGACATATGGTCTCTTTTTGCATGGGACCAACTCTTATGAGCAATACTATGACTCCTTTTGAAGCTCTTTCTTTATCATCATAGGCTTTTATGGTTATCTTTTTCTTAGGGTCAATAGCCTCCTTAGAAAATCCTAGGGCTTTCACTAGGCTAAGGGTAGAAATATTTAGGCTGGATCCTCCATCGATAAGCACTCTTTTACCCTATGCTTATGGATCAAAACTTCTATGTGCAAAGGTAGATTTTGGGGATGATTAAGGGACATGTCATCCTGATTGGAAAATGATAAGCAATGGGGTGCAATTAGGTGTCCCACCATATTTTGAAATTTATCTACCTCCAAATTTAGAGGTACATTGGTTTCCAATAAGGCCTTCTCCAAAATGTCCTTATGGGTTGGTAACAATTTGAGTAACTCAAGAATAGAGATTTGAGTGGGTGTTCTTTGTAATTGATCAACCAAATTGTATTGCTTTGATGATGAGGTTGATGCTTGATTTGATAATACAATTTTAGGAGCATTAGTTGGTAGGACAATTTTTGATGCTTGCCCCCTAGTGACAACATTTGATGATGCTTCTCTTGATTTTTCTTTTATTATGATAGCATTTATGGTATTCTCCTCTTCTCTTAGAGTATTTATTGTGTTATCATAAGTATGAGTAAAGTTCACTTTCTCATTACCCTTTTTTTTATTTGCATTAGATGATCCACCCTTTTCATGGTTCAAAAAGGGATTTTTGAAGGTCACGTGATCCTCATTGTTTTGAGGGCCTTCAATTTTGATGGTTCCATTATCTATCAAATCTTGCACTAAGTGTTTTAATCTCATGCATTCATTGGTTGGATGACCTATATTTTGATGGTATTCACAATGATGAGAGTCATTCCACCAATTAGGTTTTACTTGAGGTTTATAGTCTCTCACATCAGGTAATGTGATGATCTTGTTGGAAACCAAAGTTCTTAATGCACTCTCATAAGGTTCACCTAGATAGGTGAATTTTCTTTTGTTATAATTGGAGTAAAAGGGTTTAGTCTTATTCCCATTGGTATTATTGTAAGGATTATTAGCATTATTGTTGGAATTATTGGAATTGTTGGAATTGTTATTGGAATTGAATGGAGCCTTTTTGGTTTGATTAACATTATTTGAAGAATTGGCTCCATAGGGTAAGGTAAAAGGGGTTGCCTTTAAGTTTTGGGCCTCCACAACTCCATCATTCACAAGGTTTTTGTTGTTATTCTTTATCCATGATTTGAACTTGTCGTTGTGATTGTTGGACCCTTGATTATTTACATATTTAGGCACATAATTATTGTTATTGTTTTTGGTGTTATTGGATTGATTATCTTTAAATAATTTTATTTCACCTCTCTTGACCAAAACATTCTCAATCTTGATCCCATTTTCGATGATTTTTTCAAATGTTGGGTGACATTGGAGTTGTAATCTATAGTTCATTTCCATGGTCAAATTGTTTGTGAAGATTTCCATCTTCTCTTTCTCAGGGATACTTTGTGGATACCTTGCGAAAATGGTCCTCCACATTTGTAGGAATCCTAAGAAGGATTCTCCATCTTTCTATTTGGTATCACACAACTTGATCATGTTAATTTTGTGCTCAATGTTATAAGAGTATTGGGTCACAAACTTGGAGGATAGTTCCTCAAAGGTCTTTATTCCTTGGGGTAGTTTTGAAAACCACTCCATGGAGGGACCGCCTAAGCTTCTAGGAAAGAGTCTCATTAGATATGTATCATTGTACATGAACTCAATGCTTAGGGCACAAAACTCCTTTAGATGATCCCGTGGGTCCATTTTACCCATATATTTGTCGTATTTAGGAAAAATAGTATTAAAGGGAAAAGGTGTCATAACTAAGATTTTGTCAAAAGGAAAAGGATACAAAGCTTCAATGGAAAAGGCCTTAGGTTTGGCCGCCTTCTTCATGGTATCAATTTTTTCTTGGAAGGCCTTTATTCTCCTAGTCATAGCATTCATGGGTCATCTTTCTCTTGATCTTTCTTAAGCTTTTATAGGTCATAGTCATAGGGAAGCTTTACTCCTGCTTGAGCTAGGTTTAGGAAGAATTTCTCTCTATCCCTATCTATTAATTTCTCCATGACCTCTAGGAATTCATCATCTTGGGAAACTCTTGCAACTCTTTCTTTGAGGGTGTCTTTAGGATTGGCATTATTGGTATTGATGTTATTCCCTCCATGGTGATAGTTATTATTAAAAGCAGAATTTCTATCCATCTCTCCAAGTCTTTGGTCAAACAGGTTGGGGAAAATATCTTCTTGGTCTTGGCCTTGAAAAGGACTTTGGTATTCTTCACGTGCTTCATTGGCAACACAAGTGCTATCTCCTTGCAAAGATACCCTATATGTGTGGGACTGTGTGGAAATCGGCATCCAACAAGGGTTTGATTTGAAGTGATCCTTGATTTGATAATTGTTGATTTTAAATTGAAGAGATTAAACATGTAAGATGAACTTTCAATGGATATCTCTCTCACTTTTTTATGTATTTCAAACACAACAATCACACATTCACTTGTCTCTTTTTAACCCTTAACACAAAATGTTTGATTTGAAAGAACATTGTCACAGGTTTTGCACAAAAAGGAACTTCAAGCACCTACCTAGCACAAGATTGGTTCATAAAGCTGGCTCTAATAAGGTGGTCTTGCTAATTTATCAAGGATTTAATAAGTATTCCATTCAAAATGGATCTTAAACTTTCATCCCCTGAGTATATTAAGGTTCCTCCCACCATCGGTATATCAGAGTTTTGTGCAATCCATGAGGACTACTCGAGGAGGTTTGAAAATTTAAAATCCTTTTGTCACACACCCCATTAAGGATGTATGAATTTTATTTTATAGTGGATGGATTCTCGTGGAAAAAAGAAAGCATATCCCACTTTGGGCTATCCCTCACACTGGCCTTGTTAAGGTGATTTCTCAGGAGGCGAGCCCACTAATGTTCTAGCATGTTCATGATAAGCAAGAAAATGGAGTTAAGAATCAATTTTTGGGAATTTGGTTCACCAAAAAGGTGAAGAGCATATCCCTAACTTTTCCTTAAGTTCCCAAACACAATAAACAAGGTTCAATTATTTCACCTACTAACTATAGAGAATTGAGTATTTCTACTCTTTTCTAAAAACAAGGGGCTTTGATCTTGTGTGCTTGATTTCCTCAACCTTTCTTCTCAATTGAAAAGTTCAACACCTTTGGCATTTTGATTCACTAGAAAAAGTGAAAATCGTAGGCCTAAATGCTAAATTTTCCAAACAAAGATAGGTTGTTTTGTAATTACTAGATTTTAAAATGCACCAATGCCACAATTTAAGGGAAAATATTCACTAGTTTGAGGCTTACCTTTCCTTGTACCTAGCATAGGCTAGGGGCATTTTAAAGTGATTTTTGTCATTTTTACAATACCTTGGCTATAGCTCCTTTCCAATGTGCTTTCCTCCAACAAAGTTAGTCAACAAAAATAGCAACAATGAGGGAAACCAAAATGAATTTGAAGAAGTAAAGTTTGAATTGAATGCTTAAAGCCTTATTTGTCAAATTTTAAAGAAAAACTTGATTAAGGTGAAAATATCCAATTGAGTGATACAAACTTAGTCTTATATGCTTCTACAATTTTAATATAGTTCTCATAAACCTAATTTTCCTCCTCTTGTGAAGCCTCAAGAACCAATTTGATGTGTTCAAAGTTCTCCTTCTTAATTTTCCTAGCCATAGCCTTCCCTTCCTAGTTAAATTTAATCTCTAGTTTTCTAGCTTTTCAGTGATCAGACATCCTGCAAAATAATGAAAATCATTTTTCCATAGTCAGATTATGCAATTTATCAATTTATGCAAAATTGCTCCTGTAATACTTAAAAGCACTATTTTATTGCTTAGAAGCGCTACTAATTTGATTAAAAGCGCTATTTAAACTCTATTAGAAAATTCAAAAGTGCACAGATAAGTAATGAAAGCGCTACAGAATATATCAAAGGTGCTAAAAAAGTAGTAAAAGCACTGAGTAAAATAGAAGAAGCACTCCATAGTCAGGAAAAATGCAATGTTGATCTGTGAAAAAGTGTTGAAAGAATGATAGATAGAAAATAGAAGGATCAAAAGCGCTAAGGATTGACGCAAAGGCACACAACTTTATCGCAAAAGTTTTGAAATAGTGCTTGAAAGCATTGTTTTATCATGCAAAAATGTCATTTTATCTGTCAAAAGCGTTGTTTCCTGAAAAACCTGAGAGTTAAACATGTGCAAATTTGATAAAAATGAAATAAATCCAAAAGATTAGCAAAGTGAAGCATTTTGCCCCACAGTGAGCACCATTTTGTGTACAAGGGAATGTACCTTCATAGAATTAGTATTGAAAATAAATGAAATAGAAACTAAATAAACCACAATATATCAACTATTTAGCAAATTAAAGATCAATTGAGCATCCTATGGCTCTCTATCTAAGAGTGTTAATAGAAGCTCTCACCAAGCTACCATTAATGACAGTCCTAGAATGAGAAATGATAAAGATTTAAGCTAAAACTAACAATTAATTCCAATTGAATGCTAATTAAGATCTTAAATGTCTTTCTAGCTATAATTCACAAGAGGTTCTATGCAATTCTTAGATGTGTGGTTATGATTTATGACTGATTTTGGTCTTCTTTTTACAAATTTATGCAATGGTAGGGGGTGTAGTGTAGTTGATCATGATTAAGCCTTGGTTGAGTCTTTGGGTCCACCCTTTGAAGATAAAGAAAATTTTGTGTCCTCAAATCTTGGGACAAGTAGACAAGATAAATGGACAAGATTCTTTTTCACTTTGAGTGATTGAGATTGAATTTAGCTTGATCCATGTGAATGCCTTTCCTCAAATCCTATTGGTTGATAAGATCTCCTCTCCTTTTGGGTTTGTTGAGATAAATTAGGATTTATTAATTGATTTTATTTAGCCATGTACCCCTTGAATGGGTTGAATTTGATTTAATCCAAGATTATACAATTAATTGATTTAATTGTATTTCAATTTGATTTCATTTGATTAAAATGCTCTCAATTTTGATTTATTTCGAATTAAGACTTGATTTTAATTTTGATTGGCTAATTATGCATTGTGATTCAATTGTTTCAATTTTGTCCTTGATTTTCTTTGATATGACTTGATTTTTCATTAAATCATCTTTGTCCATTTTCAGGTGATTACAACTTAAACATTAAGCATAAACAAAATGAAAGAACACTTAAACACAACACTAATATTTTAGTTACAGGGAAACCCAAATAGGTAAAAACCCTGGTGGGAATTAACACCCACTAATAATCTGCACTAGTGTTTTATGATCCTTGTTAGAAGATCCTTAACCCTTTTAGGAGTTGTCTTTATAATGTATTTAGTACAGTGACCTGGTCAAGGGTCAGACCCTATTAGGAGTCTTTTAAAATTAACCCTATTAGGGGTGAGGACGCACTATCTGAGAGCACACTACTCAAAGGGATGAAGGCTACAACCTTCTGATTAACAGATACACACTATACCAGGATCTTGGTGAACTACACTTTGACCTACTATCTGGATCAGTTTCAATGTATAGCATATACTCTTTACTTGGTCACATAGACCTTCTGTTGATGGCTCAACTTTTCTCACTCTCTTCTTTTCTCTTCACATTCAACTCTGAACCATGTATTAGCAATCACAAATGACTACTTATAAATATCTTTCCTCCAAATTATATAATCAATTTGACCTATTAGAACCACCATGAAATCATAACACTCTCCACTAACAATTCTGTCGGCTCTACTAAGCATGCATCACAAACTGGGACCTATCCAAATTAATAAAAGTAGACACACGCTACACATTGTCAGCTCTACCAAAGTAACTGATACTTTCTCCTCAAGCTGAATTACATCGGTCACTCTTAACCAAACATTCATAACTCTTCTTTAATCATTAATCCAAGTGCACATGCCAAAATGATAGGCGCAACTCCTAGAACAATATAATCTTTGTCGGCTCTTCTAAATAAACATAGGAAACTGCTACTAGTGACTAGCAACTACATAACTTTACTTCTACTACTCATCAGACTCTATGTCCATGAATGTAACATCACTAATATGTCTTCATCACATATCTAAGGGAGAAAGGCTCCATGATGAGTGTATGGACAATCACTCACTGAACACTACCTATAACTCTGTCAAGAACACAGCTAACACAAACTGCTACATAACTATCTGTACTAACAAGTAACCTCTACATCCATGATATGATGTTGATAGCATGTCCATGCTACTTATAATCAAATTTTACTACATAAGTATTCCATGCATGTTGCTTACCATATGTTGTCATCAATGACAAACATACAGTCAGCACTGGCTTGCTGGAAAATCTCCAACAATCTCCCCCTTTGGCATTGATGGCAACATATGGAATGAAAAACACCACCAATACAAATGAATGATTCTTTTATAACATTCTCCATTTCCTCAAATGAGCTACTTCAATGATTGAATACTGCTCCCCCTTTCTGCTACATATTATTCCTTCTTAATTCTGTATGTACTCCTCCTTTACTACTATTTTTCATGACTATATACTACTCCCCCTTTGACATTAATGGAAAATGGTGCCTACCATTTAAGCACTAGTACTACTCCTAAAGTAGAGTAGTCAACCATCCATCAGTCACCGAGGACTGATGCTCTTTCCACTTTCTCTAAGCAGATTCAGGGAAGGGAATTACTCCCAGCTTCTCCCTGAGATACTCAAAAGTATCCTTTGGTAAGGGCTTTGTGAATATATCTGATAGTTGGTCCTTTGTACTTACAAAATCCAATTTGACTTCTTTCTCTACTAATTTCTCTCTAAGAAAGTGATACTTAATCTCTATGTGTTTAGTCTTTGCATGCATTACAAGATTCTTTAACATGTTGATAGTGCTAGTGTTATCACAATGAATAACAATAAGATAATCAATCTAAATTCTGAAGTCTTTTATCATCTGCTTGATCCAAACTAAAGTGGAACAATTCAAGGCTTCTGCAACATACTCTTCTTCTACTGTTGACTGAGAAATACAATTTTGCTTCTTTCTTGTCTAGGTGACAAGTTTGTCACCAAGAAACATTTCTCCTCCTAATGTACTCTTTTTATCATCAACGCATCCTACCCAATCTGCATCTGTATACATATGAAGTTCAACATTCTCTGAATTAGGATACTATAGACCATAATCTATAGTGCCCTATAGATATCTAAATATTCTCTTTATTGCCATGAGGTGACTTTGTTTAGGTTCTGTTGCAAATCTTCCAACTATGTCAACTGCATTAGAAATATTAGGTCTAGTTTGAGTAAGATATATGAGTTTACCAATCATATATTTGTATAATGTTGTATCTACTATTGGTGAATCATCTTCTTTTGTAAGCTTGCATCATGTTATCATAGGTATACCCACTGGCTTACAATCATCTATCTTAAATTTCTTCAATATCTCTTTCACATACTTAGACTGATTAATGAAAATACCTTTCTCTGTCTACTGCACATTTAGTCCCAAAAATTATTTGATAGGTCCAAACATGCTCACCTCAAACTCACTCTACATCTCCTTAGCACATTTTGCACTAAGTTTGTCATTACCTACAAAGATAATGTCATCAACAAATATAGCTATAAGTAGTAAACCTTCATATGTCTCTCTTATGAATAGATTACAATTTGCTGCTCCTTTCTTGAATCTAATTTTTTTAGAAATCCATCCAGTCTCTCATACCATGCTCTAGGAGCTTGCTTAAGTCCATAGAGGGCTTTCTTCAATCTACATACCATATCAAGTTTGTTTGACAAGGTGAATCCTTCTGGCTGCTCAATGTATACTTCTTCCTTTAGCTCTCCATTCAAGAATGCTGACTTAACATCCATCTGATAAACTTTGAAGTTTTTGAATGTTGCATGAGCTAAAAATAATTTAATGGCTTCTAATCTTCTCGCTGGTGCAAATGTGTTTGAATAATCAATACCTTCTCTTTGCGCATATCCCTTACATACTAATCTTGTTTTATTCCTTACTATTGTACCATCTTCATTCATCTTGTTTATGAATATCCACTTTTTTCCAATCACATTCTTAGCACTAGGTCTTGGAACTAGTTCCCAAGTGTCATTCTCAATAATCTGATCTTGTTCTTCTTTCATAGCATCATACCAATCTGAATCATTACAAGCATCTTCAACACTTAAAGGTTGAATCTAAGATAGTAAACATACCGCTTCATTTCTTTTTGAAATATTTTCTTTTGATCTTGTTGTGACTTTGTCACTCTAATATCCAATGATATCATCCTTAGAATGATATCTAGATGTAAACTTTAGAACTTTAGGTGATACTATCTCATCTGCCTTCTGATTTTCTTCTTCACTTGTTTCAAGGTCATTGAATAATACATCAATGTTGTCAAACATCTCTTCAACAATTGTCTCACTAGTGGAAGGTCTGGGTTTTTCTTCAATCATAGGTGAATAATCATGATATCTTTCTTGAACCATAAACTTTTCATCAATCTTAACATGAGCACTTTCAATGATCTTCTTTAATCTCAAATTAAAACATCTATAAGCCTTTCTTTTAGTAGAGTAACCAAGGAAAATACCTTCATCACTTCTTGCATCAAACTTGCCTATTGCTTCATCTCTCTTGATGTAGCACTTGCTTCCAAATATTCTAAAGTATTTCACTGTGGGAACATTACCAAACCATAGCTCATAAGGTTTCTTGTCCGTGCCAGGCCTTAATTGTATTCTGTTGATGGTATAGACTGTTGTGTTGATCGTATCTCTCCAATAGATGTGTGCAACTTTTCCTTTAATCATGATGGTGCACGTTGTATCAAGGATGATCCTATTCCTTCTCTCTACAATCTCATTCTACTGAGGGCTTCTAGGTGCACTCAAATGTCTCTTTATGCCATGTTCTTCATAGTACTCATAAAATCTATTAGAGGTGAATTCTCCTCCTCTATCTGATCTTAGACACTTAATCTTTAGTCTAGATTCATTCTCAACCTTAGCTTTGAATATTTTGAACTTCTCAAATGCTTCTAACTTATCTTTCAAGAACACAACCCACATCATTCTAGTATAATCATCAACAAAAAAAATGAAATACCTTTCACCATAGTATGATCTTGTTTGAGTTAGTCCACATAGGTCTGTATGAATCAGATCCAACTTGTTCTCTACTAAATTGTGCTTGCTTTTGAATGAATTCCTCACATGCTTTCCCATCACACATTCCCTGCAAATAGTATCAACTATCTTTGCTATGCTAGGTAGGTCTCTTACTACCTTCACATTACTTATCTTTACTATGATATCAAAATTGATATGACATAGTCTTTTATGCCATAGCCAATTGTCATCAACTTTAGCAACAAAACAACTTGCTTCTGAATTAAGTTGAAAAACATTACCTTTAGTCTTTCAAATTGATACAATCATAACATCATCCTTTTTGTTAATGATGCACTTTTTGTCTTTGAACTCCAACTGATAACCTTTTTCAAGCAACTGTCCAACACTAAGAAGGTTATGATTCAAACCATATACATAGAGAACATTATCAGTGTTGTTCTTTCCATCCAATGTGATAGCTCCTCTACCAATGGTAGGTTTAGGAGTGTTATATCCAAATCTAACCATGCCACCATTGTACTTGTCTAGATGAACAAATATATCTTTATCACCTATCATGTGATGTGAACAACCACTATCTATAATCCAATCTGTCCTTATGTCTGCTTGTGAAATCAGTCCTAGCTCTTGTTCCTTTTTCTCATCTTCATGATCCATCTCATTATACATTTTCTTCATAATAGCAATGAATCCAATTTCATCTTCAACTAAATCATCATCTGATACTCCATCTCTAGCATAGTAACATTCTTTTGTATACTTAGGCTTGTACTTATTTTTGAACTTTTTAACTCTTGTAGGACACTTAGATGCAAAGTGACCAATCTTATTACATGAAAAGAATTTGAATGGAAATTAACCTTCATATTTTCCTTTTCCTTTCTTTTCTCTTTTGGAAATCATAGCAATGAAATCATCCAATTTTTTCTCTTCATCATCATCATCAAAATTACCAGAAGTGTGTACAGATTTCTTACCATGGAATGATGCTTTAAAGGTTGTCTCACTTTTAGGTTCTGTCTTCAATCTTGAAATCTCAAAAGCTAAGATTTTTCTAATCAAGGTCTCTCTCTTGAAATTTGATGTAATCTACATGGTCTCATCAAGGATGTTGATCTTATTTTCATACTCTATTATAAGAGTAGTCATCAACTTATCCATAATGTCTTCCTCTGAGATCTCTCCACCATTATTTCTGATTCCAAAAACTGCTTCATTAATCCTTTGGTTATAAGCTCTGATGTCTTCTTCAGGTAGCATCTCTAATGTGTTGTATCTTTTCTTCCATGTCTCTCTACATGCATTCTTTTCTAGTGTATCTCCTTCAAACATATCTTCTAGGTGCTTCCATATCTTGTAAGCTATGTCTACTTTTTTATCTCTAAAAACTCACTATCAGAAAAGGTGGTAATAAGGGCTTCTTTGGCTATTGCATTCTGATGGAACAATTCCTTATGCTTATTAGTAGCATCATCCTTTGTAAGATCTACTAAAGTAGGGATCTTAACTTCTTTGATAGCCACGTCAAAAACTTCAAAAGCAATGCACTGTAAATGTGTCACCATCTTGTTCTTCTAGTCAAGATAATTCTCTCTATCAAACTTATGACTTTATTTTATGAAGAATGCCATCTGATCAACCTCAAGCTGTAAAATTTTCTCTCTGAGGCACTTGGCTCTAATACCAATTCTTAGGAATAGTCCAAGAGACAACTGAGAGGGGGGTGAATTAGTTATCTGCAAGTTACAATTCTTTAACCAATTAAGTATATTTAAACATTAAGCATAAACAAAATGAAAGAAAACTTAAACACAACACTAATATTTTTGTTACGGGGAAACCCAAATAGGTAAAAACCTGGATGGGAATTGACACCCACTAATAATCTGCACTAATGTTTTATGATCCTTAACCTTGTTAGGAGTTGTCTTTACAATGCATTTAGTATAGTGACCTAGTCAAGGGTCAGACCCTATTAGGATTCTTTTACAATTAACCCTGCTAAGGGTGAGGACATGCTGTCCGAGAGCACACTGCTCAAAGGGGTGAAGGCTACAACCTTCTTATTAACAGATACACACTATATTTGGATCTTGGTGAACTACACTTTGACCTGCTATCTAGATCAATTCCAATGTATAGCATTTACTCTTTACTTGGTCTGATAGACCTTTTGTTGATGGCTCAACCCTTCGCACTCTCTTCTCTACTCTTCACATTCAACTCCAAACCATTTATTAGCAATCACAAATGACTGCTTATAAATATCTTTCCTCCAAATGATATAATCAAGTTGGCCTGTTAGAACCACCATGAAATCATATTAGAGAAACCATAACACTCTCCACTAACAATTTTGTTATCTCTACTAAGCACGCATCACAAACTAGGACCTGTCCAAATTAATAAAAGTAGACGCATGCTACACACTGTCAGCTCTACCATATTAATTGATACTTTCTCCTCAAGCTGAATTACATCATGCACTCTTAACCAAACATTCATAAATATTCTTTAATCATTAATCCAAGCACACATACCGAAATGATAGGCACAACTCGTGTAACAATATAATCTATGTCGGCTCTTCTGAATAAACACAATAAAATGCTACTAGTGACTAGCAACTGCATAACTTTCCTTCTACTACTCATCAGACTCTATGTCCATGAATGTAACATCACTAATATGTCTTCATCACATAGCTAAGGGTGCAAGGCTCCATGATGACTATACGAACAATCACTCACTAAACACTTCTTGTAACTCTGTTAGGAACACTCCTGACACAAACTGCTACATAACTATCTGTACTAACAATTAACCTCTGTGTCTATTATATCATGCTGATAACATGCCCATGCTACTTATACTCAAGGATTACTACATAAGTCTTTCACACATGTTTCTTACCATATGTTGTCATCAATGACAAACATACGGTCAACACTAGCTTGCTAGAAAATCTCCAACAGATGGAAGTGTGTTAAGTGTGGACAAGTGGAAATCAGGCATGGGCCAGGCAATGATCAAACATGAGGCCTTCCTTAGCAATGATGGTTCATTAGACATGGATGGGTGCAATAACATAGTTGATAACCCGATTAAGGTTGAGAATGATTGTATTAAGTTTTTTGCAAATATCAAGGCCATCACTCTCTCTAGGTGGGATAGGCAAATTAAGTTGTTACAATATTTGCAAGGGTACAATTGGCCCTCAGAAGATGATGTGGAAGCATGGGATAGGAATACAAAGCAAAAGAAGAAGAAGCCAACTGTCATAGAGCTAGAAGCAGAGGAAGAAGAATGAGCCACACATGGCACCTGATCCTGAAAAATAGGGAGAGTATTTATCATACATAGAATGATGTAAGTTAGCCTATATTGGTGGTCATTATTCATGCAAAAACTTCAAACAACTACTCTGAAATATCCTCAAACAAAGGTGCCAGCTATGATGTTTCCATTTGTCAGGAAACTACTTCCTGTTTTGCTAGTTTTAGTCATTATTTTGTACTTTTGTATGTAGTGCAAGTCACTATCTTGGCTATCTGAAGCTTGTTGCATCCTTTCTTTGAGGATTCCAAGATATCCAGTGATATATATAACATGTTTTCTCTTTTTGTAAGGGTGGTGGATATTGCTTTGTAAAGAGAGTTCTGATAATAGTATTTTGTCCTACAATTCTCTATTAAGAATATACTAATACAGTTAAAATATCAATACAATATACTGGAACTCCTTTTCTATTTCGGTTGTCTTCACATATGGATGTTTGAATTCTTTTATGTATTAATTTGTAAGGCATTTTAGTACATTTTTTACAAGGTAGATATAGGGGTTAAGCTTGAGTTTCTTTCAAGGAAAGAATAAACCTTAAGGGAGATCTCTAGGAATTTGTAGTCCATTTATGAATTTGATAGCAGGATTGAGAAATTGGAAAAATGGAGTGTAAGGCACCTCATTTGATTTTTGGGGATATTTTTTTTGATAAGTTTTCTATTGATGTAGAATTTTGACTCTAATGCCCTAGGATATGGTGTTGGAATTAGGATAGATAGGGTACTAAGAGAGGAGGGGTGAATCAGTGCTCACAAAAACTTTTACTTATAAACCTTTCAGATCTATAACAGCAAACAATAGTAACCTTGCAAAATAACTTGTATCTAATGCATGTATCATTCATCCATTCAACTTGTGAAAGTAAACAACATGAAATCAACACTATAACAGTCCCATAACACAAGTATTTTGGTAATGCAGAAACCATTGTTAGAAGGTAAAAACTGTGGTGGGGATGACACCCACAAATTCTTCACTACTATAGATAGAAATGGTTTTCCTATTAGGGCTACAAGTTTTGATCACTTCTGGTGATCTTACCCTGTTAGGAGTAACATATTAGATCAGCTAGATCTACCTAGTTATAGGATTTTAGTAACACTAATGAAGTGTGCACTCGGTTAAGAGATTTACAAAAGACTATCAAGTCTACTCTATTAAGAGATTTTAAAAATACTCTACCACAATGATTAGAAAGCAATAGGTAACTATCTGCTAATGAAAACTTAATTGTCTGATACAAATCAATAAAGTACTGATAAAATATCACCTTTGCTATGATTAATCTCTATTGTGAACTGCTTGGTTAGCCTGCTTTGATTCTGCTTAATCTGATTATCTATGTATATTGTTCTTCTTTGTCAACTGATAATATTGAAGTTAGGCAAGTGCTTCAAGTGTTTCTTTGATCATACATCAATTCACACCAAAAATGATGCAAACATATAGTTATATAGCATACTACTTTATGCCGCTTAACAAAATTAGGTTACAAATCTTAAACAAAACCCTAAGATCTACAATGTACACAAATAACCTAGATCAAACTATTACATAAGATCTTCATTACATTTAATGAATATCTCGACAATAAATGTTCCTTGATCTTGGTAAAATGTTTTCTAATCTATTGTAACCATTTGCATAGAAGAATGTGTCATTCCTGATTACTATGCCAATTCCTATGATCCTCGATAAACAATGTATAAACTAATTGGTGTTTATTCTAATGCTCAGTGTTTACTATCGCTCGGTATTAGTGTCTGTTGATGCTCGGTAAATTGTCTGATGCTTGGTGTATATACTTAACCGACTGGCCTATTTTTCTTATAGTTACTGACTGGCTTAATATAGGTAACCGACCGATGTCTTTGATAACCTTTGATACTAATGACAACCTTTAATGCTCAATAGAGATAACAATCTCCCCTTTGGCATTAGTATCAAAACTTGAATGTATATAGACCTTATGTCTCAAAATTTATATCTCTACCATATACACATATACTTATCATAATTTCTATAAACATACTCTATAACTTTATCACTCCCCCTCGGTGCATGCTCCCGGTAATGTGTAGTATACTTAACATCTATGTACGCATTTGGCATATACATTGATTTCCCCCTTTTTGATAGTAATGCCAAATACAAAAAATTTATACTTATAGCTTGTCAAAAAATGTGCTGATGGGTTTTCTTCAATGACTCCAAGAGGTTTTCCCATTCCTCTTTCAAGTTGGTGAGAGCAATGTGCTCAAGATTGACCTGTGCATGCATGTCAAAGATGTTATCCAATACATAAATTTCTAGTGTTGCAACAAGTTGTTCCACCTTGACAATATGCTTCTCAAAAATTTTCAGGTATGGAAGGAGTTTTCTCTACAACTCAGTGACCTGATCATTGATTTTCTCTTCTTGTTTCTTGAGATCTTCTATTAACCACATGAGTTCCTAAATTCTATGTATATTCTTTGAAAAAGCTTGTGGCTCGGTTGTAGCTACATTTGCACTAGTCTTGATTTCATTTTCTAGTCCTTTTATCTTTTCACTGATCTCAGTAGTGAAGGTTTCCACAGTGCATAGCTTCAGTAAGAATTGACAGATCAACTAAGTTATTGATTTGATCTCAGTTATTACCTCAGCTAATTTGACCTTTTTTATTGCCACTTCTTGGTTGATTCTTTCTACAAGTTTATCTTGAATCCTTGAATTGGCATGTTCTTCAATTCTCTTATCGGTATCCACATCTGGGGCATTGATTCCTTCGGTAAGAGTAGTAAGTTGGTCCATGATTGGTGTGTCTTCATCTATATGTACCTCAGGTACCACCTATTGTAAGATGTCTCTTACATTTTACAATATCTCCTTGCTCTTACTCTCTTGTCTCAAATTTTCTTGTGCTTCTTTCCTGGTGCATAACTCCCCATATTTTTTGAGTTCTTCAGGGCTAAGTGTCCTCAGATCACACTCAGGTATCACAATGACTTCGTATAGAGTGACCAACCCTTTTCCTTTCTTCTTCTTCTTCTTCTCCAGTAAAAGTGGTGACTTCTTAACAATGGTGACAATAGCTTTGTCTTCTACCTTTGGAGTATCCTTCCTAGTTGACACACTATCTTCCTTCTTCTACTCCTCGGTAACCTATGTGTCAATTGAATGAGAGGGAGCCTTGGATGTGGTGTCAGTTGGGGTCACCTCAGTTACCTTAGGCTCTTCTTGTGCCTTCATTTCTGTTTCAGTGGCCTCTTTTCCTTCAAGCTCATTTTTCTCTACAGGTATCTCGGTGTCACATTCCCCTGTTGTGTCTTTAGGTTTCTTGGGGTCTGAGCCTTCAGGTTGTTGCATTGAAATAATTTCAACTACTTCTACAAGTATAGGAAGCTCATACAATATCGATGGAAATGCACACTTAGGAATTTGTGCTTCATCTTGTGTGATGTCTGGTGCATTATTCACATCTTCATCTTCATCCCTATCATCAGGATCACCATTTTTTATGTCCTCAATGAGTACATCATTTTCATTGTTCTCCTTCACCTTGATCTCTATGAGATCTGGTGCATCCTTTGAATATACTTAATATTTTGTGCAACTATTGTATTAATCACCTCGGTAGGTGATACTGCTGACTCTTTGATCTTCTTTGCCATATTTTCTTCAATAAAAATTCCCTTTCCTTTTGAATTCTATCTCTTTTTAGACAATTTTTGAAATGCTACTTTTTCATTTTGCTCTCTGACTGCTAGAATTAAAGTCCATATAAGTTGAGCTGACTCATCAAGTTCTACTAGATTCTCGTCTAATACTAGCATTGCTCGGTGTTTCACTTTTAATCTCTTCACATATGTGTCCATAAGCTCTTTGATTTCAAGAAGAGATATGTTCAGTGCTACCAAAACTAGAATCTGTTCTCTCCTTTTTCTCTCAATTTCTAATGCATATGACCACTTCTTATTTATTCTGTCATCCAATTCCTTGGGAAATGACAATGCAAATTCTAATGGAGCTCGCTTAAAGTGAATCATCATCTAGATGATTGCTTCCTCAATTTTTTTTTAATCCTCGGTTGACATTTTATCAAACCGGCTAAGTTCCAGATCAGAGAGATCTCCATTCTCAATTAAATCTGTAGCAACTTCATCAATTGGTCTTTCTTTATTATTGACTACCAAAAATTGATTGTTATTTTCATTTTCATCATCCTCAAGATCTTCTTTACTTCTTATTAACTTTCTCCTTTTCTTTGGTGGCTCAACTACAACCTTCCGACCTCTTTTAGCATATGTTTTTGTTAGTGTAGCAGCCCTCGGTCTAGTTATTTTCACTACTCCTTTCTTTGGTGGAGGTGAGGCTATAGTTAACAATCTTGTGCGTGCACCTGTCTATACTGGTAACTGCCTCTTCTTTGGAACTTTAGTGGGAGAAACCAATTTAGATTCTTGTTCTTTTTCAGACTCAGTTTCTTCACTATCATAAGGTTTTTTAGCCAACATCAACTGACCTTCGGTTGCAGGTTCAACCGATGACTCCTCAGATGAGTCAGATGCATCTCCAAAATGTTGAGTTAAAACTTTCTTCATTTTCTTTTCTTTCCTAGGTATTTTACCAATGACAAGCCCTATTTTAATTCTTGACTTTGCTTCTTCAAAGGTTCCAAACCTTTCAGCCTTTTTGTCCTTCAGTAATGCCAGCAGTGCCTCAATTGATTTCAAAGAGAAATCATGATCCATTTCATAGCCCATAGGTGCTAGCCACTTTATTCTCAGCTCAACTACTTTAATCATAGTGTGGTCGGTGTTCACTAGAAAATAAATATCCATTTCAAATTTCTCAACCAATGAACTCGGTATTCTACTTCTCATATTCATCTTAACTTTGAATTCTTCAAAATAACTATCCAAAATATTCTCAACATTATCTCCCAGACCTTTCATAATATCAAATATTTGTAAAGTAATTGGTTTCTCATCTATCCAGTTAGTGCGACCGACAGAGGGAAACAATTTTTGGAGATAGAAAAATAAACATACAAGTAGTGAACCAAACTTATAGGTGTTGGACTTTTGTGTCTTGATTTTTTTCATGTTTTATTCAACCTGTCTCAGTAGTAGCTCGGAAAGGTCTATCTGATGACCCTTCTTTATCAATTTGTAATCCATATCTATTGCACTACATGGTACACTATTTTACCTTCTCGATTGAAACATTTTATAGAAAATAACATGTGCCACAAACTTCACTTCAGGATCTGCAATGGATGCAATCTTTAATGCTCTACCATCCCATGTTGCGCTCGTATTCTTCTCAACTTTGACTCATGCAGGGCTTTGCAATGCTTTGGATTTATCGGTAGTAGGGTAACCAATAACCCTTCTAATCATTCTTTTTGTAACCTTGATTGGTCTCTCTAGCCAGAATGTGCCCTCATGATAGTGGCTTAACACAACCCTAATCCATTTATTCTTGAAATTATTTAGGAAATTTAGGGCATTGGTGAGTCCAAGTGTTTCAACAATTTTGTGTTATGGTTTCAGTTTCATTTCTCCATCACAAAGTTCCTGAAATGTGACATACATATCAAAATCTCTAATTTTTCCAATTTTATAGTGAATATACAATCTTATGTCTTTTGTCAACAAAACCCAAGGTGGGATGCTTTAAAAAGTGCCCGCTAAATTTGTTTTGCTTGCAACTTTCAGGTGTAACTTATAGTGAGGTTCCTTGTAGCTTGTTGACACAATTAGATTAACTTCTTCTTCCATAACCTTAGAAGAACTCGCAGTAGATGCCATTTCAACAAACTAGGTTTTTGATAAGTTATGAAAAATGTACTTGGTAGGGTTTCAACTTACTTAGAATGTATTAAAGATTGTACTCCATTTGATCTGCAACTGCTTGAATTAGCTTGAAGGATTTTGTGCTTGAACACACTCTTAAAATTTTAGCTCACCGATATTCGCAATGTGAAAAATGAACTCTTGCATATGTGTATTTATAGAATTTTTGATATTCCCGCTCAAAACTTTATGCAATAAATGCCTAACCTACTTTTTAGTTCATAACAGCTATCAACTTAGTGAAGACTAAGAACTTTCATCTGCTCGGTTAACACAAGATTTTTCTTTCTCGGTTGATACTGATACTCGGTTAACCTTGAATAGTGATTGCCGATGGGTAACCAATGCTCGGTCTAACTTTTATTGACTGTATAACTTTGTTAGCTCAAAACATATATACCACAATGCATCTTCATTCATGTAGATTTGGTATGTGCTCATCATATATAAGGAACTATATGTAAAATGTGATCATTTTGAAATATCAGTCCCATACATACCTATATCACCTTAGGTGGAGGAACTGATGTCACCCAATCTAGTGGACGAGGTTTCATCGACAACATTACTTGACTCAGCATTCTCAATAAATACCTTTCTCCACATAGTGTTCTTGATTCACATGATATCTATAATAGTGTTTCCGCTCTCAAATACATGATTTTCTTCTGGTGCTCGGTCTCTGCAGTCCTTGCTTAAATGACTGACCTTGTGACAATGCAAACATGTCATTCTAGTGCTTGTCCAACTTCTTGATTATGTAGGCCATCTTTTCATGTTACAATTTGCTGCAATGTGCCCATATCTTCCACATGCAACACAGTTAGCCCATGTGTTATAATCCCAAACATAAGAGTTACCTTGTCTCTTCGGTTGATAAGGCTTGTGTTGTGTCTACTGCTTAGGAGTCCATACTTGCTTCATTTTTGCCTTACACTTACATGTAGTGTGTCCATGCTTATTACAAGTGTAACATAATTTCTCCATAGTAGGATTGTTAGCATTCAGTTTAGCTCTATATTCATAAGCTTGATGTTCATACTTTCCACAATAATAGCAGTATCCATTGAATTTAGGAATGACAGGAGGTTTACCTTGTGCTCTACTTCTACAAACATTGGAAGTGTGTCCCGATTCACCATAGTGATAACATGTCAACACTTTAGGTCTCTAATTTTGATTGGTGTTGACTTGTTCAGCTTGTTGTGATGATTCTCCTTCGCCGATATAGCCTAATCTAGCTTTGCTTCCAAATCTTCTTTGATTATCTATAAAGTCATCAATCTTCTTGGAATTGTTCTCAGTTAGTTTCACCATTTCATTATGTTATTTTTGTATCTTTATTTCATTTCTTAGTTTTTCATTCTCTTCTCTGAGTATTGCAACATCTTCAAGTCTCCTTGACAATTCCCCATTCACTCAGTTGACCTCTTGATTCATAGTCATCATCTGATTAGATACTTGAAAGTGACGATCGATGAGTCTTTGTATTTCACTTTCTTTAGCTTAAAGTTGTTTAGTCATTTGTCTTTAGTCATCAGTAGCTAGATTCCTTTCTTGCTCAGCTTGTCTAGCATTGTTCATTATCTCTACCATTCTCACCATCTGAGATTCTTGACCGATTTGCAATGCTTTCACTTGTTTGGTTAGATGCTGGTTCTTTTCAGATAAGTCAGAGATAATACTTCCTAATGTAGGAGCATCCTGGGTGTAAGAGCAATCTTGCATCACCCAAAAATATTTCTGATTTCTTTTCAATAAGGGCTATCTTGTGTAGGGCTGCTATTTATGGAAACTTACTATTTTTAGTAAGTTGGTCATATGATCTCAGAATGTTCTGATTTCATAGTTGGAGGTTCATCTCAGTCATTTCAGCCTACCAGTTGAGTTTCATTGCCACATCATCAGTATTGGTGAAGTTATTGAGGTTTTTGGGTATGAAATCTTTCAGGTCAATTTTGAAGGCCTTAGAGGCTCTAGATCGTGATCGACCCCCGACTAACTGGTGCTAGCGCATGTTAGGCACTATAGATCTTGTCGTGGCATTTCTGAAAAGTGGTTACAATAGAAAAATAGAACTACGGCTAAAAACTTATGGCCTCCGGAAGTTGGGCTACCTAAAAGCATGTTTTGTATTTCTTTTGAGCCGATCCTATTGTAAAAATTGTGAAAATAAAATAATTCTAAGTTTGGTCGGCCCTAAAAGGCTAAATTTTTGGAACCTTCTCGGGTGGTGGAAATTGCCTATATAAGGAAGGCCCGTAGTGTTGTCTTAGGCAGTTTGGGATAGTTCTGGGTAGTAGATCTGGGTATTGATTCGAGGCTTTGTCCTATAGAATATTGTAAGGGAATGCCCATGTGGCTTTGCATATTGTAATTCTAAAAATTTGTAATTCCACATTTGTGGAGATAATAAGAAGCTCATTTTCTATTCTTGCATATTGTTGTTGTTTCTCTATTTCTGTTATGTGTTTGTGGTATTAAAGGGAGCACCCTTCATCACTTCCAAAACTAGATCCAATGTGATCAAATATATCATCAATTCCTTCTTCATGGTAACTGACTTCATCTTGAAAAATAGATAGGTTCTTCCTTTCAACCAATAATTTCTTCAGTCCTTCCTTGGCTTGCTTGTACTATTCAATAAACATCTGCATCTGAATCTTCTGATTTTGAATAGTCTTATCTAGCTTCTATCTCTCCATGACTTAGATCTTTACCCTTTAGTGGTTAAACTATCCAATAAGAGAACTGAGATTTGATACCAATTGTTGGAATTAGGAGAGATAGGGTACTAAGAGGGGAGGAGTGAATCAGTGCCCACAAAAACTTTTACTCATAAACCTTTCAGATCTATAACAAAAAACAATAGTAACCTTGCAAAATAACTTGTATCTAATGCATGTATCATTCATCCATTCAACTTCTGAAAGTAAACAACATGAAATCAACAATATAACAGTCCCATAACACAAGTATTTTGGTAATGCAGAAACCCTTGTTAGAAGGTAAAAATTGCAGTGGGGATGACACCCACAAATTCTTCACTACTGCAAATAGAAAAGATTTTCCTGTTAGGGCTACAAGTTTTGATCACTTCTGGTGATCTTACCCTATAAAGAGTAACATATTAGATCAGCTAGATCTACCTAGTTATAGGATTTTAGCAACACTAATGAAGTGTGCACTCGGTTAAGAGATTTACAAAAGACTATCAAGTCTACTCTGTTAAGAGATTTTACAAAACTCTATCACAATGATTAGAAAGCAATAGGTAACTATCTGCTAATGACAACTTAATTGTCTAATATAGATCAATAAAGTACTAATAAAATATCACCTTTGCTATGATGAATCTCTGCTCTAAACTACTCAGTTAGCCTGCTCTGATTCTGCTTAATCTGATTATCTTTGTATATTGTTCTTCTTTGTCAACTGATAATCTTGAATTTAGGCAAGTGTTTCTTCAATCATACATCATTTCACACCAAAAATGATGCAAACATACAATTATATAGCATACTACTTTATGCACTTAACAAAATTAGGTTACAAATCTTAAACAAAACCCTAAGATCTACGGTGTACAAAAATAACCTAGATCAAACTATTACATAAGATCTTCATTACATTTAATGAATATCTCAACAATAAATGTTCCTTGATCTTGATAAAATGTTTTCTAATCTATTGTAACCATTTGCATAGAAGAATGTGTCATTCCTAATTACTATGCCAATTCCTGTGATCCTCGGTAAACAATGTATAAACTACTTGATGTTTATTCTGATGCTCAGTGTTTACTATCACATGGTATTAATGTATGTTGATGCTCGATAAATTGTCTAATGCTCGGTGTATATACTTAACCGACTAGCCTATTTTTCTTATAGTTACCGACTGGCTTAATATAGGTAACCGACCGATATCTTTGATAACCTTTGATACTAATGACAACCTTTAATGCTCAATAGAGATAACATATGGAATTGGTTATAAGCCTCATTTGCATGTGTTCACCATCAACAAATCAAATAATCTATTCATTTTTAAAATTTTGTATGTTTTGAAGTTGTGTAATCCATGTTAAGCACATAGATCATTGTTGTAATGATTTGTAGAAGCAATTCTGAAAGGTAAACCCACCTAATTTTTATACTCAAAGAGAAGAAGGTTTTTTAACCTTGGTACCTTAGTGTTTGTATTTTTTTAGATGCATCTATTGGGAATGCTAGAGTTTTGATTTCAGATGTTTATGAATCTTGTTTAATTATCTACAAGTTTAAGCACTAACAGAGGGTACCTGAAAGAGGACATTCAAGATGTTGTCACCTTGATAAGAAGATTGTACAAGTTGTTGAATTTCATCTAGCTTGAGCCTTGGATGATCTTGTTAATAGAGAAGATAAGAGGGAGAAGGTCAAGGTTCGACTAGGCTACTATCCTCAGTGATAACTTGGATAAGAAACTAACTACAGTGAAAAATGACCCATATTTCTTAATGACTTCATATCGTATGTACCTATTTTTTGCCTGAGGAATGTATCTAGGCCTTGTCAATGTAGGAGCCATGGGTCAACCCAATGTTTGGTCATTCATTGTGTACCCTTGGCTTGTAAGAAAGGAGCACCTAGGGGAAGATAGTTATGAATATGGAATCATCAATGATGCATTTGTCTTCATGATCTTCTATTCCATTGAGGGTGATTATGAAAGGAAGCTCTCAAAAGAAGCTGCAGCTAAAGTGAAGGCTTTGAGGGCTTATTATATTCAATTTAAGACTTTCACATACATAAGGGTGGTTGGGAACACTTTAACTCCAAATAAATTTCCAAGGTTTTCCATTAGATAGGATAATCCTACTAGAAATGGCCAGACAACTCTTTGATGTGTATGAACACATCAAGCATAAGAAGAAGCATTGCTGGGATTTTCCCATTTCCATCGGTCCCCACTCCCTACAAGATATGAAGGTTTGTAAGTCTTTGGCATGAGTGGGATGAATGTCCACTGTAGTATTTCAATTTGATCAGGACTAGATTTGACCCCATAGGAACTTAATACCATATTATGGGAAGACACTACATCCATGAGCCACATTTTGAAGATCATTGGATGAATTGTATGCATGATTATGAGGTTAGGATATGTGACTACTATCAGATGACCTTAGAGATGGCACAAGATTCCTTACTCCTCTACATTCTACCAAAATTATGGGATGGAGACTCTGAAGACGTTCTAGGCCCATTGTACAACCAAGACAAAATTTATACAAGAGCCATTTTGAATACCAAAGTAGACAAGGAGGAAAATGATGATGTAAACTTCAAGGCTTGACATGTAATAAAGACAAAAAATCCTAGATTGGTAGACCTTTCAAAATGGATTTGGTGCTGATGAAATAATAGCTTGCCCCACCTTCCAAAGAAAAGAAGAAGAAGGGAGAAAAGGTATCAATGCCTCAATTCAATGAAGCTTCTTCATAAAGGCCAGAGATAGTATATAGGCATGGGAGGCCGATAGCATATGGATCTAGTGTTGGCAAAATGTTCAGTGCTCCCCTTAGGATTCGTGACATGGTTTAAAAGCCTCATGTGTCCTCTATAATTCTAGTGGTTGTATCAAGCATTAACAGGTCAATCTTTTGGTGCAATAACAACCGCTACTTATAACAAGTGGTATCAGAGCTTGGTCACAGGTTTGAATCCTCTCAGGTAACACTAAGGGGGAGATTGTTAGAAAAATGTTCAATGCTTTCCTCTAGATTTGTGACATAGTTTAACAGCCTCTTGTGTCTTCTATAAGTCTAGTGGTTGTATTGGGCATTAACAGGTTGATCTTTTGGTGCAACGGCAACCGCTACTTGTAACATCTAATCCAAGGGCCAAGTCAATAAAGACCCAAATGATAGGTATTATTGCTCCACCTGATGCTCTATCTTTCGACAGTCAAGAGCAAGTCATTTTCCTACAAAGGTCACTGAGAATCAAGGTTATGGGCCTCAAGGCTATTAGGTTGGAGAAGGGAAAAGTTTACAAAATAAAAAGGACATGTGTGTTCCCTGTCTTGGAGGTCATGCCAGAAGAAGAAGAGGTAGAGGACTTAGAAGAAGATGGTGTTCCCCTAGCCTAAAGGACTTGGTCAAGAGCATTTTTTAAGAAAAGGAAGGCCCAAGAAGGGGATGTCCAAATTAATATTGATATAGTGACCCAAGAGCCAGAAATAGATCCATGAGAAGCCCTGGTGATGATGAATTTTATGTGTTTGATTTTGAGGGCCTTCATGGTTTCAAGGAGAAGATGTCAGAACAACCAATGCATGTTGTAGGACCTTCTTTTGGAGATCAATTTCCTTTTTTGTTTTCTCCCCCTCTGACTCAATTCACTACCTCTACTTGAGAGAAGTTTTTAGAAGAACCAACATTGGACAATGAGCCTCCTTGGAAGACACGTCAAGGAACAGAAAAAGAGCCAATAGAAATATATGAAGATCTACCATGAGGTGAGTTGGTAGACAAGATGAAGGAGTCAAGCCAAGAGGAACCTTCAATTGAAGTACCCTTGTAAAAGGATGATGAAGTTTCTCCATCTATAATTCCACCTCAAATACCAATAGCTTTGCTCCAAAATCTTCCACTTCAACCTCCACTCCAGACTCCTTCAGTTTAACTTCCTAGTCCAACCCATCCTTTAGTGCATATTCCTACACCTCCATATTTTCCTTCACCCACTCCTCCTCTTGCTCCAACTCCTCCTACTCTGACCCCACCTCCAGTTCAGGATCCCATTCTGTAATGCCCAAAAACTACTAGGCAAAACATAAAAAAAACTACTGGGCAAAACACAACCAAATTTATCCTTTTTTTTATAGTCTAGATGCTTATTACAATTAGAAATAGCTGATAAATGTCTCTTAAATGTATGATACTTTATTTCTTCTTTTATTCATAAAATAAAATCATTTTGTAATATCATGCATTGTATTGCTTAACTTAGAAAGTTTCATCATTTCATCAACATAGATTTTGCAGGATTTTAAGTCAATTATTAAAATAAACATTTTCAAACCATTAAAATTTCATTTAACATAAATGCAGGAAACTAATTTAAAATTCATTTATAGATGTAGTAAATTTAACTTTTAAAGAAGCAATAATTTTGCTAAGAAATAAATTTGAAATTCAACTAGTAATAAAACCATCTTCCAAGAGGATAACATATAAGTCTTACTTCCAGCCTTTTCTCTTTTACAATTAAAAAATCTTAGAGAACAATATGAGTAGAGAAAGATCACTTAAGCTTAATATACTTTAATCATTTCTTAAAATTTTCAACTTTAAATTGAAACTTGAAACTTCAACTTCATCTTCACACCATGCAAGCAAAACCTGCAACACAAAAACCTTTTTCACATGACCATGGAGGCTCACCTCCTAGCCTAGGCCATTTCATGGCCACCCCTGAGCTAGGGGAAACAAGAAGGAATAGGTTACAAACATTCTACACACATTAAACATACATTTAACATTTTGAGACATGAACAATCACATTATTACTCCCATTCCCAAGCTTGCACATAGGAATTCTTAATTGATCCCAATATGGGTGAAGGTGGAATTATCTCATATGGAGATGCCATACTTAAACAAATTCTTACATGTCTTCACAAGGCTCCCTTCCAACATACCAGCTCATCACATGAGCATAAAATAAAAATATCCCTTATGGCCCCCAAGGTATAACATAAGTAGGCCTCAAGGATGTCCATACATCCAAGCTCTCAAACACATGGATTCCCCAATTAATCCCTTCACCCCAAGATATTCTCAAATCCTCTCAAAGAAGATAATTATCTTGCACACCCATTTCACAATTGAAAAACACAAAAAAGAGAAACAAGGACAAAATAAATTTGCATAAAGAAAAAAAAACATCACATACTCACACAAAAGATCCATCTTCACAATACAACAACATGAAAAAAACAAGGAAGAACCACCAACCTTTTTCCTATGCAATGGTAATGGACGTTTGTAGAAGAGCTAATCCTTTCCTTCCTAGATTTTCCTTCCTTCTCAAAAACTCCTAGAATTTACAAAGTCTCTTCCTCTCAAATCCAAACTAGCATGGTCAAGAAGTCTCTCACTACTCTAACCCCTAGTTTCTTTTTCCTAAAGATTCTATATCCTTCCTCTCTCATTCCCTCATCCCAAGTAAGTTAGGTTTATAGATCCTAGCTAAATTGACACTTGCCCTTGTTATGGAAATGGAAACCAATTCAAAACATGGAAATGTGAGATATCCTAGAAAACATTCCAAATTCGTCATTACCAAAGATGGCCTATTTAGAGAGGCAATATGGAAGCTTAGGGAAGCAGAAATGGTAAAAATAGGCCCCTAACCTATGTACATGACTTTAAGCACTAAAAACCAACCTTAACTACATCATAGGGCTCCATATAACCCTTCAAAAACCCTAGTTAAGCTTGCATCCGAAAATGGGATCATGATGACATAAACCTTGGTTCCCTAAACCACTACCAAGCCTAGGGATACATGAGATAACCTATGGAAAAGGTGGGGTCAAGTGAAACCTCACAAAATTACACATCACATTACACACTTGGCATGCCTAGTGGATATTTAACATTTACATTTACATTTACATCAAATTATGCATTTACAAACATGTACAACATCATTCATACATGCATCACATTTAAGAATAAAATCACATAACAATGAGGTCATTCTCTTCTTAGAGATGACCTTGGCTTAAATTGATTTTCACATGGATCCATCCTTGTTTCCCCACATTTACAACCATGGTCATAATCTTGCACACTCGATTCTGATGTTAGTATCTCATAAACTCAATGCATATATAATCATATCGAAAGTGAAATAATAACATCTAAACTCAATCTATATAAAGGAACTACATTTCATGAATCATAAACATAATCCACATTATACCCTAATTCTACAACATCAAAATATACATTCAATTTTTACATAAGTAACCCTAAGTTAATCATTGAACCATTATACTATCATCATTTACTATTCTATAAGATAACGTAACAACTGCAAAATTTAGAATTCATATATCATAAAGTAATAATGAAACCAATACAAGCATATAAAGAGTACAACTAACATCATCATCATCATATAAATCTATAACAAACATCCCATAAGGTTAATGATAGCAAGTCATAATCCAAAATAGGTCTAATCTCTCTAAACAATGTACCATCAAGATAAACCAAGTGTCAAAATAACTGTCAAGCTAAGGGGGGTTGGGGTAGGACCTCACACATTCCTACCCAATCAACACCTCAGATTCCCATTCCTCCACCTCATATGCCTTCTCCCCCACCAAATTTTCCCACTCCACCATCTCAACCCATACCTTCTTCTGAGTCAACTCATCCAACGATGCAGGATAAATAAAAGGAGATGGAAGAAGAAGAAAATGTCCTTCCTCATGACAGTGAGATCAAGGAGCAGTCAAAAGGAGAGGAAAAGGAGGTAAGAGAAGAAGTACCAAAAGAAAAAGAGGATGAGTAGGAACAAGAATGGGTGGCCTCAGTTTTGATAGCACCATATGAGTTGATAACTGCCTTCACCAAGCCTACCTAATTCACCAAAGAGATACAACCAAGGGTAAGGGTGTATTCTGATGAAAAGGATATTGATATGGTGGTGCTAGGTCAAGCTTTCCACAAAGAAGAATCAAGTTACCAAGAAAGAATGCTCTCATACATTACTCAAGATCACTGGTCCTGGTGGAAATCAAAATTGGTGGTTCCAACAATTGACACCAGTGTGATAGAAATAACTCTTAAAGACTATGTATTTGAAGAAGTGGACCTAGGTGAACCTAAAAGGGAGGGGAGAAAAACACTAGCCACTTTATGATTAAAGCACGCTTTGGGATTTATGGATAAAGATGAGAAAAAGATCAAAGTTTTGATGGAACAAAATGAGGCAATGAAGAGGTTTATTCTCAAGATGACAGGTCATGTTGACCTTAGCAACCCAAAGGCCTCATTATAGGTTGTTTTAGAGAATATGGTTGCTCCAAAAATGCCAGTGGATATACCACATTCTTTTATTCATGCTTTCTCTGAGTGGAAGGATAACTTTGAGGAGTTTGCATGGGCTACCTTAAGGATAATTTTGAGACCTCTCGAAGGAATTCTTCAGGAGATCACCAAATTGGTGGATATGATCAGTGTTGAGGGAGGATTAGAGGCACAAATAGAGCAATGGCAGAAGGTTCTTTATGACCTTAAAATAATAAGGAAGTGATACTTCCAAATTTTGGTAAAGATTTATGAAGGTTCTAAGCTGGACAATTTTGAAATATGGATTAAGGATATAACTGAAGCATTGAATATCTATAAAAAATGATTGAGCAGAATCAATAAAAAGTGGGATGAAGGAATGATTTGGGTAGAGGAATTGCAGAAGTTCTTCAAAGGTATGGACCTAGATTTTTACAATGATGATGATAGTCAATCCATGTACCCAATCAAAGACATCATGCATCAATTCCTAGAAATTTTGAATGGTGTGAATATGAAGGATGACCTCCAACAAATTTTCTATCAGAAGGAGGATATGCAGAAAATATTAGCATGAGAAGAAGAGATACAATATTTTGTTGTTGAGTTATTTGCCTTCATAGAGAAGCAACAACAATGCCTTGGGAGTATCCAAATGGTAGATTTTGAAGAATTCCAAGAGATAGTAGAAAGGATCCGAAAGACACATCTAGAAATCCTTCCCAGCTATGTTAAGTGTTTAGTTTTGGACTTAGTCATTTTTTGCATGGAGGAAGTTTTGACACTTAGCCAATTTTATAGTTCAGGATTTTGGTCTTTCGGCCTCCAAAATTCCAAGATCTTTGTCGGTATAGAGTTTTTGACTTAGTCATTTTTCAAGAGTCATTTTTTGGAGTAGAGGTCGAGGCCCAAAATTTCTAGGTCATTGTCATCAAAGACTTCTAGTCTTCTAGAGTGGATTTTCAGTTTGATTGACCACATGTTTTGGGTCATTTTTGCATGCCTTAAGAGTATCCATATGTTATAATCTTGAAGAGGAGATATGATGGAGATTTATGGGAAGAATGCCAAGTTTTGAAGTAGGACTTGAAGAAAAAATGGTGGAACTCTCCAATAGATTTTGAGTTTTCTAATGCATTTTAGGCTTTGAAATTGTAGTGCACATGGATTAAATTTGTGTTGGATAGTTTAGGGTTCCTTTAAGAATAGTTTCCTTTCAGTAAGCTTTAGTTTTAATTTTATTTCCAAGTTTCATGCATAGTTGAAACCCTAGCTACAAATTTCTTATTTTTCCTAAAGGGTGAAGCTCTATAAATTGTAAATGAACAATATGATTATGGTCGGTTATTATTGTAATACAATATATACAATTGGTTCTTCAATCGTAGTTTGATCTTTTTCTGCTATCTTTGTGAAGTTTATGGATGTGTGTTTGCTCATTCTTTTGATTCAAAGAGCCAATTGATTGTATGGTGATTTTAATCTGTGAACCTTTTAATCTAGTGTTTATCATTGTTGCATTATCTTGTTTTGATGAATTGTTGGGAAGATTGTTCTTCAGTGCTTCAAGATAAATTTATCTCATGTGTGCATACGTTCATGGTGGCTTCATGATCTGATGAATTTTGATAAATCTTACATCTGCATTTATTTCCTTTGATGATTGCATCTGCAAAATTGGGGTTGTGAGTTATTCAAATCTATATTTTGTGGGTTTTCTCCATCTTCATGGTAATTTAATTTGCAAGGTCATGCAATGATGGTTTATGTCCATTAGGTTAACTTTCTACAATTTCCATTCAATTCTCATTACCTTGCTATTTTCATTTTCTAAAAAATTGATCATAGTAGAGTAAATTTACATTTACATACATTGTAGAAGTTTCCTTCATTTAAATATTTTGAAAAAAAAAAAAAAAAAGATCATTCAATATAAAGATTATTTTTTTAGCCTCTCCCAAGTGTAGAGGATAAAATATGGATGAGGTCCTAGAACAATGGTTTGCACATAAAAGAGACCCCAAAGCTGATATTTTACACTTACATGAAATTGTATTGATATAAAAAGTAAATGTAGATGATTAATATTGAAATTAAGAAATAAAGGTACTTACCTTCAAAAAACAATCGGCTAAAAACCCTGTCAAACGATCTCAAAAATTGATGATTTTTGTCATTCTAAACCAAAACTGCAAGATCTACAAAACCCAGAAATATTTTTCAATTCTGAGGTAGGTCATCTTTGACCCTCATAAAAGGTCAAAGGCTACATTCTTTATTTGAAGGTCGATTCTGACTTTGTTCGTAGATCTTGGAAGTTCACCGAAAAGGGTATCCAAATCCGCTCTTAGATCCAAAATTTCGCACCTGCACCTACAAGAAAAAAGATGGTTTTTGTTCTTTGTTTGGGGGGTTTTCCTTGGTCAAACCCCAGTTTGGAATCAACCTTAATATTGAAATTGAAATGGAGAATGCTAGCAAGTAGTAGAAGTAGATCTAACAATGAAGCTATGACATTCAATAGATATGCAATTGTATTTGAAATGTAATCAAATATGTTGATATGAAAGCTTGAACACAATAATGGCAAATGTAGATCAAACCTCCATGATTGTATGCTTGGAATCCACTTTGAGGGAAGGATGAATGGATCTTGAAGATGAACAAAAGGATCTTTAAGGAAGATCACACCATCATGATGGCTAGATCTAGGGTTTGAATGATGAATCTTGAATGCTTGAACCAAATCCCTTCAATGGCTTGAATGCTTGAATCCTTGATCTTCAATGGAGAACTTGGATGGAGAAGAGGACTTGAATGCTTCCTTGAAAATGCTTGCTTGAATGAATTCTTTCTTGATCACCTTGCTTGAGAGTGCTTGAGCATGAAAACTTGATGGAGAAAATGAGAGAGGAAGGCTCCCTTTTATAGTGATCTAGGGCAAAAGAGGGGCCTCATAGAAAACAATAATTAAGGGCCCATGGCACAAAACTCTAGAGAGGTGCACATGGAAAGGAAATTAAATTAAAATCTTGACACAAAATTCTAGGAGGGGACCACCCTTAATATAGAAATAAAATAATTATTTAAGAGCCTTGTTACAAAATTTGAGGTAAGGCCAACCCTAAAGTTAATTTGAGCATTAGGCATAAAAATAAGAAAGGCTAATCTCCAATAATTGAGAATTTGACACTTAATCCAAGAAATAATGGCCCCAAAGAGGGAAAAGATAAGATTTTAATGAAATCCTGGAACCAGAAGCTAACCTCGAGGATCCCGGACCCTAGGGTCAAGGACGAGCTCAAACCTGACCAGGTCAGGGTCGAGGTCGATCCTGACTTGGTCAGGATCAAGGTTGACTTTGACCTTATGGTCAAAAACCTCAGGTTCATAGTCCAGAATGCTAGGAAAATGCTAGGAAGAAGTGGAAGATGTGGCAGAACAAGGGAAAAAAGCCAGATCCAAGTCGAGTATCCATTCAAGGCATTCAACATGACCCAAAACCACTTACTCGGAGGGCTAAACGCTCTTACCATGGAAGTGCTTCCATTTTAAGATGATACACCAAGATCAAACTAGAAAAGGCCTCCTCATGAATAGTTTCACATTTATCTTCGATTGAGCTATCCAGACGGTTGAGACCCAGCCCAAAAGGAACCTTGAGATTGATTTCATCATTCTTCCAAGAGGGGAATTTGTTCATCCAAATTCCTAGTCATTGTCTTGTGTAAAAATGATGCTCAACAATATGCTTACCACATATGCACTACTTAAAAACATCATGTTGTGGACTATAATATCACTTCATAATAAGCTTAAATAATAAAATAAAAAAATTTCAAGTGTAATGCACTTTAAATAAAAAATTATTAAGGTCAATACTAACAAAAGGAAAATACCTCTCCCAATTATACATTAATATAATACATAACCACATAATGATATTAACCTCTGAATCTAGACTATTAGAAAAATGATTCTATAACACTTGTGGGTGGTCCCACAATAGTGAGTCCCACTTTTTGGCCAACTTTGACACAGAGTTCAACATTCTAAGAAATAACTTCACTTTCGAACACCTGTTGCCGCAAAACTATTAGGAATTTGAAGATGATGTAAACTAGAGTCTTTTAGAAATTTCTTTCTAGTTTCTAAATATATTTTTTTTAAAAATCATTTAAATTTATTTTTCCTTCTCTTTCGAAAAGTGGTTTGCGTGAAAAAACTATGTTTTAAAGGAGTTACTGTCACTTGGATCAAGATAAAAAAATTTTAAAATATGATAACGATGTAATTCTTTCGAGATTATATTTGTAACTTCAATATCTAAAGGATGCAATTGGTTTTATTCATTTTGGATCAATATTTCATAGTTTATTAAGTTTTAAAGTGACAGTAACTGTAATTTAGACATAAGGTCACTTGGATCTCTCTAACTTGATCTGTGTATATCAAAATTCATTTTTTCTTTTTTCATAGAAAGGTAACACAAATACGCTTTTCCTACATATTTTTTATAATTTTTTTTTGTAATTTAGTATTTTTTCCGAAGTCTTGAAGAGACTGGTTGTTGAATGACCAAACAACCTATGTTTAGCTAAAGTAATATTTAAAAGTGATAATGAACTCAATATGTATTAAAATTATATTCATTAGAAAGTTTGTTCTTAATAGCATCATTTTTTTAGGAATGGGAACACTGACAAGGGGGTGAATCAGTGTTCACTATACTTTATCTTTTTACTTTGCTCTTTATACTAAATTATAGATGCTTAAGTACTGAATTAAACATTCACATAAACATGAAACATGAAATCAACACATGACACCAATATGATTATGAGGAAACCCAAATAGGTAAAAACTCTAGTGGGAATTGACACCCACTAATATTTTGCACTAGTGTTTTGTGATCCTTGTTAGAAGATCCTTTACCCTGTTAGGAGTAGCTTTACAATGCTTTACGTACAGTAGACATTGTTAAGGGTTGGACCTTGTTAGGAGCCTTTTACAATGATCCCTATTAGGGGAGTGGACTCACTATCCTAGAGCTCATTGCTCAAATGATGAAGGCTACAACCTTCTGAGATCATATACACACTATATCTGTCAGGTGAACTGTCACTATGATATTGCTTGTCAGATCAGTTCCTTTGATGCGCTGATGTCTTGACCTCTAGCCAAGATTTAATACATATTATGTTTTATTTAAATTCCTCTACTCTACTTACAACTCTATTACAACTTCTATATCAACACTCATACCGAATACAATGGGCGCACCTTATATTTATGTGCTTATACAAAATAAACAACTAGGTCAGCTTTTAGACCTATTACAAATAACACTTCCAAATGAATTGGCTTAAGCACTCTTACAATTAAAAATATACATATGTCATCAACCTAAATATAATGGGCACATGGCCTTTACAACTTTACATCAGACCACAAACCAAAATGTTGACTGTCAGCTTTATGCTCTATTCTCTACTGGCACACACTGGTTGTGTAACTTCAACTGATTGTAACTTTCACACCACTGCATATCTTCTTATGCACTCTTAGACTAAGCATGAGTATAGCCTAACAACCTTAACTTCTAGGGCACATACCATAATTCATCCATACACATGGGCGCAGATGCTCTAAGCTGCCAGAACTCTGTACATTGTCCAGTCTTCAACACTTAGCCGAATTTTGATCTATACACTTAGTGCGCTGACTCCAAACTGCTATATGACTTTGTTGCCATAATGAAAACACTATATATAGTCATATACTTTAGTATAGACAACTTTCCAGTACATTTGAAATTGTCTGTTTGAAAAAATCATCTTGTTTAGTCCTTGTTTTAGGCCTCCAAAGACCATTTTTTTTAAGTTTAGTTTTTTTTTAGGGCAAAATTTTAGTTTTGGGGTCTTCGTGTGAAGACCCCCTTCGCATGAAGACACTTGGGGGTCTTCATGTGAAGACCCTTCATACAAAGCCTCTCAGGTAAAAATCCTAGCAAAAAGACACCCCACTAAAATTTTTCCTTGGGTACTTCGCATGAAGTATGTACTTCAAGTCAAGTCGTCTAGTGAAGTTATTTTGTTAAAAAAAATTAGAATGGTATAAAACTAAAACATTTTGTTTCTACTTTATATCGAATTGCAATTAATAAATTCACATTTTCTATTATTGAAGGATTTTTTTGCAGGAGGATTGCTATTTCTATTTTTTCAAAGGCATAATTTTGGAGAGGAAAAATATTAGATTAAAGTATTTTTTGAAAAAGAAAATTTTTGTTGACGATCTTGTGGAAGACATTTTTTGGAGCTCAAAGAAATGGGGAACAAGAAGGGAAGACAAAGTAAATCTTCTATAAAAAGGTCACCTGGTACTAAACAAAGAAATCGTGAAACTGCATTGACATATTATCATAAAACTAAAGAAGCCGAAAGACAAGCTGAAGTAAGAGGGTCAAGTCAAGTCGAAGAATTGCACATTGAAGAAGGGTCGAGATTACTCCCTATGGAAGCTCAAACAATTAATGTTAGAGAAGGTTCAACACCACGTGCTCCTACTGGTATGGATGAACTTTTAAATTTAGCTCAAACTGTAAAGAGAAATATTAATTATAGAAACTTAGATCATTTACTTACAATAGATGTGGAGAATTTGAGATCACTTGCTAATGTTCAACCATTAAGTCTTTCTAAGAAGAGATTAATGAATATGATAGGAAGAGAAATATTGGTTAAATTTGATAATTTTGAAACACTTGAACAAGCTCAAATGCTTTCACTTGTACTTATAAACAAAAATTTGGAAGGGGCATTAAAATTATTGGGTATAGACACATCATCAAAGAAGAGAAAAGTTGTTGACATGCAAACTGATATGACTAAAAATCTTAAGAAATGTTTGAACCAGCTAGGGAAGTGATCTCAAACTATAGATAAGTCCATTACAAGAAAAGTTATGTTGACATCCATTGTAGGAAACACTATCAGACAAAAAAGACAGATATCTTCAATTTCATCTCAGTTTGGTTTTAATAGGAAAACAATATCACAACATGTTAATAGGAGAATAATTTTGGATGATAGTACCTTGGAAGGCAATTGGAAAATCATGTGTAGAGATCCTCATTCTGATAGGATTGATGAAGGAATAAAAAATTTGGTCATATCATTTTGGAATGATAATACACATCCTTCATCAAACACTAGAGATGTTATCAAACATAAAATTTTAGCTAATCAATATGAATATCATACGAAACATTGGTTGAACACAACACAACATGAAATGTATGTGTCATTTTGTAGTTCAAATCCTAATATAAAGATTGGGAAAATATTGTTTGAAAGATTGAAGCCATATTATATCAGGATAAACAAAGTGTTTGAAACTTGTTGTCGTTATCATATTGAATTTGATCTCCACTATCAGGTTTTTTGAAAGTTTGTAGAAGACGCTTATGGTTTTGAAAATGATCCTCCTACTAGATGAAGTGAGTTCATCTCATCCATTTTATGTGACAAAAGAGATGATGTAGCTGGACAAATAAATTGCATAAAAAGAATATGCCAAACATGTGTTGATTTGTCTATTTTTCCTTTGAAAAATGAAAATATCGATGTAACAAAGATGGTAAATTGCAAGAGTTGCAAATATGTAAAGAATGAAACAAAATTTGGGAAATAATCCAAAAGGTTAGAATATGTTGAAGAGGAGATAAATGTTGGAGTATTTATGGAAAAAAATTTAAAATTGATTCAACCCTACATTCATCATATTTTTTTTGCAATGTGGTAAGCACAACAATTCCAAACACTAAGAGACAATTTTCCACTTGGAACTATTGTATCAGTTGTTGATTTTGCAGAAAATTATTCTTTTGTTCATCAAAAGGCAATTCAGTCAGAATACTATTTTTCAGAGAAAATTACTATTATGGTACATATGTGGTATCGACATGCACAATTAGATTTGGATGGTATTCAGAGCACATTTGAAGCATGGGTCATCAAGAAGGAATATCATTTTTATATAAGTTATGATAGAGAGCATGACATTCATTATGTAGAACATTGCTTCAAGATGGTTTTTGAAAATTTGAAAGAAAGAGGTATAAAAATTGATAAACATTATGTTTGGTTAGATGGATGTGTTGCACAATTCAAATCATCGAGACCATTTTATGCACTATGTAGATATTATCGTAATGAAAACATACCACATGTCTGGAGTTTCTTTGAGAGTGGACATGGAAAAGGTGAACATGATGGCGTTGAAGCTTGCTTCAAATGTACTATACGAAACTATCAAATGAATTATAAGGGAGTGCATATGAAAAATGCACATGATGTTGTTGAATGGTGCAAGACACATTTTGCACCAAATGAGAATGAAACGTCATCAAGATTGACTCAAGTGGTGCCATATAGAAAATTTTGGGAGATAAAAGGTATGCACACATTTTTAAATTATTTGAAAGTGTTTAAAATTTTTATGATATTTTTTATTCAAATTATATTTATATAGAATGTATTATATATGCATTTGTTCAGATGTGGATAGAAAAATTATGCATGGTTGTAATAGGATATAAAAGATGTGATCTTTGCATTCAGTTATGAGTACGAACTGTCGCAATTGGATGTTGAACACTAGGGACTACTCATGCTTTTGTTGTCACTGCATTGTTGACAATTATGAGGAATGTATCAATCAAGACCGTGGATATGTAGGCACATGGAATCTAGTGCCACTAGTTGTTACTGATACATTTGATAGAGATGAAGATGAAAACTTTGATGATGTCCCTTTGATTTCTACTGATTACAATCGTATCTCATGATTGGTCAAAATTGGTAAGTATATATATTTCATATTATATGGTACATTGAGCTGCATGTATAGATAGATAGATAGATCTATAGATTGAACTAAGAAAATTTTAAGATCTCACACATGTATATATAAATTTACTGTGCAGGAGATGTCTTTGTAGTGATTGTTGAGCGTGGAAATGTAGAAGGAGCTGGTTATTATTTACTGCGTTGTACTGGAGAGACGATGAAGTTACTTGAACCTAAAGAAAGTGATGGAATGTTGTTCCCCATAGGTTTGTATATGGTTTACATCAATATATTGAACTCAATTTGTAAATTTTAAATTTCAACCTTTTAACAAATTTCAAATTGAGTTTGTTTAAATTTATATATTGTTAAAATTTGTGACCTGTAGGTTCAATTGTTTTAGAGGGAACATATTTCAAGAAAATCAAATTAATTCAACATGGTATTCACTTTGTTGATTAAGAACCAGACATTAAGGTGTTTCAATATAGTCACCTAGTAGTTGCCACATCCATTTGTCTCCATATAGTTAAATCTCAACGTGGACGTTGTAAGTGGAGACTAGATCATGAGGATCATGAGAGAATATTACATGTTCTCCATGAAAGGTCTAAACCACTTGAGTTGGTCTAAAAAGTATAATATGTATACTTATTTCTTGTGTTAGGACCTACTTGATATCTCTAGATTAAATTTCATTATACTTTTTTTTAATATTTAAACATATGATGGACTATAATTTGTTGATATATGATGGACCTATTTGATGGTTCAATAGTTTTAATATATAGAATTTTATATGTATACTTTGATTATTCAATGATTTTTATGATACTTTTTATGATGCTTATGATTTCTAGATCCCCTTAAGACCTCCCCTTAAGACACTAAAAAATGATGAAATTAGTTAGATTACCTATGACGTGTGTTAGTTCTATAATTAGTTACATGTATTAACTAGTTATTTTTTATGATATTAATTCTAGATCCCCTTAAGACTGCTTATTAGTTAAAGATCCCCTTAAGACACTAAAAAATGATGAAATTAGTTAGATTACTTATGACATGTGTTAGTTCTAGAATTAGTTAGAATAGTTATTATCCATTAGTTACATGTATTAACTAGTTATTTTTTATGATATTAATTCTAGATCCCCTTAAGACACTAAAAAATGATGAAATTAGTTAGATTACTTATGACATGTGTTAGTTCTAGAATTAGTTAGAATAGTTATTTTCTATTAGTTACATGTATTAACTAGTTATTTTTTATGATATTAATTCTAGATCCCCTTAAGACCTCCCCTTAAGACACTAAAAAATGATAAAATTAGTTAAATTACTTATGACATGTGTTAGTTCTAGAATTAGTTAGAATAATTACATATCCATATTATATGTATTAACTAGTTATTATTTATGATATTAATTCTAAATCCCCTTACCTCCCCTTAAGATTGCTTATTAGTTAAAGATCCCCTTAAGACACTAAAAAATATTGAAAATAGTTAGATTACTTATCATATCTAAACAAATCATATCATCTAATCAAATAAAACCATGTAATCAAATCATCTAATCAAATTATATATCATCAAATCAAATAAAACCATCTAATCAAATCATATATCATCAAATAAAATCATCTAATCAAATCAAATCATATCATATCATATCATCTAATAAAATAAAACCATATCATCAAATCAAATCATCAAATCAAATCAAATCATATTATCTAATCATATCATCTAATCAAATATATGTCTCGAATCATAAACCAAAAATACCAAACATATACTAATGACATATATAATGAGTCTTAAATAAAGGATATGTGCAACATGTCCTAAACTAGGGAGTCATCTAGGTGCATGCGAACTGAGCGACCCTCTGAGCGACTATCATGAGCATCCTCGGGCTGTGAGACAGCAACTGATCCCTGCGAATATAATTAATGCATGTATATAATTATAATCTAAAATAATTAAAATATTATAAATGCATGTTTAAACTTACATATTTTTAAAACTTACCTGACCATTACTAGGTGTCACATCTATTGAATCGCTCATATGAAAAGAATCCTCTAGTTGTAAAGTAGTGACTGAACCCTACAAATTTAGTACAATAGTTGATTATATACATGTGCATAGTATATATATTATGTAAAGTACTTGAAATATATAAATACATGTGTACACATGCATGCTTAAACATACATATATCTAAAACTTACCTGGCCACTAGTAGGTGTCACATCAAATGGATCTCTCATATGAACATGCTCTGAGCCCACACTAGAGGTAACATGCTCTACTAATTGTGCCTACAAAATATTATACATTGAACAAACATCAATACACATGTCTATAATTAATTGTTCACTAAAAATCCTAAGAAAAAAGAAAAAAAAAATTTATATGTACTTGGGTCTCAGGAGTAGGAGGATCATCAGTGCAATGCACCATCATATCATCAACTAAAACTATATCACCCACACCACCTAAGGTCCCGAATCTCTCTAGTAATGAGGAGTGTAGGAGTGACACTAGCTAGGAGGGGAGTAATGTAGAACCTGAACCATTTGGATGCAATAAGATATCCATAAATGACCCAACATCAGTGCCAACATCCACCTGACCCAACCCACTCAATTTCTCATCAAAAGTGTCTAGGCCCTCAGTGGTGATGCATACATCTCCAACCTGTATACTTGGCTCTGCAGTTGTAGAGTGATCTTTGGGTGTAGAGCACTCTGCACTATACTGTGCCTAACTAGTATATGGTGTGTCCTATGTCAATGGAACTATAGGACCTCATGTAAGTCCAATGAAATCCTTGACTGAATGTATTGGGATCTTATGTGTGTCCGCAATATGAGAATAGGCCTGTAGGAGATCCTCCAAAAAGTAAAGGTCCATATCTAAATGACTATGATGACCTGACAGTGCTCATATCTCTCTAGGTATAGGAAGACCTATAGCTATATATGTCTCATCAGTCACACCTATAGTAGTTCTAGATGAAGCCTCAAAAGATGATCTCGCTCTACTCGGTCTAGTCAAAATATATCTGCCCACTGAATCTAAAGTGATGGATGTGGCTGCAGAAGCAATCTATCCTATAATATCAACTACTCCCCTCTAAGAAGCAATGATGACTCTATCTGTAGTAGCAACCATCACCAGCACCACTACCAGAGTCCTATGGCCAACTAGCTGTCTACGAGGTTGTACAACTTGATCAGCCCTATGATATTGATCGTGGTTTACAACCCTATCTAGCCCCTAACCATAATATGTTGGAAGATCCAAATAGTTGACTCTGAGTCCCAAACAGAACTCAGTGTAAAACTGTTGTGAAAAATATAATGGAATCTAGTCGTTATTTGGATAACGACCATGTGCGGCAAGAAATTGAGGGTATATCATACATGCAATCTGAGGAATCACACACCGTGTGACCTAATATGCCCTCACAATGGCCCTCTCCTCATAATGTGGGAAAACCTCTCATTTGATGATTTCCTTGGGGACAAGGCTCTGACCCGTTTCCAAGGAAACATTGCCCGAGACCTCGGCCCTCAACTCTCAAAAAATGGTTTCAACTACCTAAGGTGTGAAGGAGTGAGACCTCAATCTAGCAGTCATAGTCTCCAAAATGGTTAATATAGTAGCACAAGTATCTCAATTTATACCATATGTTGATGGCGTACAGATAGACTCTCTAAGTTGAGCCATCTTTGTGTCAGCAATATGAAAAATGGTCTACATATCAGGAGTCAGAGGTGCATCCGGAGCAACCATCTAGATACATAACATGTGAAAGCTAAGTGTTAATAATGAAGTACTTGATTACATGTTATAACTACATGTAAAATGGAAACAAATATCGAAATATATAAAATCATAGGTCCTATTAGATCAAGTAAGTGGTCCTAGAGTGTCTTAAGGGGTTGTGGGTAATATAAGAGGTCCTAAAGTATAGATAAGAGTCCTAGAGTGTCTTAAGGGGTTGTGGGTAACATAAGAGGCCCTAAGGTATAGATAAGAATCCTAGAGTGTTTTAAGGGGTCGTGGGTAACATAAGTGGTCCTCGAGTATCTTAAGAGGTCATGGGTAACATAAGATGTCATAAGCTATAGATAAGGGTCCTAGAGTGTCTTGAGGGGTCATGGGTAACATAAGAGGTCCTAAGGTATAGATAAGAATCCTAGAGTGTCGTAAGGGGTTGTGGGTAACATAAGAGGTCATAAGATATAGATAAGGGTCCTAGAGTGTCTTAAGGGGTCATGGGTAACATAAGATGTCATAAGCTATAAATAAGGGTCCTAGAGTGTCTTAAGGTGTCGTGGGTAACATAAGAGGTCCTAGAGTGTCTTAAGGGGTCGTGGGTAACATAAGAGGTCATAAGATATAGATAAGGGTCCTAGAGTGTCTTAAGGGGACGTGGGTAACATAAGTGGTCCTAGAGTGTCTTAAGGGGTCATGGGTAACATAAGATGTCATAAGCTATAGATAAAGGTCCTAGAGTGTCTTAAGGCATTGTGGGTAACATAAGAGGTCCTAAGGTATAGATAAGTGTTAGTAAATGAGTTTGTCTCTTTTACAATTTTACTCTTACACTCTATAACCCACCAAGACGCATTTATCTTTACTAACAAATGGATTAAACATAAAATATTTAATCCTCTAAATTATGGTACAACTCCCAGTAAGATTTTCAATGAATTCTTATGAAATAAAATAGTGCATTTCTGCAAACATCAAACTTTTGACCAAAAAGTTGATAAGGCATAAATAGTAATTGTCATTAATATGATATAATTACTGAAATTGATAACAACTAAAGATTTGAAGCTCACAGACTTCAATAAAAAAACACTATACTAATCTAAGAATAATTTCAATAATGATTTAAAGATAAATGAGGAATTAATCAAAGATTTTTTTTAATGCAAGATATCCCAATAGAGACCCACTCATAGGCATAAACCAACAGATTTATATCGGTAAGTTTCTTCTATTCATTGATTCCAAAAACTTTGATCAAAGTCTTTCCACAAAATTACTAATACTTAAATTGTTCTATTACTAGCAAATAAACTACTAACATCCCTTTCAAAAGTTTTTCCCTGGCTTTTTATAGCCATCGATTACAATTTATGAAAAATAATAAAGTTTTTGAAACTCCCAGAGTTTTGGATTGGAACTGCTTAAGAAAACTGAAAACATGCTAAAAATAGAAAGCTTGTAAAATTGAAAAACAATGACCTAAAATAAGTGGAACGTGATCACCGGTTGTGGCTGAGCTAGACATCTTTGGTTCAATTTTGGGAAGACATGGATACACGTGCCTACCTCCACTCCTCATGAGAAAGTGATGCGTTGATGACTGTGCCATGATATGGTAGGCTGATGAGAGTGATTCTCTATCCAAGAACCTTCTTATCCTTGCATATCTGACTCAACCTTTATCTATGAGACTCCAAGTGATCTACACAAACAACCAACATAGCCTCAGTATTGGCTACAATAGTGAGATCTTCAGTTGTGAACTCTTTACTATCTCTGATTGTTGATATTCCTACTTGAAATTCCTTAGTCATTTTCTCTTCCTTCTTAATATCCTGGGTTACCTCATCCATTAGAATGATATTCAAGCATTTAAGGTCCTTCTGCATTGTATCTATCAGACCTTTAAGATCATTAAGCAGGTGAGTCACCCCTTCACACCCCTCTTTGATGACTAAATCTTGCCACTCAATACTTTTAATAGAGACATAAAGGACTTCCTCATTCAAGCCTTGAACTGGTTTCTCCATAAGAAACTTGGTCACTCCATACTGGTCAATCTCTGTCAACTGATCAGCTACACCTATCCACTTCTTTCTCTCTTTTCTCCACTCAGCCAGTTCAGTTAACATCTCTAAGATTATTTTAGTTACATCCCCATGAGTTTCAATCAATTGTGTAATATACTCATTCCCCTTAATCATTCCTACAACCCACTTATTAAAAAAATCTACCACCAGCTTATTTCTTTGGATTTGGTCTAAGGTTTTACAAACTTCTGGTGAGCGAGGATCAAAAGTATGAGGTACTTGGGCCAATGGAAGTGGACTAGGCTCTTGAACTTCCAGGATGAACTCTGCCAACCTCTGTATGGTAGCCTTCAATTCTTTCTTGCCTTTTTCATCTTTGAAAGTCCTATGCAACATTTTCCTGGTGGACGATTCAAGGTGATTTGCATTTGCTACCCTGCTTGCAACTCCCAAGTCTATCTTTTCAATAATAAAGTCCTCAGCAGATGATTCTAAAACATTTTTGTCAGACTTCAGTATGGCACATTCTTCCATCCATTGCCTAGTTTTCTCATTAATATCTATCATTGACTCCATCTTGATTCTTTTGGGTTTGACAGTGGCTCCCAAGCATTTACTCACCATGTCTTCTACAAGTAGAGGTATCGGCAACACATTCCTCTTCTTACTGATAGAGTTCTCTAGCCATTGAAGAGTAGGGGGTGGGGTTTGGAAAATGTTATCCACCATAGCTATTGAGGGGTTACCTAAACCTCATTGATCATCTTTTTGAGTCATTGTATCTTCCCTTAGATTATCTAGTCCAGTCTACTCTGACATATGAGTATCTATGAGATACAAGTCAATCACCTCCTTATCTCCTGACAACCTATCTTCTTCCTTACTTGCTCTGCCCTTTTGGGTTCTTATTGTTGGTGAGGAATGAGGTGAGGCTTATTTCTCAGGTTCAGCTTTGAGCCTTTTCTTATTTTTAGTTTTAGATGTACCTACAAGAGAAACATTTTTATTATCAGGAACAACAGGCTTGGAAATTGGATCACTCTGTACTGCTCTTCTTGTATTGTGTCTCCTTGGAGGGGGAGGTTTCTTGCTAAGGACCCATCATTGTGTTCTCTTCATCAAACTGAGGGTTTTGATCACAATACTATCCCTTTCATCCACATTCCAATCTATTTTTGGTAGAGGTGTTCCTCTGACTTTAGCTTCAAACTGATCATCAATTACCTCTCCATCATCATCTTCATCAATTGTTGTAATATCAATCTGAATATTCAAGGTAATAATCTGACCTAAAGTAAACCTCAACCAACTTCTTCTTCTTACTTTAAAATCATCAGCACAACCTTCCCAATAGTCTTCCATTTGGGGAATATTTTGGAATTATGAAGGTAAATTAAAATGTTGAGCAGCATATCCCCTACTTTCAAAATCTTTCCTAAGTTCAAATGTTTTTAAATTGAGCTTCCTTAACTCATGCTCTAAATTTGGGGCATCTGAAGAAGTTTTACAAGTATAATACCCTAATTCAATTGGAAAAATTGACTTAGCTCTACCCTTCCTCTCCTTAACTCCTTTATGGACATATGCAAGTTGACGAGCCACTTCTGCAATAATCAAGCTATCAAAAGCATATCTAGGCAACTTGAATGGTTTCCCTTCAAAACCACCAACTCTAAGATATGTGAACCTTCTGAACTAGATAAAGAAAATTCCATAAGTATTGATAAAGGTCTTAGCCTCTTCATACATCCTTTTCTCAATATTTCCTTAAAGTTCATAGGTTAACCTCCCAAAGAATATCCCATTCAGTTTGGGAAAACTATCAACATGATATTCTTTCTGTAGGTGAGGATAGTAATTGTAGATCTTCATATTTGGGCGAGGTTGTTCATGTAAAATACCTTTCCACTCTCTGGTACAAGCCAAGATATAAAACAAATAGGAAGACATGTGAAAGCTACTGCCAGTTGGGAAGTTTGCTAATTGATGATTGAGTTCATCGGCAATGGTTTCGGCCCAGTCAATATATTTTTCCCCACCAAGAGTGACCTAGATATAGAAATACATCCAAGCATGCCAATAATATGTATGTTGGTTCCCTTTAATCCTATTGAGTAGTATAACTAGCTTAACTACTTCAGGTTTGAAATGATCTACAGTAAGTGGCTTCAGGAGCTTGGATCCTCCTTTTTGGGCTTTCAACAACCAGTATTGAGCTATCTCATTCCTATAAATTTGTCTCTTAGTGATGAAGACTAATTGGGATGAAGGAATATTCCACCCTTCATATGGGTCTCTTTCTGGGATTCCAAGTGCCTTCTAAATGACATCTCTATTTATATACACCAGCGGACTCCTGTCAACCTTCTTTATACACTTTTCCTCAAAACTATATCTTTTTGCAAACTCAAAAACTAGCTCTCGACAAGGGGAGACTATAGGGAAGGAAGACGCATTAGTCAAACCACTCTGAATGGCCTTTTCCAACATGGAACCTAGAATGGGTTCTTTAACTTGGCTTGTAATTTCCTCTAAGGCTCTAGTCTTGATTAGGGTATCCTCACAGTCTGGTAGGGAGAAAATCAAAGGAGAAGTACTTCCAAAATTTGGGACTAGGCTCTTCATTTTGACTCACAAACTAGGAATAAACAAGGAGACACAGTAGCCTTAAAGGAGAATTTGACAAAGAAATGAGCTTTAAACTAAAATGAGGAGACCAAAAGAGAGACTCACCTGGTTTCTTATGCGACGCACTAAGCTCTGAGATGAGGAAAAGATACCTTCTTCTACGCTAGTTATCTAAGATGTCTCCGCCACTATGAACAAAAATAGCTATGTTCTTTCTATTTATCATCAAGCAGCTTACAAATCATGGGAGATTTGTAATAATGGTGAAATAATGGCTTAAGCGAGTAATTTAATGATGATGGGAAATCCACATAACTCAAACATTGATAATTGTACTTCCCACAAATGAAGTGACACTTAAATGTCATTTCTATTAATTATGATATCCACACCATGCGTGGATCTCATAACTAACTGCCAGCTATCTTTTCTGTCAAATCACCACTTTCCACTTTTTTGCAAAACACAATAATCTATTGAAGCTCAAACCTTGAACTATGAGAATTCATAGTTTAAGTTCAATGTGAAAGTTGATAGGACTATCCTTTGGTGTGATTCAAAATAAAGCAAAAATAAATAGCGACAAGAAAAATGATAAGTTAAAGAAAATGCCTTGTAAAAGGGTGATGTCCATTGAACTTTGAATCTTGAACTACGAGAGTTCATGGTTCATAGTTCATTGGACAAGTGTGTGCTGCAAAGACAACATGTCGCTAAGCTTGCAAACAAAGAAGAACAATCATACCAAAGGATGTTATTGAACCTCAAACCTTGAACTACATGAGTTCAAGGTTTAAGTTCAACTGACAAGGTGCAGATGTAAGGAATCAAAACTTTAAATGAAATACACCTTAAAAGATTATGGAGTGATTTTGAGAAAAATAGAGCCTGAGATAATTTAAACAAAATATATTGGTAACAATAAGAATCCTAGAGTTTCTTAAGGGGTCGTGGGTAACATAAGAGGTCCTAAGGCATAGATAAGAGTCCTAGAGTGTCTTAAGGGGTCAAGGGTAACATAAGATGTCATAAGCTATAAATAAGGGTCCTAGAGTGTCTTAAGGGGTCGTGGGTAACATAAGAGGTCCTAAGGTATATATAAGAGTTCTACTGTGTCTTAAGGGGTCATGGGTAACATAAAAGGTCCTAAGGGGTCCTAGGTTACATTAGTGGATCCTTGTATGTATTAATTGAATCTAAGATACATAAATGTGTCATAGGACAACCTAAGATATGTTAATGGGTCATCAGGATCTGAATGGGTCATATATGTCTTAAAATGTCGTAAGGGATGTATAATGGTCCAATAATATTAATGGTTCATACATGTGATAAGTGGACTAAGTTGTCCTAGGACATCCTAAGATTATTTAATGGGTCTTGGGGGTCCTAAGGTTTCATATTTGTTTTAAGATTTCATAAGGGATCCAGATAAGAGTCCTAGAATGTTAATGAGTTGTAAGTGCAATAAGTGGTCCTAGAGTGTCTTAAGGGGTCATGGGTAACATAAGAGATCCTATGGTATAGATAAGGGTCCTAGAGTGTCTTAAGGGATTGTAGGTAACATAAGAGGTCTTAAGGGATCCAAATAAGATTCCTAGAATGTTAATGGGTCATAGGTGCAATAAGTGGTCCCAGAGTGTGTTAAGGGGTCATGGGTAACAATGGGTCCTAGATGTGTCTTAAGATAATGTAAGGGATGGATAAGGGTCAGGAAGAGTGTCTGAAGTGGTTGGGGGTAACATAAGAGGTCCTAAGGGGTCCTAGATTTCATTAATGGATCCTCATATGATGTTAATTGAATCTAAGATACATAAATGTGTCCTAAGACAACCTAAGATATGTTAATGAGTCTTGATGATCTGAATGGGTCATATATGTCTTAAAATGTCATAAGGGATGTATAATGGTCCAACAATGTTAATGGTTCATAGATGTGATATGTGGTCTAAGGGATCTTAGGTTACATTAATTGATACTAGTATGTCTTAAGGGTTCTTGCAGGCAATGATGGGTTCGCATATGTATTAATAGAAGCTAAGATAAATGAATGTGTCCTAGGAAATTTTAAGGTATAATAATGGGTTGTATGGGTCCTAAGGGGTCCTATGTCTCAAGTAAGATGTCATAAGTGATACATTATTGTCCTAGAGGTCATAAGATATAGATAAGGGTCCTAGAGTGTCCTAATTGGTCATGGATAACATAAGAGGTCCTAAGGTATAGATAAGAATCCTAGAGTGTCTTAAGGGGTCATGGGTAACATAAGACATCATAAGCTATAGATAAGGATCCTAGAGTGTCTTAAGGGGTTGTGGGTAACATAAGAGGTCATAAGCTATAGATAAGGGTCCTAGAGTGTCTTAAGGGGTCATGGGTAACATAAGTGATCCTAGAGTGTCTTAAGGGGTTGTGGGTAACATAAGATGTCATAAGCTATAGATAAGGGTCCTAGAGTGTCTTAAGGTGTCGTGGGTAACATAAGAGGTCCTAGAGTATCTTAAGGGGTCGTGGGTAACCTAAGAGTTCATAAGCTATAGATAAGGGTCCTAGAGTGTCTTAAAGGGTCGTGGGTAACATAAGTGGTCCTAGAGTGTCTTAAGAGGTCATGGGTAACATAAGATGTCATAAGCTATAGATAAAGGTCCTAGAGTGTCTTAAGGCATCATAGGTAACATAAGAGGTCCTAAGGTATAGATAAGAATCCTAGAGTGTCTTAAGGGGTCATGTGTAACATAAGAGGTCCTAAGGTATAGATAAGAGTCCTAGAGTGTCTTAAGGGGTCATGGGTAACATAAGATGTCATAAGCTATAGATAAGGGTCCTAGAGTGTCTTAAGGGGTCATGGGTAACAAAAGAGGTCCTAAGGTATAGATAAGAGTCCTAGAGTATCTTAAGGGGTTGTGGGTAACATAAAAGGTTCTAAGGGGTCCTAGATTACATTAGTGGATCCTCATATGTATTAATTGAATCTAAGATACATAAATGTGTCATAGGACAACCTAAGATATGTTAATGATTCTTCAGGATCCGAATGGGTCATATATGTCTTAAAATATCATAAGGGATGTATAATGGTCCAATAATATTAATGGGTCATAGATGTGATAAGTGGTCTAAGTGGTATTAGGACATCCTAAGATTCTTTAATGGGTCTTGGGGATCCTAAGGTTTCATAGTTGTTTTAAGATCTCATAAGGGATCCAGATAAGAGTCCTACAATGTTAATGATTCGTAGGTGCAATAAGTAGTCCTAGAGTGTCTTAAGGGGTTGTGGATAACATAAGAGGTCCTAAGGTATAGATAAGGGTCCTAGAGTGTCTTAACAGGTCATAGGTAACATAAGAGGTCTTAAGGGATCCAGATAAGAGTCCTAGAATGTTAATGGGTCGTAGGTGCAATAAGTGGTCCTAGAGTGTCTTAAGGGGTCATGGGTGCAATAAGTGGTCCTAGAGTGTCTATGTTGCAATAAAAGATGAGTCTGATGAGGAAGAGAAAAATGCATTGATATCTTATGTGAACAAAAATGATAAATGGATTATTGACAATGGTTGTTCACATCATATGACTGGAGACAAGAGTAAGTTTGACACCTTAGATCATTATAAAGGTAGGAGTGTGCAATTTGGTAATGATGCACCATGTCCTATTAGAGGAAAAGGATTGATTAAGCTGACTGATAAGATCACTTTTAAAAATGCGTATTGGGTTGAGGGTCTTACCAATAATCTGCTGAGTGTTGCACAATTTAATAGCACTGGCTACCGAGTGGAATTTCATCATAGGAAGGCCAAAATATTTGATGCCACTGGTGAACTGATTGGAAGTGGAGAACAGACAAGAGGTAATTTTTTCTATCTCGACCTATTTGAAGAAACATGTATGATTGCACAACTTGATGATATTTGGTTATGGCATAAGTGGCTATGTCATGTTAACTTTGATAATCTGGTAGAAATTAGTAAGAAGAAGAAAATGAGAGATCTACCTAGATTGAAGAAACCTAAAAATGTAATGTGTAAAGAATTTCAGTTGGGTAAGATGAAAAAGTCTAGTTTCAAGAGAAAAACTTTTACTTCTGAGAATATCTTAGATTTGGCTCATACTGACCTTTTTGGACCGATGGGTGTACAAAGCTATTATGGTGCTAGATATTTTATCTTGTTTGTTGATGATTACTCTAGGATGATGCATGTAATGTTCTTAAAAGAAAAATCTGATGCTTTTCAAATTTTTAAGTGGTATGTGGCTAAAGTTGAAAAAGAGACAGGTAGGAACTTGAAATGTCTGAGATCTGACCGAGGTGGAGAATTTATATCCAATGAATTTAATCTATTTTGCAATGATAGAGGGATCAGAAGATAGATGTCTGCACCTAGAACTCCTCCACAAAATAGTATAGAAGAGAGAAGGAATAGATCTATCTTGGATTGTGTAAGGACATTAATGATTGAAAAGAATGTTGCACAAAATTATTGGAAAGAAGTTGTAAGTACAGTTGTTTATACTCTTAACTGAGTACAAATCAAAAAAGGTACAAATCTGACACCTTATGAGTTGTGGCATGGGTATGCACCTAATGTAAAGTACTTTAGAATCTTTGGAAGTAAATGCTACATATTAAAGGACAGTAGAAATGGAAAATTTGATGCTAAGAGTGATGAAGATATATTCCTAGGCTATTCCACAAAAAGTAAAGCTTATAAGTGTTTGAACTCTAACGCTAACAAAATTGTAGAAAGTGTGAATGTTAAAGTTGATGAGTATGCAAATAAAAATGAAGCTGATAGTAAGAAAGAACCAGAAGATTATAGATCTTTTGTGTATATAGAAGACGGAGAGGTAAGTGACAGACTTGCACCTGATGTCGAGTCTCAGGTAAGCAATGTCGAGCATCAGGAAAATAATGTCAAGAGAGAAGAAGACTGTACCGAGTGATAGGAAGATGTTGCCGAGTATTAGGAAGAGGTTGTCGAGCATTCAGAAGCTGAATCTAACAATCTTGGTGGTGAACCTAATGAGAAAAATGAAAGAAGAGAATAACCTGTTCTAGAAAAATATGTAAGGAGACATCACAAGCCTGAACAGATTATTGGAGATAAGGATACTAGAATTCTGACCAGAAGCAAGGCAAGAGATCCAACATGTCTACTATGTGAATTTGAGCCTAAGACAACAAAGGAAGCATTGGGAAATGAAGACTGGATAGAAGCAATGAATGAAGAGATAGACCAGATAGAGAAAAATGATACCTGGACTCTGGTGCCGAGACCAGACAATAAGAATGTCATTGGGATGAAGTGGGTATTTCATAAGTAGATGAATGAGCATGGTCAAATAAAAAGAAACAAAGCTAGGCTGGTATGCAAAGGCTATGCACAAGAAGAAGGAATAGATTATGGGGAGACATTTTCCCCTGTAGCAAGATTGGAAGGAGTAAGGACTCTGCTTGCATATGCTGCCTATAAAGATTTCAAGGTATACCAAATGGATGTTAAGTCTACATTTTTAAAAGTTATATTAGAAGAAGTGTATATTGAACAGCCAGAAGGATTTGTTGATCCAAACAAAAGACACATGGTTTGGAAACTGAATAAAGCACTGTATGGACTGAAACAAGCTCCCAGAGCATGGTATGAGAGACTGCATAAGTACCTGATATAGATTGGATTCTCAAGGAAAAATGACACAAGCAATCTATACATGAAAGATGAAGAAGGTAAAAGAATCTTGTTAGCTAAGATTTTTGTTTATGATATTATATTTGGTGGACAAGACATCTTGTGTACGAAATTTTCAAGTGAAATGCAAACTGAATTTGAAATGAGTATGTTTGGGGAGATCAAATTTTTTGTTGGTTTGCAAGTATATCAAATGGAGAAAGGCATTTTTATCACTTAGTCTAAGTATGTGCATGAAATACTGAAAACCTTTGATATGGAAGATTCAAGGCTAGTAAGTACTCCCATGGCTACTGGACAAAATTTGTCTAAAAATGATGATGCTATAGAAGTAGACCAGACTTTGTATAGATCTATGATTGGAAAGCTACAGTATGTTGTACATAGCAAACCAGATATTGCATTAGCTATTGGGATTGTGGAAAGATTCTCTGCCAATTCTAAGGAAACACACATGATGGCTGTCAAAAGAATAATGAGATATTTGAAAGGCACTACTGACTATGGGTTGTACTACAAGAAGCATGAGAAATTTGAATTGAGAGTGTATACCGATGCTGATTGGGTAGGAAATGTAGATGACAGGAAGAGTACTAGTGGTGGAGCTTTCTTTCTTGGATAGAGATTAGTCTCCTAGACAAGTAAGAAACAAAATTGCATTTCCCAATCTACTACTGAAGTTGACTATGTGGCTGCAGCTGTGAATTGTTCAAATTTGATATGGATAAAGCAATTGTTGGTAGGTATGAAAGAAGAAATCATTGAACCACTTGTCATTTTCTATGACAACACAAGTGCTATCAACATCTCTAAGAATCCAGTGATGCACACAAAGACCAAACACATTACAATCAAGTATCATTACTTGAGAGAACTAATGCAAGATAAAGAGGTCTGAATGAAATATGTGAATACAAAAGAACAACTGGTAGATATATTCACTAAGGCTTTACCTAAAGAAGCTCATGAATACCTGAGAAGTCAATTAGGGGTCCTTCCCCTAACTGAGGCTTCCTAGTCAAGCTAGGAGCACTGCATCAAATGTGTTGCAAAGAGTATTTAAAAAATTGATGCAGAAAAAAGTCACACTTTAGCAGTAGCCTAGAGTTGTGAGAAGCATAGAAAAGACAAGAATCAATCATAAGAAAAGGTGACAAAGGGAGAAATACTGAAAAGATGATATCTACATCTACAGGATGTATGTCTTTGGCATTTTTGTCAAAGAGGGAGATGATGAGATGAATATACAGATGAATATGATGTGAGATGATGACAGATGAATACAGAAGAATTAGAAGATCAAGACAGAGGGAGAGATTCAGTGGACGGTCATAAAAGCATGGCTAATTGATTCTGTATCAGAATGAAGCTAAGGATATTATAAATATTTCTGATGTACAGATAAGTTTTGGATTGGTTGGTAATTCATGTGATATTCATATGGTGTTGCCATCAATGCCAAAGAGGGAGATTGTTGGAAGCTGCAATTGAAGCAATTATTGTATTGTCATTGATGTCAAACCTTAACTAGTAAGACTGTTGCTATTTAAGAAAGTACTATATCTATTTAAGTGTTGCTAAGGGGTAGGTAAGGTTGGTAACAATAGCACCTAAGGAAAGGTTGAGTTATCTTGATACTTCAATGAGTACTTGATTATGTGACACAATGATAAGATAATGTATTGTTTATCTAAGTAAGAATGAAGACCAAACTAGCAGGCTTAACTGAGCAAAAGTGAAGAAATATAGTTTAAGCCGATTGTTCTTAGTGTCGACCAAGCTAGTATATGCCGAGTAAATTCAGTGTTGACCGAACACCAATTAATTGTCGAGGAAGACAGTACTAGCCGAGGAAACATTTTCATTGGTGACCGAGCTTTCTAGTGAAGACTGAAAAGTTGAACACAGTATTGACCGAGCGTTAGTATTTTGCATTTGAGGAAGAATTCAGATTTCTAGCCGACATCATTGAATTCTTGGATTATGTAAAATGTGTTGACTTTATTTATTGATTGTATGAAAGCATTTATTGCACTGTAAAATGTTTTATTGTAAATCTATTGAGAGATTTGAGATATTTCTAGAAGGATAGCCGAAGAGCATAAAGTAGGATAGATTCAATGAATCTGACCTAACCCTAAGATCTACAAAGGAGATTAAGCGGCAAAAGATGTATTGACCTAATGAAGAAAGTATTAAGGAAACCTAAGCATGAGGTTGAGTGAGTGTAGAAGAGAAGCGACAAGCAGATGATGAAGTGGATGCTGAAGTATTGCTGATGTTATTGACTATCTAAGCAAAGAAGGCTAAGGAAAAGAGTTGTGATTTCTTAAAGAGAGTACCAAGCAAATCAGTGATGGAGATGGTAAAGGTTCACAGTTAGTAAGCCAGCATATGTGTACTGAATTGGATCTGATATTTGGAAAGTGAGTTGTATGTTTCTCAGATCATTATTACTTCTGCATTCTAACCATTGTAACAGTCAAAATCCTTTTAACAGAGGTTGACCTAATAGTCATAGGTATAAATCTTTTGAACAAGGTTGCATTCTAATGGAGTGTATGTAAGTCCTATAACAAGGTGCACTTTTAACAGGGTGGTTAAATCCTTTAACCGGGTCATACTTGACAGTGTGTTTTGTAACCTTTGATAGGGTTGGCTTTTCACTGAGCTCACTTCAGAAGAGTGAACATAATAGTAACTTATGTGAATGTTTTGGTTTGAACATTTCTATGTTTTACAAGTTAGATGCTATTGGATAAGTGGACTGCACTATTATATGTTTTTGTTATGAAATCGGTAATGACCCAATACCTGTTGGTTATTAGACCTAATTTGTTAGTGTTTAAAGATTTTTTTATACATCTGGACCTGAGAACAACTGATTCACCCCCCTCCTCTGTTGTTCTAAATCATATTAACAGAATGTGTCCTAGGACATTTTAAGATATAATAATGGGTCATATGGGTCCTAATGGGTCTTATGTGTCAAGTAAGATGTCATAAGCGATACATAATGGTCCTAGAATGTCTTAAGGGGTTGTAGGCCTCATAATAGGTCCTAAGAGATCATAGGTTACATTAATTCATCCTAGAATGTCTTAAGGAGCATTGAGGGAAACAATGAGTCCTTGTATGTACTAATGGAACCTAACATGTATATCAATGGGTCATAGGACATCCTAATATGTATTATAAGATCTTGAGATTCCTAAGGGATCCTAAGTGTCTTAATATGTCGTAAGGGAGGAATAAGGGTCCTAGAAACTTACTGTACTATAACTTTTTAACATTTTCTAACTTACTACTAGATCATTTTCAAAAATTTAACTATGATTTTCTAAGATTTTTACAAACTAAAAATTATTTAAAATAAATAACTAACTAATATTTACTAAAAATGTGTGTACATGTGTGTGTGTGTGTGAGAGAGAGAGAGAGAGAGAGAGAGAGATTCCTAATATTTACTAAAAATGTGTGTACATGTGTGTGTGTGTGTGTGTGTGTGTGTGTGTGTGTGTGTGAGAGAGAGAGAGAGAGAGAGAGAGAGAGATTCCTAATATTTATAACTTTAAACTTGAAATTTAAAAACAAATATTTTTAAAAATTTCTATCAAATCTTAATGTTTGCTAACATTTTCTAACATTTCTACTATGGTTTCTAATGTTTTGTAAATATTTTCTAACAGTTGCTAACAAACTACTACGACTTTCTACCATTTTCTAACATATTCTAACATTTATACTATGATTTTTAATATTTCTATCATTTTCTAATATTTAATTATGATTTTCTAACATTCTACTATCAATTTCTAACATATTAGATAATATTTAACTACGATTTTCTAACATTTCTACAAATTAAAAATTACTTAAAACAAATAACTAACTAAAATAAATATAAAACATATAATTTATAATAAAAAATGAGAAAAATGTGTGCACCTGATACTGCTAACAATCTGAAGATGTCAAAAAATTTTGGGAGGCGCTGACGTGTTGAGGTGCTTCACTCCAAGGCCTGAGGTCCACAAAGTCTGACAATAACAATGACAAATAAAAAATAAACGTTGGAAATATATAACAAAATCCAGCCCAAAGGGGCTTCGCTCAAAAACCCTCTTCACACAAAGACCCCTGCATAGGGTACTTGGCGCAAAGGGGGGTCTTCACGTGAAGCTCCTTGTCTAGGGTACTTTGTGCGAAGTGGGACCACCACTTCGCGTGAAGTATCAACTTCGCACGAATACTCTAAATTATTTTTTTTCCCATGATGTCAATTTTGTTCGTCTCTAAAAGTGGGACACAACTTCGTGGGATCACCCTTGTAGATATACCTTTACATAATTTAATTTGGTTAGTACAATATCAAGAATATTTGTGGTACAATATCTTTACATAACAATGATACAAGTATTTTTTATTTTATTCATGTTACTCTTGCTGGTTCTAATGAGTGTTTGACTATTGGTACTTATGTTGATCAAGTGATGGTGGATAGATGCTCCCCCTTGCCTGTTGCTGGTCCTACTTCTAGGCCTCCTGCTGGACCTATCTTGGGTCCTTTTATTTCTCAGGCTTTTGTTGATCCTGTTACTCAGGATAATGTTGGCCCTGTCATGGGTTCTACTGGTATTTCTTCCCAGGGTGGAATTACTTTTGTGTTGGACTCAATTTCTTGGGAGAATGCTGCTAGAAAGGTGGAAGAGGGTTGGATCATGGTTAAAAGTAAAAAATCTAATCCACCTCAGGCCACGTTTGATATGACCCTTCACTCTCATAAGGGTAAATCTGTAGGTAAGACTTAATTTTTTTTGGGCTGCATGTTGGACTTACATGGGTTTTTTTTCTCTTTTCATGTATCCTCTTAGTTTGGTGGGGAGAGATTTTTGGTTTCTCTCCCCCTTTCTTGGCTTTGTCCTGTCTCATCTTTATCCTTTTTCAAATAGTGTGTAGTCTTAAATATCTTTACATTTGAGTTTTAGGTCCCTCCAAAACCTTCTTTTTATAGGGTTTCAAGTCCCTTCAAAACTTATTTTCACTTAATAAAAACATTGATACAAGTATTCCTATTATATCTTTAAAAAAATACAAAGATCAATCATTGTTTAAAAGATACTTATCCATATTACTATTATCACTTGTCATTACTCTAACGAGAATCTTAAATTCTAATTAAGACCCTACTATATATTAAACCACTTGTTATAATGATTTGCATTACCATAATATTTCAATTTGAATGCTATAAACAAAATGAGCTTATAGTAATAAGGATATGCAAGATTAACTTCCAGTTTAAATTAATGCATATTTAAATGTAGAATGTATACCTGAAGTAATTGTCTTCACTTCTAAATATTAAACCTCTATAATATGTTACATTTCACTATACTCATAAATCTTCACAATCAAGTAATATCTTAATTTACAACATAATCTTACAGAGTAGAAAAACTTCCAAGTTTATAAATAATATTTCATACTCCTTCAATAGCTTATAAAATAATAATTTAATTTTGCATCATATACAAAAAAAAATGACATTCCCACATACCTATTTGATTTAATTTCATCATGTGATATAAAACTATATCATGAATAAGTCAAATCATGGTAAGAAAGGAAACACACTTGTGAGCAGGCCTGGAATTTGACGGCCACCCCTACCTCTCATATGATTTTTTAATGACCATTTAGATATTTTAATGCCCATCATTTTATGTTTTAAAAAATAATTGATTGTCAATTTTTTTAATTTACAAATCATTTAATATATTATATAGAATTAACATTAAAAATAAGTATAAATTAGTAACATATAACTTTACTACTAGGTTTCTTAATTCATATGTTTCATTTGAAAAAAGATTCTAAATCAGAATAATATATAATAACTTAGACATTTTTATTTGTGGTAAAAAGATTAGAAAATTAGAAAATAATTTCAAATTTAGTAATATATGAAAAAACACAAAATAGCTAAGCAAGTTTCTAAGTTCATATGCTTTAATTTAAAATAATTCTAAATTAATATAAACATATATAAATAATATAAAAACATATATATTACTATAATATTTTTTTACGGTTAATTAATAAATTCAAGTGTTATATTTACGATTTTATTAAATTTTAGCCTTTCAATCCATACGGTCTAATAATTTTGTAGCCTGTCATATACGGTTTGAAAGTGTAAAAATGGCCAATAGGGCCATCAAATTCTAGGCCTACTTATGAGTCTACACCATAGATAGAAGGAGAACACTAATACAAACAAATGATAAAAAAAAATCCCAATTTATTTCTCATAAACACTCATTATATTAATTGACGATTTTACTTTTTTTTTAATCTACTTTGTTTTATCCACAAACTAATACACTGCCACTTAAAATAGTATTCTTATATTTATCCTACCATAGTATTAAAATATTACCAAATAAGATGATCACACCACACTATACTATTAGTTCAACACAATAACCTATAAAAAAATCTAAGAAAAAAGGAAAAATAAGCAAATCTTAAAGCATTTATTGAAAAATCTTCTTGATAACCTATTCAAAGAAAAGTTAGTTCTAAATCTAAGTTTATTCAATCTTCAACATTATGATAAAAAATGTTTTCAAATGTGTGTCTTTATGACTCTCCGATATTTTATTCTATAATAATGCTTCATTAGTCATTTGAAATAATGTGCATATAAGCAATTAAATCAACACAATCAAATTAGCTTGAGAGCAGCCTACATCTACAAACAAGTGCCACGTAGTGGTGAAGTACTTGCCTTAATAATAATAATAATAATTAAATTCTTTCAAATTCGTACTTGCCTTAATAATAATAATAATAATTAAATTCTTTCAAATTGTATTATGGCTATTTCATACAAATATAATTATAATTAGATTGATTAATTGATCAGGAGTTTGATATTAAGTTAATAATGATAAGTTAAAGATAAACAAATATCCATTGTTATAGTTACTAAGTACAAGTATAATTGGTATTAATCACAATGTAATTAATATTATAGCTATTTGATATAATAGTTGAAGTCTTATATTAATTTAGAATTATAAATATATAATAATTATAAATATTTTACTCTTTTGTTTTACAAATTTAAGATATTTAATTATCATAGTTTAAATCAAATTAATAAAATCAAAAGAAAATTAATCCTTATAAATGTAAGTGAATATATCTATGTTAATGAAGTACATAAATTATCTTTAATTTTTAAAAAGATTTATTTAATATCAATATTTTAAAAATATATAATTAAAAATATCAATAAAATTATTTTTCTTAAATATAATTATTAATTTTTGAAATAAAATAATTTATACATAAATAATCAATATAATATATTATAAGATATTTTAAAAATATAACTATAAATCAAAATTTAAATACTTCACATAAATTATTAATCTAATATAATATAATTTCTTATTTTAAAAAAATAATTGTTAAAATCAAAATAAATTACATCATTTAATTAACAAGGAACAATTTTAATAATATTTTATATAGTTCATATAACTTATATAATGAAAAAGTTCAGTTTATTAATATTTAGATTATAATTATAATTTATGTTATTTAATCTAAATATATAACATCTAATTATAATACATATAACAAATTTTATTATTCAATTTAATATATATTAGTTAATAAATAATCTATATCCAAAACTATGGATTTATATTATAATATATTTTTTAAAATAAATATGAATTATTTTAAGGGCATGGTAAAGTATTTAAAAATGTGCATGTATACTATACAAATTATTAATTTTGTAACAAATTTGATAAAAATAATTATTTTAATTGGTAGAAATGTTATTTTTTAATCACTAGTTAATTGAAGAAATCCAAAACAGAATGCAATAGTACTTGCCTAGCCTATTGACAAGTACTAATAACAGATAATGATTAATGATTATATATTGAAGAAGATAGCATACACATGACAATGAATGGAAACATATATGAAAGAAGGATAAAGTGAACAAAGAGGCTCTTAAAACAGCAGGTAAAATTCTAGAGGCAAAGTCCTTGTCTATTCATGACCTTTGTTCGCATGATGATGAGTACAGATGATGGCAGATGCATGCACTTGTGTAGATACATGCGGTATTGGCTAAACAGCAAACTGAAACATATGTTTTATAAAGACAATTATGAAACTCAAGTTTCCAATCAAATCTGAAGTTGCATGGCGGTGACTTCGACATTCATGGGGTTGTAAGCATTACTAATGGGACATTTAGTTTTTTCTCGTAATTGTCATTATAAAACATATGTTTCAGTTTGCTGTTTAGTTTAGGCAATACCCTGCATGATCGAATCTACAGCATCAACACACAACGCCCAGTCCCACAGATAGCCTATCTATAATTCTAAAAAATATACTCAATAAACACAACAAAAACTAAACAACACACGGAGAAAAGCTTTTAACACAAACAGAAGACTACAGTCTACAATTTTTCAGACTATATTAAACATTACAATTAAGCAGTATTTTATAGAGGTTGCAGCCTCTTGACATAGATCGTACCCCCTAAATAAAAACAGAGCATTCATTATTCCCACAACATGAAGACTATATGCAAACAGAAAACATGTCAAAAAAGGAGAGAGAAAGACGCAGAAAAGGAAATAATATAACGAACGTATAGTTGTTACTGATATGCTTTGATCACACACTTTTGATTTTATTTTATTTATTAAATTTTATTTGTAAGCGAAGCGATAAGCTTTACAGCTTTCTAATTAATTAAAGGCGATGCGTTCGTGCCAAAACACAGAGGAGAGAATAGCAGTCGAAGGAAAAAAATCACAAAAAACACCGAGTTTTCACAATCCAACAATAGAGGGATTTTTCAGTTTATGAAGGTTGGGAAATCGATATTACAACACTGAAATTCAATTCCTTTCCTTTCCTTTCAATTGAATTACATTAAAGAATGAGAGAGCGAGAGGTCCAATTGTAGGGACTATATCTGGGAGCTCTGTTGCAGACAATGTGCTGATCAGAGTCCACTTCTCTTCTTTTCCTGCTTCTTCTGAAGGCTTGAAAACATAAAAGACCGTGACATTTTCCGCATCGAGGCCCACCATTAATATCTGTCCATTCCACACTACGCCACCTATAAATGTGTAGAGTCGAGGAGGAAGCGTTCCTGCCACGCGGAATTGGTTTTCCACATAATCCCATTCTATGATCTCCCCATAATCGCCTTGGTGATAAATCCGGCCGAACGCAGCAAAAGAAGGTTGCATACTGCCATCATAATAGCAATCGCATATGGCGCTCCATTGTCGTGTGTTGGGATCATAGGCCTGTATATGCCCCTCCCTGTGGCTCAGCACATATAGCTTTCCATCAGTAAATACACTGTAGCACTGATATTCCCTCCAAATCATTGGGGGAAGACACTCCCATTTCTCTTCCCCTACATTGTAAACTGCAGCCGAACACAATTCCATTTCCTCCTCATCCTCCTCCTCCTCCTCCACCTCCTCCCTGTTAGATCCTCCAGCAATGTAAATCAACCCTTTAGCCGGGTCCAGCGAACAGCAGAATTCAGATCTGCAATCGGGAAGGTCAGGGCCTCGCTTCCATTCCCCTGAGACAAAAGAAACAGTCAGTAATATTATAGCAAATATAACGAATGAGAAAAGCAAGAAGCGTGAGAATGAGAATGAGAATGAGAATGAGAATGAGAATGGGAATGGGAATACCAGAGGAAAAGTCGTAGATGACAAGTGCTTTGTGAATTGTGGAGTCTGCGGAGGTGCTGAGAAGGCCCATGACAAACAATTTGTGGTTGAAGGGAATACAGTAATAGCAAACTGAAACATGTGGAAATTGAGGGGGAAACGGCGGTAGGGTTTCACATAAGCCTTGGTTAGGGTTGTAAAGCTTTATTCTGCATCCTTCACCATTTGTTTCTGCCTCCCAACACGGTAGTATGATCAACTCTTCCAATACACCAAATCTCTTTCTATCTTGGCAGAAGCGCGGACTGCCTACAAATTGTTTCCACGCTGTACAAACAAGGCCCAGCTTGTACTGCGAGGTTAATGGCACCCTCAACTAAATCTCTCTCCCAACGTCATCCGGAAGACCTGCAAATATCTCCATTGCCATTCTCCTCTCCAATACCCTCCTGTTTGTGCTTTAAAATCTTCAACTTGCTAGTTTTATACACATTTTGGAAACCTATTTATAAAATCATGCATTAAGGCCCCGTTTGTTTGCGGGAATATGATCGGAATTGGCGACAATGCTTCCCGAATTTCTCCAAATCCATTGTTTGGTTCTTCAAATTGCAAATTGGGTTTTGGGTGGGAAAACTGGGTTTTTGTCCTAAAAAGAGCGGCACGATCTTCCGGGTCGAGAGGTGGAATTGAAAATGAAAATCCGGTTTTGTTAAAAAATGAAGCATATTTGATAAAGTTTTCGGGTCCGCCAAAAACCCACTTTTGTTTTGGGGGGTTTGTGAAAAAATTGGGGTTTTCATTTTCATCTGCATTCGCGCGCGGCTGGGGTTTTCATTTTCATCTACATTCGCACTCAGCTGGGGTTTTCATTTTTGTTTACTCGCTCGGCTGGGGTTTTCATCGCTGGTTCGCGTGTGCAAGTATGTAATATTTTGTAATATTGTTTGATAAATGTGCTGAATCCGTTCGACTTCAAGCTTCTTCTGGTATTTTGTATGGTCCATTCGACTTCAAGCAGTTTCATTCATTAACCAGAGAGAGTCCCTAGCATTTTATGTACTATTTTTTTCATTTTTTTTTTCTTTCAGACACTAAATCGTTGTATATTTGTACAATGAATGGCAAAGAAGGATGTGATTATGAAGCCGAAGCAATCCTCAAGATGTAATCTTTAGGATTGTTTTTATCTTTTTTGCCCTTGCTAGGGTTTAGTTTATCTTCTTCCTCATTGTCATGTCTGTCCTATTAACTCTACAGCGTTGTGTTCAAGTAAATTGGCATTGCCCTTCATCCACTATTGAGCAATTCGAACCAAATCTGCCACGGCTATGTACAATCTCTCGATGATTTCTAAAGTGTTTTCAACAAAAATAAAACATGACTATTTTTGAGGAAATTTGTCAAATAGTTGATTTTCAGTTCTCTGTGCTTTGTGGAAGATTAATGCCAACTTTCTCATGAGAACCCCAACTAACAATTCTTGAGAACGTGTAGTCAGACAATGGAAAAATATTAATGCATCCATAAGAAGGAAGGGAAACTAGTTTTTGAATTCCCCCAACATCTATGAGCTTGACTCTAAATTACTCAATGTCTTCTGATCAAAGAGAAAGAAAATATGAAGCTCTAGCCAAATCTCATAAATTGACTTCATTTGATGTCAGGGTGTGAAGAACCCATGTGCAAATCCATTCATCAGAAAGTGATGAAAGCTCGTTTCACTATTACAAGCTCCCGACTTGTCATAGTTTCGAATCTTCCATATTGGCCTAGGCGGGGAGGATACTAGTACCTATTTTGATCTCAGATACACCTGCTTCATTAATGCTTTAATGGAATTTTATTCCCTACTCCAAGATTCATTTGTGCATACCTTGTCTTAAGTTCACCTACATATTGTACAATCATTTCATTTCATGGTATGCCATTTCTTTAATGCATTGTGTCTACGGTGCTGACAGAAGTTGAAGAGATTTGGAAAGATTCTTTTCAAGAATCAGGCTTTTTGAGTAGTTCTACTTTCTTTATGATTTTGAATTTCAAAACTCATAACCTAGTTTTGAGTTGTAAATTTGGATTTCACAATGCATAACTTACATGATCTACATTTATCTTTTAGTATCTGGCATGGAAAGGTACTAGCTAATATGTTGTCACTATTTCACTTGATAATATGTTGGTCACTTATTACATACAAAGTGAATATGTCCTTAATAACTTATTGCATTCAAGGTTTATAATTATCAAGTGATAATGTGTTATAAAAGTTGCAAGGATAATGGAATGATGACCTTGGTATACTCAAGGGGCTAGTAAGATGACTCATTTGACCTTGGGCATATTATCATATTCATAAGATCATTGAAAATGATGAGGAATCTTGACTTAGGGCATAACATCATTGTTCATATTATTATTCCTTGACTGTGGGGTATGAGAATACATTTTATTTGGCATCATATGATTATTATGCATTTCAAAGGCATTTTTCTTATTTCTAAGGCATATTCATTTCAAAGGCCATCATATTATTTTGAGGGTGTATGCATTCTTAGTTTTTTTTCTATTGGTCTATATACTCTGTTAGATAGATGCAAATAATCCTAATTGAGATAGATGGTCTAACAGAGCATCATTCATATTTTTTTTTCTATTGCATCTATCTATCTAACAGAGCATATAGATCAAATCAGACTTCTTTGTAAGGCTGCTAAGCTCAATTTATACTTGTAGTTGGATTTTCAATTTTGTGATCTCAATTCAAACATTCTCTGCACACTTAGTTGTGATTGTCTGCTTAGATGTTTTGGGATTTTATTTTTCTACTTGTAGTCCTTATTGTCTTTGGGTTCCGAGTTGTTTAAACATAGTTCAAGACTGTCTAAACTATGATCAAGACAGTCCTATGATATTTGGGTTTGGAATTTCCATTGGTTGTCAAATGGTCATTGTATTAGTTAAGGAATAATTCATATAAGCTCTTACATGTCTCTTTGGAAGGCGCTTATTTATTGATAGGCTGTTTACCATTGCCCAAAGTTGGCCAAGTCTATGACTGCTGCAATCAGTAACTTTCCCTCATTCCAATTCATTTGATAGAAGTTTCTTAGATCTTGAAGAGAAGTAGGGATTCTTGTTGGACAATAGTTACCTTCTGAATAGTAAATGAATTTGCCACATTGTCATGAAGGTTTGATCATAGAATCTTGTTACCAAATTGCTAGGACTGAGGTAGGGACAGTCAGAATCAGTTCCCTAATTTGTAATCACCTTGAAGATCTGTAATATATCTCCATCTAAAAAGATTCTTATAACAAGATTCTTACAACACTGATTATAATACAATTCAGTGGTAAATGATACAGAATTGTGCATCTTTTTAGAAACTTATTAGAAACTCACTAAAAAGATGCACAATTCTGTATCATTTACTAAAATGGTCTGCTTAATAAATTGCAAAGATTGAGTTGTATGGTCATTTTATTTGTTTCTTGAGTTTTTCTTCAATACTAGTGTGTCTTCATTTTGGTTCGGCTATTTATAAAGGGGAGTAATAAATCATTCTTAATGAAAAAATAGAAAATTTTAAATTGTGGACAAGATGTACTTATAAGGAACACTCGGTTCATACTGGATATCTCCTCGCTGATATCGTTATGTTTGTCCACATTTCAAGCCATTGATGGATCCTATTAAGAATATAGACATTCTAGGACGGGTAGCTGTGGAGACCCAATATTCTCTTCTTCTCACAGCTCTTATTGCTTGTGTTGTCATAGCCAGAGTAGTGGTAGGCCGAGAAGGTAGTGCACGTAAACGAAGAAGAAAAGGAAATTCTTTTTATAGAATGGTTATTCATTCCAAGGATGTGGATTGTCATGATCAAATTCACATGAGTAGGGGAGCCTTCTTTCATCTAGCTACTATCCTAAGGCTGAAAGGAACCTTGACAGATACAATACACTTGACGTTAGAAGAACAACTTATGATGTTCCTCTACACCATTGGCCACAATCTGAGGAACCGCAAGATTGCCCACAACTTTGGGCACTCAGGAGAGACAATCAGCTGATACTTCCACAAGGTGTTGAGGGCTATCTTAGGACTCCACCAAGATTGATTTCTACCACCTAGTCCAAACACTCCTTCTGAAATTAGTGGGAATGAATGTTTTGATCCATTCTTCAAGATAATTGTTGTATTGTTACAACTTTCTTGTATGGATTTTCATCCTTATCATATTATTGCTTGACTGTAGAATTGATGATTGTGTCATATTGTATAGGATTGTGTTGGAGCTATCGATGGAACCCATATACTAGTCATCGTCGATGTCGACATGCAGGGTAAATATCGTGATAGAAAAGGCAACCTGTCACAAAATGTTATGGGTGTGTGTTCCTTCGATCATAAGTTTTACTACTGCCTTGCTGGTTGGGAAGGGTCTGTTGTGGATAGTCGTGTTCTAGCTTCAGCTCTGTCAAGAGCAAATCCTCTTGTTGTTCCCCCTGGTAAGCCAAATCATAGTTTAATATACTCAAGGGTGCAATCAATGTTTCAAGTTTTAATAATATACGTTATTTATGTAGGAAAATATTTTCTAGTGGATGCTGGATATCCCAATGCACCTAGATTTCTTGCTCCTTATCGGTGTACACGCTACCACCTGAAGGAGTTTTCAAGATAGAATCCAATAAACTCTCGAGAAGAGTTGTTCAACCATCGACACTCCTCTCTTAGAAACTCAATAGAGTGTACATTTGGTATTCTCAAGCAACGTTTTCCAATCTTGAGGCATGCCACGTCTTATCCTATCATGACACAAGCCCATATTGTATTGGCATGTTGCATACTACACAACTACATTACATTAGAGGATGGCATTCCATCAGAAATTGCCACCGAAGAGGAAGATGACCATGATGGGATAGATGTACCAATGTTGGAGATGTATGGGTTGTCTCAGCATGATAGAGACGAGTGGGCACAATTCTGAGATGATATAGCAAGTAGAATGTGGGAAGAGTACAGATCCCAAGAATAGTTGTTCTTTTAATGGGTCAAGACTACATGATGGTTTCCTTTTTCTTATGTTTTTCTCTGCAAGTATTGGACTTCTATGGGTCAATGTGTTTTATTTGAGTACACTGGTGTATGAAGATACTTTGATATACAAGATGGTTTCCTTTTTATTCTGTTTCTATCTGGAGGTATTGGTATTCTATGGGTCAATGTGTTTTATTTTAGTAAACTGATGTATGAAGATACTTTGATATATAGGATGGTTTCCTTTTTATTCTGTTTCTATCTGGAAGTATTTGTATTCTATGGGTTAATGTGTTTTATTTTAGTAAACTGATGTATGAAGATACTTTGATATACAGGATGGTTTCCTTTTTATTCTATTTCTATCTGGAAGTATTGGTCTTCTATGGGTCAATGTGTTTTATTTTAGTAAACTGATGTATGAAGATACTTTGATATACAAGATGGTTTCCTTTTTATTCTGTTTCTATCTGGATGTATTAATCTTCTATGGGTCAATGTGTTTTATTTGAGTAAACTGATGTATGAAGATACTTTGATATACAGGATGGTTTCCTTTTTATTCTGTTTCTATCCAAATGTATTAGTCTTATATGGGTCAATGTGTTTTATTTGAGTAAACTGATGTATGAAGATACTTTGATGATTACACAGCATGGCATACATAGAACTGATGATGAGCATGGATGAAATTGGTAACAGCAGCCATGAAATTGGTAACAGCAGCCAAATATCTTCTTCCTCTAAGAAGATAATGTGGATTAAGGAAATGGAACGAAAGTTTCTAGACTTGCTCATGGAGCAAGTACAGCTAGGAAGAAAAGGTGATGGAGGTTTTAAAAAAGAAGCGTGGCCAGCCATTGAGAGGAGGTTCAACAATGATATGAACCTAAATCTATCTAAGGACAATTTCAAAAATAAGCTGAAAACATGGAAGCTAGCATTTAGAGTCATGAAGGAGCTAAGAAATACAAGTGGCTTCGCCTGGAACGAGAAAACTCAGTGCATGGATGCTGAGGATAGCGTATGGGATGAGCTTCTCAAGGTAGGGTGATCTCTCTACTATTTTGATGGAAATAATATTGCCTTCTTATAAAGTACATAATGAAAGACAAAGAACCTAATCCATTTATTTATGCCAACATGCAGAGAAGAGAGTTAAAAAATGCCAAAGTGTATAAGAGGCAGCCCTTCCAATACTTTAATGAACTGGGTGTAATTGTGGGTAACGACATTGTTAAAGGCAATGCAGCTACAACGGCCCTTGAGACTGAAGAAGGGAACCCTATGGAAGAGCCATACAATGTGCTTGATGAAGAGGATACTACTTTTGATTTGGACGATGACCCTTATCCTTCCAATCAGTCCACTCCAAGTGCAAGTGGTAGAGGAACCCCTACATCATCAATCACAAGGGGGGGAAGGAGGAGGAAGGCAAGTGCAGCCACTTCCTTGGATTCCATGTGTGAAACAATGAAGAAAATAAAAGAGGGCATGAGCAATGTGCACCTTCACAAAATTGATACATCTACTCATGAGAATGCTTTGACGGATGCATATAGCGCTCTCAAATCCATCACTCAATTGAGTCGAGCTGTATTCCTGAGGGTATATGACACCTTCGTGGTTGAGCATGAAAGAGCCAAAGGGTTCTTGTTGATGAGTGAGGATGAGAGAGTGGACTGGATTGCAGCCACATATGGTGGATTATAGTTATTTTCTACATACTTTATCATAGTTGTTCACATACATTGTTGATTGTTTATGATTGTTTATGGTTGATGATTGTCACTTATGATGTGCTAATTCATCCCAACATACTTTATCAAACTTTATCATGATTTTCTACATACTTTATCAAATTTTGCAAATATGAATGCAAAATTTAGAAGCATTTGCAAGAAATGCACAAATGGGTTTTTGCTGAAATGGTATTATGGTAAGAAATGCTCTGGTAAATATGAATGCAAAATCTGGAAGTATTGCAAGAAATGCATAAATGGGTTTGCTGAAATGGTATTATGGTAAGAAATTCTCTGGTAGATATATGTGTTGAGTGTGAAGCATAGACAACCCATTTTTCTGATGATTGTTTACTATTCGTGTTTGTAAAAATGGGTTGTCTATGTTTTAAGGTATTATACAATTACATATAGATATAGTTTCAAGGTTTCTTGTCTGCCTTGATAGTTTCAAGTTTGGTCATGATTTCTTCAGTAAGATTGCATACTAGCTTTGTGTCCTGTGTTGATTCAATCTTATTAACTGCATCATGATTCCTATTTTGGAAGTAAAATGAAAACCTACCAATCTAATTCATCAACTTCGGATTTTGAAATGCAGCTCACTTGTCCTGGTCTCTGTCTTTCTACATGATTACATTTTTTTGGGGCGGCATCAGTTTTTCTAATGCTCCTATTGCTACAATAGGATGATCAATTTAAGCCAGCAAATTTGGTGCATGTCCCCTATTGTTGCATTGGTTGTTTAAGCTCTTTGTCTAGGAGTAAATTTGAGAATTATCCTATTCAGTCAAAGTTTCATTTTTATACATGAAAGCAGAATATCGATGTCTTCGAAATCTTCCCCATGTGAGATTTTTTACTTTTACAACATATTTGTCGCCTCCACAAATGTGAGAATCGGGAGCTCAAACTGGCTTTCCAAGGAAGCATTTTGTTATTCCAATAAAACTAAATTTGTAGTCTTTTGATCAATATGTTTACTTCTCCTCCACTTTCCAAAGTTGGCAAATACATGGCTAAAAACAAGGCCTATGGTGAGGAGTTCCTCAAAAATCCACTAAATTTATCCTGAATGTTTATCCTAATATAGAGATTCATTCCTCAACTTTACAATAAGGAACTCGTGACTCAGTCTTGAGCAAGTTTTCAAAAATCACATGTTTATAAGGTATGGGTAGTGATAACATTCTAGTTTCATGAAGTCAAAGATCACATGTGTTGAGAATACAAATACAATACAAAAAATGGTTGAAATTTGATAGCTTACTGATGGAGGCAGACAAGTTTATATTACTTACAGATGGTGTTCCCAGTTTAGAAGAATAATGTTGTTATAGAAAATTGCACCCAGATGTTCAAACTTCCATAACAATGTATTTTGCAATCCAACAACCATGCACTAAATTTTCAATTGTGGTACTCTGTAATGTCAAAAGTCCTCCTCACAAGTCCATCTCGGTGCTTGTCTTAATGCCAGTCAATTATAAAGGCATTTTTATGATTCTGTTAGAAGTCTGAAGCATGAGTAGCTTGGCAAAGAGTTGATTCAGCTGGTCTAATCTAGGGAATTCTCGAGAATACACCAACATGCAAGCTGCTACAATGCCCTTCATAATGTTTTAACTTGTGAGCTACAACATATATTGATCCAATCCAAAAGTGATCTCTGAGATGGCACCCAACACACCCAGAGACAATCTCACACCATTGAAATGCTCATCTCTCTGATGATTTTTGACTCATAGTTGGCACACAAGTTTGGTCAGGCTGTCTATGTGTAAAAATGGGTTGTCTACCAGTCTTGATCACTGTTCCACCTCTCTCATTGTGATCGAAATACAGATATGAGTGTTAGTCTTCTGCAACACTTGTCTTGTTTACAAGTGTTTAGTAAGGAAGGATGTGTGCCACGAGTGACTTATGTTGGAAGACTAAACATTGGAGGTATACTTACCTTAGAAAATATAAACTTTTCATGGTTGATTAATATATTAGATGTATCATTAATTGTTATTGCTAGGCACTGTTCAAATTTGAAAGAAATCAAGATCAATGGTTGTGATAGATTATTGCTAGGCACTGTTCAAATTTGAAAGAAATCAAGATCAATGGTTTTGATTCTGTCATGGGAGGAGTTTGTGCTTTTTCACATGTTTCTTTAAACAATTGCAGTTCATATACATACTTGCAATGAACTGCAATTAGTATGCAATGAACTGCAATTAATATGCACTAGAAGTAAAAACTTGAATCAATTGTAAACTAATGCCCTTCATTATTGGACACTTTCTCAGCATACTAATTGTAGTTCATATACATAAACTGCAATGAACTGCAATTAGTATGCACCAGAATTATTACATACTTGAATCAACCAATTGCAATTCATATACATACTTGAAATATTACATACTAATTGCAGTTCATATACATACTTGCAATGAACTACAATTACTATGCAATGCAAAAGTAAAAACTTGCTCTCTCAATGGCCATGCAAAGATGTTTCAACGATGAATTCAGAAAGATGCGGACCTAACGGTTTTATTAAATTTGCAACAATTTTTTCCAAATGCGGATTTTTTCCAATCTTGGGATCAGGTGTCAACCCAATCAACTTATTTCTTTCATTTTTCCCTCTTTGTTTTCGTATACGCTAGTATATAGTAGCCACTAGTAAGTACCCAATGGTATAATTATTGTGTTAATTTTGTGTTAATCAACTTATTTCTTTCATTTTTCCTTTGAATTTTGAGTTTTTCTCTCCACTTCAAGGTAGGAAACAAGCATGCCCTCCCTTGACCATTGTTTTCATTAATGTGCTTTTTAGCTTGCATTTTTTAGTGTTGTTGTTTTTAACATATTTAAGTGGAATACATGAAGGAGTACCACATGATGAATGCTTCATTTAATGCATTGTTAAGGTGTAGTCTCTTAACTATCCATTTCTAGTTCTTTAGACATGATTTTATAAATGTGTTTTGGTAGACGACTGTATTGTTCATGATTTTGTATGTATATACCCTAACCATCTTGTTATTATTGTTGTGTTATGAAATTAAGTTAAATAATTCTACTTTGTTCAATGCTCTATTTCATCTTCAATTTCTTTTCATTTTTCATTCATCTTAAAAAACCACGTGATAGGTACAAAAATAGAAATGGATAGTTTTGAGACTACACATATGATGATAAAGTGAGACTACACATATGCTGACATTAAATATGTTTGAAATAGCTTCTGGATTTGATTTTGTAGATATTTTACGATCACACTTTTTGATCCCTCATCACGATGGAAGAGAGAAAAATGATTGACAGAAAAGTCCATCATTTTGGTCTATTGCAATCATTTTGGTCTCTTTCATCCTGATGATGGATCACAGAGTGTGATCCAAAACTATCTATACAATCAAATCCAAAAGGTATTTCAAACATTGATGAAAAAAATATCCACATATGTTGATAAAAAAATGAGCTATCTGATGATTGTTTACTGTTCGTGTTTGTAAATGGTCAATATTTTTGATGGTACTCCTTGGTGTATTCCATTTAAAAATAAACAAGTTTTAGTTTTTTTATCATGTTTACTTTGTAGATGCAAGATTGATCATCGAATGTGGGGCATAAGGGCGTAGACCGTGGATCTACTTGTGTTTTCTTATTTAACAGTGTGTTTTCACACCACCAATCAGTTCATGGATATTGTTATATCTAATGCTATAGTTGTGTCATTATATTTTTTGTATAACTTTTTCAATTTGTACTCATAGAGTATAGTCATGTTGTTATAGCGAACAAAATTAGTATGAATGAACAAATTTTTGCTTGATACAGTGTTGATGGCTATGAGGAATGTTCCTATGTGTGACTACATTGATTGATTGCATTGTGTGTTGAGGACGTCACACACAAAGGATAATCCAGACCATAAATTTTGGAGTTGCAAAAATAAGAAAAAGGTTGTTAATTGCACAATATTTAAATGTTTACAAAGAATAAATATTAGTCATTATAGCGTCATTGTCTACATCATCAGCACGTTCTACACACACACTTGTTGTAGATGACGAGTGCAAGAATTTCAAAACACTCGAGAAAACTATGGCAAAAGCAGAGGCTGCCTATAAAGCCAAAATCTTGTTTTTATGATGTTTACTTTGTGCAACAATTGTACTATTTAGTTTGATCATTTGTGGGATGATTTGTTGGATCATTATGCAGAGATAGATATATATGTGGACTAGATGACTTATTTGTATTTTGATGTGATATCGAGTAGTGTTATAATTATTTTTTTGTTATAATATTGTTTATAAAAATATATTAAATTTTGTTTATGATTTACTACATAAAAATATAAATTAATATAAAAAAAACTATACATAAAGAATGGACCAAAATAATAAATGTATAAAATTATTGAAAAAAGTTAAGTTTACTGTTCACAAAATTGAAAAAAATATATTAAATTTTGTTTATGATTTACTACATAAAAATATAAATTAATATAAAAAAACTATACATAAAAAATGGACCAAAATAATAAAATATTAAATTAATAATTAAATTCTAATTCCAATTCAAAATGTAGAACCAAACACAGAAAATGGATAATGTAATTCCTATTCCAATTTGAAATTGCAAACCAAACACATAAATAGGAATTTCTTACTTCCAATTCCAATTTCGAAAATGGCAACCAAACACAAAAGATGGATTGTCTCATCCATCTTCCGAGTCAACCAAACGGTCCAAAACATCTTCCGAATATACAAAACTAGAATATCAAAACCTGATTTTGAGATAATCAGGTTTTGACTCAAATTCCAATTCTGCAAACAAACGGGGCCTAAATGACAAACGAGAGGTCAAACTAGAGTGGAATACAAATATATCTTTTAATCATTTAGTTAGCAGATCTTGACATCTTTTATGTGTGTCAACTCCAATTCAATAGCTCAATAAAGTAATCTCATATATTGATGATTCCACTTATATTCACATACATTTAGTTTTATTATATATTAGTTTCTACCAAAAAATTGGTAAAGGACTCAAATGTGTAAAAGGAATTTTCCCCAAGAAATTAAACTCCTCACCACAACACTAATAGAAATAAATAACTTTTAAAATATAATTTATAAATTTAAAGCAATATATAAATAACTATATATGTTTTTATGACGCATCATTTTGGGGGGGGGGGCATGTATTGTTTGATCTGAGTAATGATGTGATAGCTTTCTTGCAGTTTAATATCATCAAAATAAATTTCATATGAGTAACTATCACTAGGACGTCAATTTAAAGCTGACAGTTATAAATTGACGTGGCCTCTCAACCTACTAATTAAATATAAATTTGGTTTCTTTACTTGTTTATATATTGCTTTTAATATATATATATATATATATATATATATATATATATATATATATATATATATGATATTATTATTTTCCAAATCTCATTTTGATAAAACTTTATTTTTATTCAATAAAATTAAGTGATTTTATTCAATTTTTTCTGAATTATTAAATATAAGAATGAATTAATTTTGGTGACTTAACTTCTCTCCCTCTATATATAGCATTAAATATAGTTTTTTCCTTTGAAATTATTAAATATACATAAATATAAATTTATTATCTCTATTTTTTTAATAGTTATTTATCAATTGTTTTATTTATTTATTTATATCAATCATATTTTGGTTTTATATAAATTGTTTATTTAGGTTTATATATGTGTAATCGTTCCTTAATATATTTTAATGTTTCTTATATTATATTGATGAAAGCTTCTATTGTAATTAAATTCTTTAAGAATTTTTTTAGGAGGTTTAGATGTATGTTTATAAGGGTTTACTAATTATATATTAGGATTTTGGGTTTTAGGGCTATAAATCAAAATTTAGGGTTTATTGTTGTATAGGATAATTTGTATCACTTAAGCATCCAAAGCACTTAAAAAATCTATAATTATCATTCAAATTAACAAATTAAAAGTTGGAAAGAAATAATTCATTTTGAAACTTGTAAAAATGACACCACAAAATGTGATAGCAACATGGCTATTTTCGTAATTGCATCCATTTCTGTTGCTAATAAGCCACACAGTTTGACCTAGGTAGAGCGAAAAACTCTCTACAATTACTGCAAGGTGGTGAAAAGTTGGCTTTGAAATCTCATGGCATCCATCAACTTTGCAATGAGGATTTTCTTAAAGAAATTGTTGCCTATATGTCAATTGTGATGTTTGGGGGGCATTAATCACTAGAGTTGTACCAAGTACCATTTGATGATTTGAACCATAGTAAACATGTTAGAGTTTTGGAAAAATCTAGGTGTGTAACAACAAAAATGTGATTTTGACCCCATCATTGATACAGACAGAAAGAGAAGGAAGGGAAAACAAACTCCATCAGCGAAGGATAAAGACACAACACCAATAGAACACTCAGTGCTATTATTGCAATAGGGGTGGATATTTTGAGAAATAATAATAATAATAATAATAATAATAATAATAACAATTATTATTATTATTATTATTATTATTATGCCAATTATGCTAAACAAAATGAAGAGCCTTCCTCGAGTAATTTATTGTTGTCTTTTGGCAATGCTAAAAATGATGTAAATTTTGTTTGGTATTTGGATTCAAAGCGCTCTAATCTCATGTTTGGTAATAAGGAGCTATTTTATAAACTTGATACTAGATTTACATCCAATATTACACTTGGCAATGACAATAAATTGGAGGTTGTTACAAAAGGATCCATGGATGTTCAGACAAAGGAAGGTATGAAAAGTGTTCAAGATATTTATTATACTCCAAAGTTGAAGCATAATTTATTTAGTGTTGGGCAACTATGTGAAAAGATTTATAGAGTGACATATTAACAATATGAAATGCACTATCTATGATAAGAATCAGGGAAATAGAGTGGTCACAGTTTTTCCTATGAAAAAGAATAGGATGTTCCCTTTAAAGTTTGGTGAAAATAGTAATCAGCTTTTCAATATGGCTTATGAGGATAAAAGTTGGTTGTGGCATCTCAGGTATGGATATTTGAATTTTAATAGTTTTAAGCTTCTTACATCAAATGCTTTGGTTCTTGGGTTGCCTAAGGTTGAAGAGCATAAAGAGATTTGTGAAGGATGTGCAAAAGGGGAGCATGTAAGGGAGTCATTTCAAAAAGGCAATGCATGGATGACCCATCACCCACTTTAGCTCATTCATTCATATATGTGTGGTCCTATGCAAACAAAGGGTTTGGGTAAGTCATCATATTTTATCACTTTCATTGATGTGAATGTGTTGGGTGTATTTTTTGAACACTAAAGATGAAGCCCTTAATACTTGCAAGAGGTTTACAGCCCATGTAGAGAATGAAAATGGGAACACAATCAAATATTTGAGGACAAATTGTGGAGGATAATATTTCTCAAGGATTTTTCAAAATTATTGTGAGATGAATGACATAAAAGATAAGTCATAACTGCATACACACCTCAATAGAATGCAGTGGCTGAAAGGAAGAATGGTACTATGATAGAAATGGCAAGGAGCATGTTACAAACAAAGGGTTTAAATAATTATTAAATTAGGGAGATGCAGTTCTACAACTGTCTATATTATTAACATGAGTCCTATAAGTTCCCTCAATAAGATGACTCCATATGAAGCACGGTATGAGAAAATGCCTAAAGTAAATCATTTCAAAGTTTTTGGTTGTTTAGCATTTGTCCATGTACCTACTCCACAAAGACAAAAGTTAGATGCTAAAAGTGAACCGTGCATTTTTGTGGGTTATAGTGAGGAGAGTAAAGCTTATAGATTGTATAATCCTCTTACTAATAATCCTATTGTGTCACATGATCTGATTTTTGATGAAGGGGGAGTGTATGATCATAAAAAGGGCCATGTTGAAAAACTAAAATCTATTTTGATGATGTTACTAATGATATTATTTCATGAGAAGCCTAGTAATGTTTCTATTTCAAGGGATCCAAATCCAGAAAGCAACCCTTCATCTACTTCTTCAAGTCCAAGTACACATCCAAATTCAACTCCAAGGCCTACAAGGATGATGCGAAGAATGAGTGATATTTATCAAAGATGTTCAATTCAAGCACATGACGAAAATCCAAGAGGTTGAGACAATTAATTTTTATTTATTCACTAAGGTTGATTTAGAACCATCATGTTTTGAAGAGGCATGTACTAAAGAGGTTAATTTTTTCTTTACAATATATGGATGGGATATTGTACATCAAGGTATTGATTGCCATCAAAGAGAGATTTGTTTGATTTGCTAAGGTTTTGAATGAGTCAATTGAAGCTTGGATAAGCCATATTGTACCATATAAGTGAGATTATGGAGTTGAAGGCTAGACTTTTTGGAGATATAGTGCACCATATCTACATCTTTAAATCTTGGCCTATTGTACCCATACTAAACAAAATTTATCATTTGTTAGGATCCAAGATAAATCCTTGTCTTTCTGACAACACAAAACATAAATTAGGGATGTCTCATTGGACTTTGTTATTTTTATCTTCTCTCTAATGTATCTATGGTGTTTCAAATTAATCAACAAGAAGAGTGAAGCTAATCATGTACGAAAGCAACAATCCATGTAATTAAAGACATCATAGCCAAATAATGAAAGAATGTTTGAAGATAAGGATGGAAATTTCTTCATCAATTGTGCATATATGATTCAAAGATATTGACTAAAATTGTGGTTTCACTTGGAAGAATGACCTACAAAGAAAAAAATACTTACATCAAGGAATGAATGTCTTTGAGGAAAAATCAAGTTGCAAAAAAGTTTAGGGAATGTATTATCAAGTACACACCTATATAAAGAAACAAAGATTCACTTTGAAAGACAAATTTTTATGTTATGACCAGAACTGTATAAGGAAAATTAGGCTTATGATCTTAGGGTCAAATTGCATTATTAAGTGCATGCTCTACAAAGAAAAATAATGTCAAAAGTTTCAAACTTCAAAATTAGGAATTTCATTGTTGGGTGTTCATTTATTGAAGAAACATGCAATCAAAGATAAAATCCCTCACATAGGTGAGCTTATGCAACTCAAGGTATCTATCTTTAAGAAATTTAATCGCTCATTCAACATCTATTCAAACTAGTGATTGCCACAAGCTGGCTGCTAAAGCATAGGACTCCAGATTATTATGATAAAAGATAAAAGAAAAATCATGTTATTTCTATTCTTAAACAACATTGCAATAGTTTACTAAAGATTTTTTTAATGTTTTGTAAAGGTGTGTGTAAATTGTGACCCCGGAATGCATATGTAATTAAATTATAATAAGGTTAATATTTAATTATAGATGCTTTTATAAATTAATTATATATGCTTTGGGTGGTTCACAATAGGTCAGGAATTTGGCAGTCACCCCTACTTGTCATATGAATTTTTTATGGTGGTTTGTGTTAGTTTATAAGTTATCATTAGTGTCACTCATATAGTCGGTAAAGGAAGAAAACATGCTAGACGGTCAAAACACTAAGTATAGACATGGAGAAGAGCACAAGGTAGAATGGCATATAGTAACTCAACATAGACTTGACCAAGGATATACACTGAGAAAGATGATTATCAAGCACCAAGTATAGTTATAACTGAGCATTCATACATATTGACTATCTGTAATTTCTCAAGCCATGAATGTAGTATATACCGAGTAAAATAGGAATGACATAGAATTATGGAATGACATAAAATAAAAGGTAAATAATTTACACCGAGCTAGAAAATGGTTTACATAGATCGAGGTAAAGATTAAATGATTGATGATCCCTGTGTAATGTTGTTTTACATTATTCATTTGGATCGTAGATCTTAGGTTTTGTAGTTGATACCATAACCAGGTAATTAGGTCTAAATGTTTTGATATAAGAATTGTCAACATGTCATTTTTACATGTTAGACACATGAAGTAGCCACCTACACAGACATCTAAAGATCAAACAGGGTTATGAAGTTAAGAATTAGACAAAGCATTCAAGGATTATATTTAGAAGTATATCAGAAGGCTACCGATCATAATTCAGAGAAGAAATCTATCACAACAAGGTGATATTGGTCAAGTACTTATCAAATTTGAAATCAGGAAAAGTAAGTTGTTACATACATATCAATCTACTGTTACATTCTAACAATTGTGGTAGACTTAAATCTCCTAACAGAGTAGACCTAACATTCTTTTTTACAAATCTCTTAACCGAGTGCACACTCAGCAGTGTTACTTAAATCCTCTAACATTGTAGATCCTTACAAGTCTTTATTGTTACTCCTAATAGGGTAAGATCATCAGAAGTGATCAAACATTGTAGCCTTAACCAATAAACTTTATTATTGTAGTTAGTGAAGCTTTGTGGGTTTCATCCTCACTACAGTTTTTACCTTCTAACAAGGGTTTCTGCAATACCAAAATACTTGTGTATTGTGTATGAAGTTTCATGGATGTTTACATGTTAGATTAGAATGCATTTCTTATTTACAAGAAATGTTATGAATGAATGAAAAATAACATGTCAGTCAGTTAATGAATTACATTGTCTTAAGGAATCATTCTAAAAAATGTTAAGGATTATTGATTCACCCCTCCCATCTCAGTAACTCACCTTTCCATAATCCCAATAATTGGTATCAGAGCTAGTTCTCTTGTTGAAGAAGTTTAATCACCAAAGAGGAAAGAGCTTAGGGATGGAAAAGTATAAGCTTGATAAGACAATTGAAAATTAGAAATTGGAGATGCAGATTCTTATGGAACAACTTAAGGATGCCAAGGAAAAATTGACAGAGTCATTGATCAAAAGAAAGGAATTGCCATTTTGGCATAATGAGACTCAGTATTAGGAAGAAGAGAGAGAGGAACTATTTAAAGGATCTGAAAAGTATATTTGATGCATCTGAAGGAACTATATCAGATCTATCTAAAAAGAATCAACACCTTACTGAGCAAGTGAAAGCACTACAAATTGAACAAGAAACTCAAATGGTAAGAATGATTGAAGTTATAAACAATACAAGACTATATGAACAAGAAAGAAATATGGCAATTGAAGATAGAAGAAAAATGACTAAAAAGTTTGAAGAAAAAGAATCTAAAATACTAAGGCTAACTGACCATCACTTTGAAATTTTTAATTAGATGGCTTTCATGAGTCGGGAAGTCGACTGAGTACAAACAATGAGCTTGTTAGAAAATTGGAAAATAATTGTGAATTAAGGGAAGAGAATGAAAGAATGAAAAATGAAGTGAAGATGCAACTACAACACAATGAGATGATAAAGAAAACTAAAGAAAGTACCAAAAGGATGGATGAATTCCTAAATAGTCAGAGAAGACTAGACAACACCATTGGATTAGACTATACCAAGAAGGGAGAATCATCAAAAAATGTAGAACAAAAGAATGCCTATGAAAATCCAAAGGGAAAGAAAGTCTCATTCTATCACTGTGGAAAACTAGGTCACACAACAAATATCTACAGAAGTAAAGAAAAAGGTATTCCTAACTCTACTCCTAAATTTGATGGTTATTATTACAATTGCAACAAGCATGGACATAAAGCATATGAGTATAGATCAAAGTTTTATAAGTCACCTAAAAGACACTAAATGGAAAAGTACTATCACACTTGAAATAAGCATGGACATATATCACAAGAATGTAGGCCGACAAAGATGAAACAAGTTTGGAAACTGAAAAGACAAAACAACACCTATCAACCAAGAAGGCAAGGTAACTCTTACACTTGGGATTACAATACTTGGGTTAATTGTACAACATGTGGTAGGTATGGACATATTGTAGCAAATTGTACGAGATTACATTGGAGAGGAAAATCTAGATACTGGACAAATTTTGGAATGACATGTTTGCATTGTCACAAAGTCGGTCACTTAAGTAAATATTGTAGAGACCAAGCACAAAAATTAAATGTTGATATAAATGAGAACACCATTGATGGAATTAGAAGGAAAATGAGTAAAATGTGGAGAAGATCAACTAAACATAATGTAGGAACTAGAACAACAATTGGTGACACCTCATCCTTTGGGTTAGGTGATTTCACCACCTCCACCTAAGAAAATTAGGTTAGTATGGGAACTAAATTTTAATCAGTTATATCTTACAATAGTTCCTTATATCTATTGCATGAATACCAAATCAAAATGAATTAAGATGCACTAGGTTATTATATGTTTTTAATTTGAAATGAGTGTAGTCAATAAAAGCATGACCAAGTGAAATTTTGTTAGTCAGTGAAAGTTTTAAGGCTAACTAAGTTACATAAATCAACCAAGCATTGGTAGTGTTCACTGAGATGAAGTTTCTAAAGGAGATAATTGAATATTTTAACATTAATCGAGTTATGGTTGGTGAAGCATTTAATGAAAAACTTTTAAGCAGGAAATATTTTTAGGTATAAATCCACATCAAACCAACTCAATTTTCACATTGCGAAACAAGAGGAAAACTAGAGCGAGAAAAGAAAGATTCGATCAAAGATATTCTGAGCTATCTACTATGATTTGAGTATCTCATGGATAGTTTGGAAGCTACACAAGTAAGTTTGAATAAAATAAAGCTATTTAAATATAGTTTGAATGAAGCCCTAAATCTATTATAAGCAATGGCATCTACCTCGAAGACCACTCAATTGAAAGCTGGCAAAGAGATGAAGGTTACATTGATCAAGAGTGGGAAGTATCAAGAACCTAGCTACAAGTTACACCTTGAGATTACTTCATAGATCGATGAGAAAGGTTCATTCTTGTGCATACCACCTAGGGTTTTGTTGGTAAAGGACATTCGGTCCTACATTCACTGCAAGATCAGTGAAATCAGTGATTTTGAGTTGCAATCTACATACAAAGAATTATGCCCCCACCATAAATTGAAGGATGAGCATACCCATCTAGAAATCAAAGGTGTAACCAATGCCCTTCACTTTCCAAAGGTATTTAAAACTAAGTGGATTAGGATAGTACTCATCTGAGTACATGAGAGAAAAATGTGGTTGGATGCACCAATAATAATCACAAAGGATTTTATTCACATGGTCACTGGTTATCCTACAAGTGACAAAGCTAAATCCCTAAGGCACCCACTAAAGAGTGATATTGAGAAGTTAACCAGAGCTAAGTGGGATGGCAGAGGCATGTGGATCAACACAATCCATGACCCCAATACTAGATTTGGATCTTATGTAATTATCTTCAAGATATTCCAATCTAGATGACATAATAGTGTTTCATGTGGCACAGTTTACATAGCATACAAAGTTGTAAAGAAAGCAGTACAACTAGACCTCACGGAGTTGATGTTGAGGAAAATTGAAGAAAATATGAGGATAATCTAAGTTGCAAAGACCAACACATGCAAGTTTGGATCATTACTAGAATGTATATTTTTCTATTTGCAAAATTCATTCCCCTCAATTGGTGATGTGCAATGGGATACAAAAAAACCAGTTATCATGCAAATTGGTGATTTCATAAAAGGTTTAGGTTAGAACTTTGAAGCAATTATGGATGATTATTTTGGGAAATTCAAGGAGAGAATGCACAAAAGAAGCAGGATTCCAACATAGTTGGTGGAAGAATATAAGGATGAAATTTGATTTCTAGTGGATACTAAATCCACTCTTATTAAAGTAATTTAATCGAGGACTACATGGTTTCCACTAATGAGATATGAACTTGACATTAATCGAGCTTCTATGTCAATCAAGGCATTACTGGAAGAGCCTAAAGATAAGAAGGCAACAAGATTTGGAACCATTGAGGAGGCAAAAAAGAGAATTAAGATGGATTTGGTTGGAGCGAAAGTTGGAAGAAAATCAAAGAAGATGATGGATGCTTTGGAGAAAAAATGCAATGATGAAGAAGCAAAAAAGTCAGTCGAAGAGGAAATCAAGGAATAATTGTTGATAAGTAACAATGAACATGATGAAGAGAATGAGTCAGATAAAGAGATACAAGCAGAACTAGTGAAGGCAGTAAGAAGTAAGATGAAACAAGTTTCTACTGCAGCATGAGCTAGTTTAAGTTCAACTACTACTAGCACCCCACCTAAATGAAAGGGAGTTGCAAAGATAACCAAGCCAACACCAACAAAGACATATCAGAAGAAGAGAGGCACTCAAGCATCCACCAAAGTACTTAAGAAGAGGAGAAAATTAATAAGAGGTAAGGATGATATAGATTCTAATGATGAGGATAATAGTAAATTTAAGGTAGTTGTAAACAAGGCACAATCAATTGATGAGATGGTAAAGAGTATAAAAGAAATGGGAGGACTAGGTCACCCTAAAATAAACTGGTATGTAAATATGTCTACCGAGGATCAGGATAAACTGGAGGAAGCAATCATCAACATGATGATTAAATTTAAAGTATTACTAGTTGAGTTTTCTATTTATATTCCAAAGGAATTATATGATAAGTTATCAACAAGATGGACTTATGCCTTGCATGCCGAGAAGAAAATAAGGGAAATATATTTAATTTTGGCCATGCCCAATTTATCTATTACAAACATTGAACAAATGATGAAAGAATATTCAAATAAGTTTATGATGACAAGGAGAGAAATGAATATTATACAAGGGAAACTCCAATAGGTTAATGAGGAAAGCAAAGAGAAATGGACTAAAATCTTGAATTCCAAAGCTGAAGTAGAACAAACTACACTTGTAGTTATTCCCGAGCAAGGTGTCATAGGAAAAGGTAAAGGTGTACATTCTGATGATGTTGATATTACTACACAAAGGAAATTTGAAGAGCCAATTCACATATCAAACACCAAGAAGCCATAGGATGACACATATGCAGAAGATTTTTATTGTGCTGGCTACACTGAAAAAGAGGACACACCCAAGAAATTGTAAATAACTAGGGAAGAATTTTTAATTGAAGTTATCACTGAAGGTGATCTCAATGATGAATCACAGGAAGATGAAGATGTCACTCCTACTAACAAGATCACAAAGGAAGAAAAGACTACCAAGGCAGCCACATTACAAATACTGGGTAACTTACCGATTTTGGTACAATCCATAGAAATTTCTACTACAAAGCAATCCAAGGACAATACACCCCAGCAATCAATGGATACAACAAAAGCTAAGGGTGAAGAAGGAGACAAAGAGAATACCAAGCCTGAAACTAAAGAGGCAAATGACAAAGGAACATAAACTAAAGCTAATTTAGAATATTCTGCTATTGGTACCAGGATAGAATCCCATGGACCTCACACCGAGGAAATCATACAAGGGTAAGAAAAAGAGGAAAGTATATCCACCGAGCCACCAAAGTCAAATCTAGAGCAGAAGGCTCTAGTTCCATATGCAAAATTCCTTACTTCTATCAAACAGGAGAAGAAAAAGAAGAAGAAATATGGAAAAGGTCTGATCATTCTGGATGAAGTCATAGAAATACCTTCATGTGACCCTAGAACCTTAGACCCAGAAGCTCTCAGAAGGTATGGATAATTATGCACTAGAAAAGTAGCTCAAGAGAATCTGAGGAAAGAGAGTAAACATAAATAGGTTCTTGAGGATGTGAGAGAAATCCTAATGCAAGTTGTACCCGATGTCAATATTGATTCTACATTAAATTTCCTATAGATTCCATTCTTACAAATTTTTCACATAAGGTTGATAAGATGTTCAAATTTTTACGTCAAGTTGACTAACCCTGATTTTCTAATTTTTCATTGCCACTTAATGCCTTAGTTTGGTATACCATGATCCTGTTGTTGGAGATTTGCCAGCAAGCTAGTGCTGACTGTATGTTTGTCATTGATGACAACATATGGTAAGTAACGTGCATGGAAGACGTATGTAATAAGCTTTGAGTATAAGTAGCATAGACATTTTATCAGCATGATATCATGGATGCAGAGGTTAATTGCTAGTACAGACAGTTATGTAGCAGCTTGTGTCAGTAGTGTTCCTGACAGAGTTAAAAATAGTGTTCTATGGATGAATGTATGTACAGTCATCATGGAGCCTTGCGCATTTGGATATGTGATGGATACATGTTAGTGATGTTACATTTATGGATGCAGAGTCTAATGATCAGTCAAAGTGAAGTTATGCAGTCACTATTCACCAGTTACAATTTCATGGATTTATTTAGAAGAGTCGATAGAAATTATGTTGGTACAGGAGTTGCGCCTATCATTATGGTATGCACCCTTGGATTAGTGATTGGAGAAGAGTCAATAATGTTTAGTTAAGAGCACATGATGTAATTCATCTTGAGGAGAAAGTTTTAGTTAATTTGATAGAGTCGACGGTATGTAGCATGTGTCTACACTTATTGATTTGGATAGGTCCCAGTTTGTGATGCGTGCTTAGGAGAGCCAATAGAATTATTATTGGAGTATGTTATGGTTTCTCTAATATTATTTCAAGGTGGCTCTAATAGGCTGACTTGATTATATCATTTAGAGGGAAGATATTTATAGGCAGTCATTTGTGATTGCTAAGACATGGTTCAGAGTTGATTGTGAAGAGCAGAGCAGAGTGTGTGAAGTGTTGACCCATTAGCAGAAGGTCTATGTGACCAAGTAGAGAGTTTGTGCTATACATTGGAACTAATCTAGACAGTAGGTCAAAGTGTAGTTCACCAAGATCTAGATATAGTGTGTATCTTTTTATTCAGAAGGTTGTAACCTTCACCCCTTTGAGCAATGTGCTCTCAAATAGTGCATCCTCACCCCTAACATGGTTAATTGTAAAAGACTCCTTATAGGATCCAACCCTTGACCAGGTCACTGTACTGAATGCATTGTAAAGACAACTCCTAACAGGGTTAAGGATCTTCTAACAAGGATCATAATACACTAGTGCAGATTATTAGTGGGTGTCAATTCCCACCAAGGTTTTTACCTATTTTGGTTTCCCCGTAACCAAAATATTGGTTTTGTGTTCAAGTGTTCTTTCATTGTGTTTATGCTTTATGTTTAAGTATACTTAATTGAGTAAAGAATTGAAACTTGTAGATAACTGATTCACCCCCCCCCCCCCCTCTCAGTTATCTCTTGAGACTATTCCTAACAATTGGTATCAGAGCCAAGTGCCTCAAAGAGAAAGTTTAATAGCTTAAGGTTGATCAGATGGCATACTTTAGGAAAGAGAGTCCTAAGTTTGATGGAGAGAATTATCTTGACTAGAAGAACAAGATGATGACACATTTGCAGTGCATTTCTTTTGAAGGTTTTGAAGTGGCTATCAAAGAAGTTAAGATCCCTTCTTTAGAAGATCTTGCAAAGGATGATGCTACTGAAAAGCATAAGGAACTGTTCCATCAAAATGCAATAGCCAAAGAAGCTCTTATCAACACCCTTTCTGATAGTGAGTTTTCAGAGATAAAGAAAGTAGACACAGCCTACAAGATATGGAAGCACCTAGAAGACATGTTTGAAGGTGATAAAAAAGAAAAGAATGCACATAGAAAAATATGGAATAAAAAGTAAAATACATTGGAGATGCTACCTAAAGAGAACATAAGATCCTATAATCAAAGGATTAATGAAGTAGTTGCTGGAATCAAAAATAATGGTGGAGAAATTTCAAAAGAAGACATCATGGATAAACAGAGGAATACATTGACACTAGAATATGAGAACAAGATAAACATCCTTGATGAGACTATGCAATTTTCAAAAAACTTCAAAAGAGAAACCTTAATCAGCAAGATTGTTGCATTTGAAATATCAAGTTTGAAGATAGAGCCTAAAAGTGAGACACCCTTCAAAGCTTCGGTCCATGGTAAGAAATCTATAAACACCTCTAGTAATTTTGATGATGATGATGAAGAAAAAGCACTAGATGATTTCATTGCTATGATTGCTAAAAGAGAAAAGAAAGGAAAAGGGAAATATGAAGGTCAATTACCATTCAAATGCTTTTCATATAATAAGGTTGGTCACTTTGCATCCAAGTGTCCTACAAGAGTTAAGAAGTTCAAGAATAACTACAAACCTAAGTATACAAAGGAATGTTACTATGTTGAAGATGGAGTATCAAATGATGATTTAGCTGAAGATGAGATTGGATTCATTGCTATTATAGAGAAAATGAATGATGAGATACATCATGAAGATGAGAAAAAGGAACAAAAGCTAGCATTGATTTCACAAGTAGACATAAGGACAAATTGGATTAGAGATAGTGGTTGTTCACATCACATGACTGGTGATAAAGACAGTTTTTTCATATGGACAAATACAATGGTGGCATGGTTAGATTTGGAGATAACACTCCTATCATTGGTAGAGGAGCTATCACATTGGATGGAAAGAACAACATTGATAATGTTCTCTATGTAGATGGTTTGAAACATAACCTTCTTAGTGTTGGAAAGTTACTTGAAAAAGGTTATCAGTTGGAGTTCAAAGACAACAAGTGCATCATTAACAACAAGGATGGTGTTATGATTGCATCAGGCTCAAAGACTAAAGGTAATGTGTTTCAACTTAATTTAGAAGCAAGTTGTTTTGTTGCTAAAGTTGATGACAGTTAGTTATGGCATAAAAGACTATGTCATATCAATTTTGATAACATAGTAAAGTTAAGAAATGTAAAGGCAGTAAGAGATCTACCAAGCATAGCAAAGCTAGTTGATACTATTTGCAGGGAATTTGTGATGGGAAATCATGTGAGGAATTCATTCAGAAGCAAGCATAATTCAATGGAGAACAAGTTGGATCTGATTCATACAGATTTATGTGGACCAACTCAAACAAGATCATACTATGATGAAAGGTATTTCATTTTTTTTGTTGATGATTATACTAGGATGATGTGGGTTGCATTCTTAAAAGATAAGTCAGAAGCATTTGAGAAGTTCAAAATATTCAAAGCTAAGGTTGAGAATGAATCGAGACTAAAGATAAAGTGTCTAAGATTGGATAGAGGAGGAGAATTCACCTCTGATAAATTCTATGAGTACTGCGAAGAACATGGCATAAAAAGATAGTTGAGTGCACCTAGAACCCCTCAGTAAAATGGGATTGCAGAAAGAAGGAACAAGATTATCCTTGACACAGCACACACCATCATGATTGAAGGAAAAGTTGCACACACCTATTGGAGAGATGTGGTCAATAAAGTAGTCTACACCATCAATAGAATACAATTGAGGCCAGGCGCAGACAAGACACCTTATGAGCTATGGTTTGGTAATGTTCCCATGGTGAAATACTTCAGAATCTTTGGAAGCAAGTGCTACATCAAGAGGGATGAAGCAATAGGCAAGTTTGATGCAAGAAGCAATGAAGGTATTTTCCTTGGTTACTCTACTAAAAGAAAAGCTTATAGATGTTTTAATTTAAGATTGAAGAAGATCATTGAAAGTTCCCATGTCAAGATAGATGAAAAGTTTATGGTTCAAGAAAGATATCATGATTATTCACCTATGATTGAAGAAGAACCTAGACCTTCCACTAGTGAGACAGTTGTTGAAGAAATGTTTGACAGTATTGATGTATTATTCAATGACCCTAAAATAAGTGAAGAAGAAACTCCAAAGGTAGATGAGACAGTATCACCTAAAGTTCCAAAGTTTACATCTAGATACCATTCTAAGGATAACATCATTGGAGATCAGAGTCGAAAAGTCACAACAAGATCAAAAGAAAAGAGTTCTGCAAGCAATGAGGTGGTATGTTTACTATCTCAGTTTGAACCTTTAAGTGTTGAAGATGCATGCAATGATTCAGATTGGCATGATGCTATGAAAAAAGAACTAGATCAGATTATCAAGAATGATACTTAGGAATTGGTCTTGAGACCTAATGATAAGAATGTGATTGGAACAAAGTGGATATTCAAAAACAAGATGAATGAAGATGGTACAGTAGTAAGGAAAAAAGCAAGATTAGTATGTAAAGGATATGTGAAAAGAGAAGGTATTGATTATTCAGACACATTTGCACCAGTAAGAAGATTAGAAGCCATTAAGTTGTTTCTAGCTTATGCAGCATTCAAAAACTTCAAAGTTTATCATATGGATGTTAAGTTAGCATTCTTGAATGGAGAGCTAAAAGAAGAAGTATGCATTGAGCAGCCAGAAGGATTCACCCTATCAGATAAGCCTGATATGGTATGCAGATTGAAGAAAGCCCTCTATGGACTTAAGCAAGCCCCTGAAGCATGGTATGAGAGACTTGATGGATATCTAACAAAGATTGGATTCAAGAAAGGAGTAGCAAATTGTAATCTATTCATAAGAGAGACATTAGACGGACTACTACTTGTAGCTATATTTGTTAATGACATTATCTTTGGGGGTAATGACAAACTTAGTGCAAAATTTGCTAAGGAGATGAAGAGCGAGTTTGAGATGAGCATGATTGGACCTATCAAATACTTTTTGGGATTGAATGTACATAAAATAGAGAAAGGTATTTTCATAAATCAATCTAAGTATGTGAAAGAAATCTTGAAGACATTTAAGATGGATGATTGTAAACCAGTGGGTACACCTATAATAACAGGATGCAATCTTACAAAAGAAGATGATTCTCTAGCAGTAGATACAACATTGTATAAGTCTATGATTGGTAAACTCATATATCTTACTCAAACTAGACCAGGCATTTCCAATGCAGTTGGTATTGTTGGAAGATTTGCAGCAGAGCCTAAACAAAGTCACCTCATGGAAGTAAAAAGAATATTCAGATATTTGCAGGGCACTATAGATTATGGTCTATGGTATCCTAACTCAGAGAATGTTGAGCTTCATATTTATACGAATGTTGATTGGGCAGGATGCGTTGATGATAGAAAGAGTACATTAGGTGGAGCAATGTTTCTTGGTGACAGACTTGTCACTTGGACAAGCAAGAAACAAAATTGCATTTCTCAGTCAATAGCAGAAGCGGAGTATGTTGCAGTAGCTCTGAATTGCTCTACAATTGTTTGGATCAAGCAAATGATAAAGGTTTGGAATTCAAATTGATTATCCTATTGTTATTCATTGTGATAACACTAGCACTATCAACATGTCAAAGAACCCTATGATGCATGCAAAGGCAAAGCACATAGAGATTAAGTATCACTTCCTAAGAGAGAAAGTGGCAGAGAAAGAGGTCAAGTTGGACTATGTGAGTACTAAAGATCAGCTGGTAGACATATTCACAAAGCCTTTGCCAAAGGATACTTTTGAGTATCTCAGGGAGAAGTTGGGAGTAATTCCCTTCCCTGATTCTGCTTAGAAGAAAGAAGAAAGAGCATCAATCCTCAGGGATTGATAGATGGTTGAATACTCCACCTCAGGAGTAGTACCAGTTCTTAAATGTTTGGTGCCCTTTGTCATTGATGTCAAAGGGGGAGTAATATATAGTCATGAAAAATAGAAGTAAAGGAGTAATATACTAAGGGGGAGTAGTATTTAGTCATGTAAGCAGTTCAGTTGAGGAAATAGAGAATATTGAAGAATATTGCAGTAAATGGAGGATTCATCCTTGGGGGAATTTTTGATGAGGAAATGGAGAATGTTATAAAAGAATTGATCATTTGGATTGGTGGTGTTTTATATTCCATATGTTTCCATCCATGCCAAAGAGGGAGATTGTTGGAGATTTGCCAGCAAGCCAGTGCTGACTGTATGTTTGTTATTGATGACAACATATGGTAAGTAACATGCGTGGAAGACTTATGTAGTAATCTTTGAGTATAAGTAGCATAGACATGTTATCAACATGATATCATGGCCACAGAGGTTAATTGCTAGTACAGACAGTTATGTAGCAACTTGTGTCAACAGTGTTCCTGACAAAGTTACAGATAGTGTTCTATGGATGAATGTTCATATAGTCATCATGGATCCTTGTGCGTTTGGATATGTGATGGAGACATGTTAGTGATGTTACATTTATGGACGCAGAGTTTGATGATCAGTCGAAGTGAAGTTATCTATTCGCTTTTCACCAGTTACAGTTTGTTGTGTTTATTTAGAAGAGCCGATAGAAATTATGTTGGTATAGGAGTTGCGCCTATCATTATGGTATGCACCCTTGGATTAGTGACTGGAGAAGAGTCAATAATGTTTGGTTAAGAGCACATGATGTAATTCATATTGAGGAGAAAGTTTCAGTTAATTTGATAGAGCCGATAGTATGTAGTGTGCATCCACACTTATTGATTTGGATAGGTCCCAGTTTGTGATGTGTGCTTAGTAGAGCCGATAGAATTATTATTGGAGTATGTTATGGTTTTTCTAATATGATTTCAAGGTGATTCTAATAGGCTGACTTGATTATATCATTTAGAGGGAAGATATTTATAGGCAATCATTTGTGATTGCTAAGGCATGGTTCAGAGTTGATTGTGAAGAGTAGAGCAGAGTGTGTGAAGTGTTGACCCATCAGTAGAAGGTCTATGTGACCAAGTAGAGAGTTTGTGCTATACATTAGAATTGATCCAGACATGACACAGACCAAGGCGAGAAGGATCCAATTAAGGACAGTTCAAACCTTGCAGCTTCAGAATTACATAGCGGAAAACTCCAGCACAACAACAACACAACAATTATTTCAAGTAATTTGCATTAACATGCCCGACTATAAGGTCTTCCAGGTTAGGGCCAATTACAATCAGAAACAATTCTGCAAGATCCACACACATATCTAATGCAATCTCAACTAGTTCAACTTTGAAGACAATCAGAAGCTGATGGAAACCCTAAGGCAGATCTAAACTTGAGCCTGCAAGCCTCCAAGCAATCTCCTTGTTCCCAAGTATGCAAACCACTAGCTCTGCAATTACAAGCTATCCAATAATAATCTGATCTGCAAGATAATGCAAGATCTTTTCCACAACTTCACCAACTTTAGCTTTCAGGCTTCTTTTCATCCTCGTCCTCTTCTTAAACATCTACCCAACACCCCTTAAATACTAATCATTAGCCACAAGTCGGCTGGATGAAACCCTGAACTCTTCCTAACAAATATTAAATGTCATACAAGTCGGCTTACAAATTGTATACAAACATTTAATTCAGCATGTCAGCCTCCAAATCCACCTATGAGAATCCAACAAAAGATACAAACAATAAATGCACCAAGTCGTCCCAACAAATCACATAGAACTCTAGTGGGTAAGTCAAAACTACCGAGCAACAGTGAAATAACCAAGCACACCAAGCATCGTCGAGCACTAGTGTCAACCGAGCATCGAAGACATGACCGAGTAACACTTTCACTAAGCGCCAGAGACTACCAAGTTCCTTCAGTGATCGAGCTTCCTTGAATGACCGAGACTGTCAGTCAAGGCTACAACTGAGTAACACCGGCCAAAATACAAATACCTATGTAGCTTCACTGAGGACAAAGAATGCCCCTACCTCAACCTTGGATGCCCCTACATCAAGACAGCAGGTCAAAGCGCAGTTCACCAAGATCCAAATATAGTGTGTATCTGTTATTCAGAAGGTTGTAGCCTTCACCCCTTTGAGCAGTGTGCTCTCAGACAGTGTGTCCTCACCCCTAACAAGGTTAATTGTAAAAGACTCCTAATAGGGTCTGACCCTTGACTAGGTCACTGTACTAAATGCATTGTAAAGACAATTCCTAACAGGGTTAAGAATCTTCTAACAAAGATCATAATACACTAGTGCAGATTATTAGTGGGAGTCAATTCCCACTGGGGTTTTTACCTATTTGGGTTTCCCCGTAACCAAAATATTGGTGTTGTGTTCAAGTGTTCTTTCATTGTGTTTATGTTTTATGTTTAAGTATACTTAATTGAGTAAAGAATTGAAACTTGTAGATAACCAATTCACGCACCCCCCCCCCCTCTTAGTTATCTCTTGGGACTATTCCTAACACTTGCACATACCCTTCTTCTAAAGGCTTGAACACATAAAAGGCCTTGAAATATTCTGCATTGAAGCAACCCATTAATATTTGTCCATTCCACATTATGCCACCTATAAATCTGTAGAGTTGAGGAGGCATTCCTGTCAGGTGGAATTGCTTTTTTCCATAATGGTTTTTGGAATATGGCTAGAACCATTTGGTTCACCTGGAATTCATAATAAGAAGATGGAAAATGTTGTTTGCATATGGATTTCAAAATATTATAAATTTTGCTTTAGCTCCGATTCTCATTTAAGTAGAATTGGAATTGATTAAATTCTGATTTCACCTATTTAGATGGAATATTCAAATGTTGATCTTAGTGGTAAATGAGAATTAACAAATCTCTATTCCAATTTCATGTTTTGAACACAAACATCGAAAATATCAATTCCGAAATTTGACAATCCCAATTCCAGTCTAATTCCAACAAACAAACAGATCCTAATATCCAAATCATGTCCATGATAAATATGCCCAAATGCAACAAAAGGTGGCCAATTACTATCATAATAGCAAATTTGATGGCAGTAATGCCCATTTTTGCACTTTTAAACCGATATGATAGAATTATTAATAAATTGTAAAAAATTATTATAAATAATATAATATACTTTATAATATAAATATATATTATTTTAAAATATTTATGATAATATATAAATTTATTTAAATATTTTAAAATAATAGATATGCATGTTTCTAAATTTTAAAATATTTTAATATGAATTTAGAAACTTGCTATTATGAAGTAATCATCATTTAATATTAGTATGTAATATATATGTTTCTAATTTTTTATTATATATTAATATTAATTTAGAATCTTTTTAAAATAGAATATATAAATTTTAGAAATTTGTTTAGTAAATTTAAGATTTTTTATATTAGTATACATTTCTATTTTTTATTACATATTTATATTAATTTAGAATCTTTTTAAAATAGAATATATAAATTTTAGATATTTGTTTAGTAAATATTAAATTTTTGTACACATTACTAATTTATAATTATTTTTTAATTTTTTCTAGCACAAATAAAAATTTCTATATGATTTATTATATATTATTAATTTTTATTTTTTTTAATCTTAAAAAAATTAATATAGATTATTCAAAAAATTTTAAGGTGGGAATGATTATCAAATTCCAAGGCTGATCAGGATCCCCTCTCACATATCTCAATTAACACTCAAAACACACAAATCTAGAATATAAACATCAAGATTGATGGAAATGAACAACAAACTGATTTCTTGATTCATTAATAAAAGAAATGAAATTCCATCTATACATTTCTGAATACAAAATTTGTTCAAATTATTTCCATCAGAATTTTAGATTTCTTCATAAACCTAGACCTTCAATAGAATACTATTCCTCCCCCCTAAAAATATTCCACCACTCTTTCCTACCACATTTTCCCCTATTGCTTTATTCCCTCCACTCTCCATTTCCTTGCTAAATATGGGATCAAACCAGAAAGAAAAAGTAACACAACAATAACTAGTTTTAAAAAATTTGTAGTGCTCCCTCCATGTGGATGCCCCTCCATTAAATGAGAATGAGAGATTTATATTTTTCCACATCGTTGTGCTTCTCCCTTGTAATATGTAGATTTTATTCTTGCTCTTTTTGTATTTGTTAGTTTAATTTCCTTTGTGAATTTTATTTTTCAAAATATAAATCTTAATAAATATTTTTTTAATTTTATTTCAATTATAAATAATTATTTTTATATTGACAAGTAGCAGATATTGTTATAGGATTCAATTATGTAGTTTTTTTTGTCAAACTCATTGATCCATATTTCATATTCATTTTATCTTTTTATTATTATAATTCATTACATTTTATTATTAGTTTCTTTATTATTATTATTTTTCAATTCTATTTTTTTATCAAATTCTATTTTTATTTAATAATTTCTAATTTTCTCAGTGAAATTAATTTTATTTTATTTTTTATAAAGTGTAGATATTTTTATCAATATTAAAAATATATGATAACATTTTTAGTAAATAGAATTTAAACATTTATTTTTTATTTATATCAAGTATTTTGCATTAATTGTTTTAGTTTAAAACACTTAAATACAAGTATGGAATGATTTTCTCCACTATGTGGATTGAAATTGATGAATGTTATATATATATAATTTTTGTAAGTTTTATTTTTTTTAATTCTAAATTCTAAATATTTTATCAATATTAAAAAATTATGTTCTTCTATTTTATTTTATTTAAAAAAATAAAACTTATATTTGATTTTTCTATATTTAAATTATTATTTTACTTTTTTTTCCCTTCAAAATAGTTCAAATAGGAATTAAGCAATATGTGTGATGATTTTCTAAACTCTATTTTATTTAACTTAACATCCTATCACATCTTTGTGGACAACTATTATGATTGAAAATAAAATGAAGAAAATGAAACCAAATATGGTCATATCATTCTCATCAGAGGCCTTGAGCAAGACAAATAGCAAGCATTAATGTCAGTTTTCTACTCCTCTACAGTAAGCAGACAACTAAAAAAGTATGGTGCCAGGAAATGTTACAGACTAATTGGGCATTTAGTGAGGTATGGCTCCCTTGCCATTTTCCTTCAATGTCTACATGAAGCTATATGAGACCTATGGAAAATAAAAGGGTGCATAGGAAGGCAAGAAAAGGTGCACAGGGATGTAGACCAAATGTCTTCTAATTGTATTTTCTTGGAAGTTTTTAAGCTTTTCAACAAGTCTATTTTGCATGAATCTTGTAATCATTGCAATCCTTGAGACCTCATTTCTTAGGGATATTGTTGTGGCTAGTCCATGCTTTCACGAGTTACATGCATGTCCTTGAGGTTCCCTACATTTGCAACATTCAGTGAAAACTCCCCATCTATTATGATTTCATGGATGCATGTACCCTATTTCAAAGCTCCTATTATGGCATGTACACATGGAGGATGCTAGCAAAGAATTTGGTTTTATGCCTGTCAACTGCATAATCTTGAAAGTTTCTAAAGTGTCTTCAAAAAAATTCATTTTATGCATACTCTATAACCACTGCATTCCATGAGGTGATATCTCTTTGAGGCATTCTATAAAATAGTTTGTGTGCCTTATTTGTGCTTTTGCTTTTGTGTGCCTTGTCTATTAGGGCTATTTCTAACCCAACAACTCCAAGGCTCCCATTTTGGCATGGATGGAGGGGAAAGAATGGGAAAAAAAGGAAGAATATGGTGTGAGAAAGATAAGTATAGACTGAGGATGAGAAGGAGAGGAGGATGAGGAGAAGAAAAATTAGTGAATGATGTAGAGGCAAAATGTACAATAGATGATAAGTGTTCTCCCTTGTTGTGTCACCAATACAGTTTTGGAGTAAGGTATGTATTTGGAGGGGAGATTACAAAGTAGAATTTAGAACACAAGAGTGACATCAAAATATAAGGAACCCAATAGTGGAGACATAAGAAGGAAGGGATTATATATTTCAGCCCCAAAATCGAGAAAACCTACAACTCTCCTATAATTATGTTGAAAGCTGAGCATAACATCTCTTAAATGGCATTGACTTTAGAATATTTGCTCTTCTCATTATTAAGAAAGGTTTTTCCATATTTAGGATTAGGGATATGGTACGAATAGAAAATGCCAACTAAAGTAAGGTTATTGATTCTAAGTAATTTTGTAACATTTTTTAGTCTTTTCAAATGCTAAGATTAATGGTACTAATTTTAATAATGGTGAAGTTATATTCATATTCCCATGTGGATGTCAAATGTTGAATAATAAAATAATATTTTTTAAAGTTCCATTTCAGCTCTAAATATGTAGAATATTAAGAAAATGTGATTCCCTTCATTATGAGTATAGTATGGCCTGGAAAAAAAATGGTAACTATAATAAATTTTATTAAGTCCCCTTGTCACATTATTTGAGGCTTGACAGTTGGTAAGGTTTATTTGGTATTTAAATTTTAATTGTGATGTTAGGAAGTTATATTCAAGTTCTTATATGAGATGTAGGATGTTGAATGATAAAATTAATTTTACGTTCTCTTTTTTGTTGTAAGATTTGTAGAATGTTAAGGTGCTTTTGAGTCTCTTTCTTATGACTATCATTTATTAATTCTATTTCTTTCACAATGAAAGACCAATTTGAAGGAAATATTATAGAAGTATTAATTTCCACCTAGAGAAGGTCACTCAGTGATTGTCCCTCACTTATGAAATAATTAAATATGATCACTCGAACAAAGGATCATACATATTATTCTCTTATATTTTTCTTTATCGTTCAAATACCTATATATTTTAAAGAAGAAATGTCAATTAAGGATCTTGGCCTTAACAAAAATGCATCCACCAACATAGTCAGGCAAGACATTACCTTAATACATTATTTGTTGATAACCATCCTTAGTAATATGGGTTACTTAGTATATCTAGGGCCATATCAACTCAAAATATTATAGCTTATAGTGGCTTAAGATTTTTGTATATAATCATTATGCTATTAGTTTGGAGATAAGAAGTGTCTAAGATCGTAATGTATTCCACAAAACTAGATAGTCATGATACGAAGAGATCCTAGAAGGCTTGAAGTTAACTAAAATAGAAGTTAGGAGTATTTAATGCCCTTATAAATAGGATCAAACCAAAAAGCTAATATACATCTTTCTTAAGGTTAATATCAATGTGTCCTTAATATTGTAACACTAGGAGGTTTCCAATACTTTTCATATTGGAAATACTAAATGTAGAATGGTATTGAGAAGATAACAAGATTCAAAATATGATGCAAGCATTTTGGAATAGTGAGGAATACCCTCACAAAGTGTTAGATACTAATAACAATTAAAAATTAGCAAAATAATTTCTATTAGGTAACAAGGAAACTTGACTGTTATTTGAAAGGATTGGATAAGAAATGGGTATTAAAGTAAGTAGATTTAAATGTATATGTGACTTTATATCCTATTTACCTCAACATAAGATGATACATGAATGTCATATGTGTTGATATTATTAAATGTGGTATCTCATATCTTGCGGGGATCTCTAAATGATAGTGTACACCTACATTGGGGGAGATGGTTAACAAACCCTTTGAATTGAGAATTAGAAAGCATAATAGAATTGGTCAACTAAACAAGGCAAAATTGGATTTTTATTACTTAAATCTATTATAGAATTGATTGTTATAGTGTGTTAGAAACTAAAGAAGGTTTAAGTTATACTTAATTCTCAATTGGAATTCTAAAATGCACAAAGTGGGTAATAAGGCTCATAGACTTTAATATGTATTCATTAATAAATACCAAACTTATCAATGCCATTAAAGTATAATAATCATTTATATTAGACTTAATAATATGTCACCCTTGAGAAATATGATTATGGTCCAAGGAACTAGTCACGCTCTTCATTTAGCATAATGGGTTTAACAGAATCAATACACCTCAATATTAAGTCTACCAAATCTTGTTATATGAATGTCATTACATTATAAGCCTAAATGGTAACTTATTTTAATCTATTGGGTATTAATACTGGTGTACTAAATGATCTATGTTATCCTTGTTAAATACTTGTAAGATTCATGGGATGATCATAATGATTTAGAAAAAAATTATTGTGGCGAGGCATAATTTAGGATCATGAGGACATCAGATGGAAAAGTTGTAGTCTAGGATTTCTATATTGGGAATTGTTGATATTCTCAGCTTGTCGATAAGGGTCATTATTTGTTGGAAATATTTTAAAAGATTTTTGTTAGAGTATGAAATAATAATTAAAGAGTACTTAATTATGGGAACATGTGTGTAAGGTCCTTTGAGAAACCTTGTGAGAAGAATTGCGTGTGACTTTGACCCGTTTGGGAGTGGGAACATAGGAGGAACTAGGATGAAGGATAACCTTGTGACCTCAAGTTTGTAGGGGAGGATTTAGGTGGGGATAACTCTAGAGATTGGGGTTATTCCTTGTTTAGCCTTTCCTGTATAGTAGGCTTTAGATGAGGCTGAAACAAGTAATAATGGTTATGAAAGATTTAAGAAAACTTAATAAGTTATATTTTATCCATAATGTGTTTGAATAGGAAAACTAAGGAAATGAATTGAGTTGACTATTGAATGGTCAATATCTACTTAAGGTTACAATTTTTAATCAATACCATAATGCATTGGTTCTATGTCATTGTTAAGTGTTTGAGATATTCAATCCTAGACTTATAAGAATTTATGTAGGAACTCCTTGATTGTTCAATTGTGATCTACTTATTTTGAATTAGGAACCTCTCTTCTAGTTATAATGCTAATCCAAGCGCAAGCGTTGAATTTTATAACTACATATGGAGTTAGGACCCTACGGGGGCATAGGTAGAGGTATGCATTCCTCTATTACCTAGAATAGTCGACTCTATTTGAGGTTATCACTGAATGATAAATCCTATGACCTGCTTAACATAAGCTTATCTTCTTGAGATTGACTATACCACCTAGCTAGTGGATGGTTATTGCCAGTTTCATGAACGTGAGGGATACATGTGTTAATCTAGGGAATTGGACCAATTCTACCAGGAGCATATGGGCCTAGGGGCCAATTTCATGCTAACGATGAATGTCCTCATTGCTTAGCTATTTGACATACTACAAGGAAGAGAACTTCTAATGAAGAACATGTAGGTGATAATTTGATCAATCTCAATGTATGCTTTTGGGCTTGGTTTGATGTGAAATGGTATACTTTACCCTATTGGGTTGAGGATAGACCCCTAGTGTAGTATGGGATGAACCTAATCCCCTTCCCAAGTATCTACTAGTGTAAAGATCACGGAAAGGAATGGGACCCATAGTGTAGTGCACAATGCATTAACATTCCCTCTTTCTAAGATGCACATAGATGAGGGGTGGTTATTTATTGTATATGAACTACTCACTATTGTCTTGTGATTCACATGTAAGTAGGTCACTATAGTCTTTTTATGTATGTCGGAGTTACTCACAATATATGTGATGTATGGTAAAATATAGTCAGCTTGTGAACTTGTAATATGAATGAGCTAGTCTTTTTACATGTGACATATGCTCAAGATAACCACTATGTGTGTGGTTTTTGATATGACCCTTACACATATGTGTAAGTCGGTAAAAATGATGATTTTTAATGATGGGTATGGACCCCACACATAGAAACTATTGATATAAAATATTGTGATGGTATCAAGTGCATAGAATCCTTTCATTATTATTCAAGATTAAAGAGAGATCAAAGATCTCATCAAGAGGAGAGAGTAAAATCCCTTTGATTGAAAATAATGAAGCCTTTGATTTCCCACAAGAGGATATGTAGGTAGGATCATCAGGAATGAACCCTTGAGGCATAGGTCTAGGTCTAAGGATGACCCTGATTATGGAAGTCAAATACATGGGGGATTCACTTAGTGAGCCTAAATCATAACACATGCATTCACGAAATACTAAAGTATCTCCTTATTTTCAATGAATATTGCCCCTTGAACTCCTTTTTTGTCACCTCCTCCAATATGCACCCAATACCCCCTACCCCTTTACCTATATAAACACCCACTCCCCCTCCCCAGAAAACCCCTTCCCTCCTATTTAGGAAAAATATTGCTCCTTTTTTTTTCCCATTTCAAACCCCTCAATATGAATACATGTGGTATTGTATTGCCCCTTTAGTGAAGACTCCATGGCCAAATAATATAAAGTGTACAAGCATATACATGTGATATCAAAATGTTGCCACCATGGTGATAGGAGTTATAAAGTCATCAATACTTTTAAATAAAAAAGGAATATGATTGGTTGAATTAGTTAAGGATTGATGTTAAGTAAAAAAATATTAGTAACACTCGAAGGGGGTGTTATACATCCTTGCTTTTTTTTTATAGGCACACATCCTTATTTTTATTATATAAATAATTTTATTAATTTTTACATTAAATAAATTTATTTTTGAATTTTCAATTGAAAATATTTTATCAATATTAAAAATATGTTATATTTAGAAATCGTATAGATAAAATAGATTTTTAAAATATTAAATAAGAAATGGTATAAAAATATTAATTAAAAAAATAAATTTATTTTTAAAATAAATTTAAAAATAAAAAAGTTAGAATTTTGAAAAATACTTGGCTCTGCCCTCACTAGATGAATATGCAAAAAGAAAATGGCAGGAATATGTTTTCAATAGAGGTTGGAAAGGTTTCTAGTAGAGAAAGAAGTGTAACTATCAATGCCCTAATCCTGAATGATCAAGGTTCATTCTTCTTGGTTATAATAGATATCAATCTCTACAAAATATGGAGGAGGGTTTATTAAAACTAGCTACCAAGCGTTCAAATAATAAAATCTAACCTTCATATTTCAATATTAAAGATAAATAGTGGAAATCCTAACTCTACAGAGAAACAACAAAAGGCCCGGTTAAATCACAACAAATGAAGCAAAGGAAAGAAGAACAAGAGAATGAAATAAGGAAAAAAAATATCAAAATGAATGAAGAGGAGAAAATTGTCTTGGAAATCAATGATGGGTTGATTGAACAATACCAAGAACTATTCAATAAATTTGGAGTGTTCACAAAATGGGGCGGTGTCGGTATCCAGAAAGAGCAAATATCGGTATGGTTTTTAAAAACTTTCAAAGGGAAAGTAAGTGTTTCCATTCTTCCTAAAGAGTTTTTTTATTTAGGAAGTAAAGAGGATCTTAGAAATAGATTTTTAAAAGGTGAACCTCCAAATTTTAGAGGTATGGGATTTCATTCTTAGAATGCCAAGCTAACTTAATTCCACTAAATCTTAATTTTTTAAAAGTGGAATGAGTTGTTCTTCTTCTAGATTTACTAGTAGAATCGATTAATAAATAAATTCTATGGAAAATCAGTAATAAACTAGGTGCATTTTTTGGTATGGAGGATGGAGAATTTATTTATGCAAATTATGTTATCTTAGTAAGAACAGACATAAATATTAGGTCATTAAAACTAGTAGTAATTAAAACTAAGAAGGAGACCCTCAAAATTTGACTAAAGTTCTTTAGAGGTAAGATTAAAGTGGAGGACTCAACTGAGGAGGAAGAACCCTTCAATCCCCCCTTCTCAGGATTTGGAAGTGGAGGTTCAGCTTGTTACAATAACTAAGAGGGGGGTGAATCAGTTATCCCCAGGCCCTAAATACAAAATGTATAATCCAAAACAAATTTCATAATCTTTTGTAGCTCGGTAAAATAAGAAAGTTCTATGTCTATTCTTTTACTGATTACCATTTATTAGCTCATAGTGATTACTGATCAAAATCAATATGTAGTATGTAAAGTATGACAATAAACAATCATCACAAACAACACATAACACAATAGATTTTAATGTGGAAACCCTGTTAAGGGAAAAACCACCTGGGACCGGCAACCCAAAATTGTTCACTCTTTTGAAGTGAGGTCGGTGAAGACCCAACCCTGTTAAAGGTTACAAACACACTGTTAGGTGTGACCTTGTTAGAGGATTTTAGACCAACTATTGTCATCCAACCAGCATTCACTATGGGGTTGATAGGATAACAATGTTCATTCTATGAATGATACATAAAAAGACTTTCTTAGTCCACTCGGTTAAGAGATTTGTCTGTGTACAATGGTTAAACTATAACAGTAGATGATCTACCTTAATACAACTTCAATTGCAGATGTACAAATCAATGTTAAGTTCATACAAATCTTTTTGATCAATGTAACACTTCTGATTCAACACTATATCAACTTACTGTTTGTCGGCAATTACTCTCTGTCACTCGGTAATACTCTGCAGTAGGGTTCTTCTTAACCAATATGATCAAAATGCATGGAAACTTGTCCACATGATAATTCTACAGTATTCTTTTTCTTTTGATGTCTTTGTTCATGAAATCATCAGTTTCTTATATAGACATGTAAACCATTTTCTTCCTATCCATCAAATTTTGTTGCTTAATCTCATCAGTTGATTTTGCCGCTTTAACCTTCTTCAGCTAATGTGTTAATAACATGTTTCAATTCGGTTCATCATATCTTCCTTAATTTTGCTAGTTGTCGATCTTCATAACAAACTTTATCCATTACCCTGATTCCAAGGTACTTTACAGCTCATCAATCCTTGTCATCCTTGTTGGCTAAACTAATCATTTAGTTCTTTTCTCTTGCTCGGTTAACAAAGAAATGTGTCGGTGAACACAAGGTTGGTTAAGACTATTGTAGATATACACTACACTTCATTGGTGTATACTGAAAATGCTTCATCAACCAACAACACTTCTTTGTAACAATTTACTCTTTTCTCCATAGTAGATCAATGCAACATAATAAAGTCAACATAATGAAGTCATAGACTCATCAACAAGTTACTCAATGTATTCCTTATCCTCATCTGAAATATATATCTTCTTCAATGTAGGTATCTATATTCTTCATCTCTTTCGCCTTTCTTCATATGTTTCGGTATAGTAACTTACAAGATAAGTACTGTCAAGCTAGTTGACATCAATGACAACATAAAACTAATTCTATTATCTTACATAACATTTTAGTGCTTGGTAAGTGACCATCACTCACTTGTAGTATCATTAATCTCTCCAATCAAGTTATCAATCAGTTGTAGTCTAACACAGCTCAATTAAAAGAGAGGAGGCTTTATGTTAATAGATAAACCTCATAATTTGAAGAAGTTAAAAGGAAGTTGAGGAAGGAGAGATCGTGAAATAAAATGGAAAAGAAAAGAAAATTAAGAGAGAAGAGATCGAGGAAAGGAATAATGTAGATGACGGAGGAAGGGCCTTAGGAGAAATGGAATCTTCCAAGGATATTAGTAAAGAATATTATAAGGAGTCACTCAAAAATATTATGGAACAAGTAGATTAAATGAGGAAGGTGGTGAGTACTGAATTGGGCAATATTGAACATGGTATAGCAGATTCAGCATGGGATGAGGACTTTTTCCGGGAAGAGGAGGAGAGATTGGGAGAATGTAAAAAAGAAGCATGAAAGAGATTGAGAGAAGAGGATCTGAAAATGAATTAGATGGAAAGGTTGGAGTTGGAAGATTTGAAAGATTTTTTAGGCTTGGATCTAATACATGAAGGAGGGGAGTTCATGGAGCATAATCAAGAAGTTCTCAAGAGAATGGTTAATACTCTAAATGATGATGAAGTGGAGAAGGGAGTGGAAACACCATGGAAAGTGGTAGAAAAGGATAAAGGGGAGTAGGCAATGCATCTTGGTATTGCCTTTAAGGAAATGGGAAAAATTAAAGTGGATTGCACAAGGAAATTAAAAAAGAGAAGTAGGAAGTGTTTGGATTATGGAAATGTGAGTTACTGAGAGGGGAGGGGTGAATTAGTAACCCTAATTTTTTTTAATTGAATCCTTGTAATAGATTAATTCATTAACCGACTGTAGTATTTACCGTCTCCATACATTCATTAACACAATAGAAATGTAAATACTTCTAATCTAATAAAATAATAATTCATGAAACTTCATACACATAACACTATGATTTTGGTATTCTAGAAACCCTTGTTAGAAGGTAAAAATTGTAGTGGGGATGACACCCACAAAGCTTCACTAACTACAATAATAAAGTTTTCTAGTTAAGGCTACAATTTTTTATCACTTCTGATGATCTTACCTCATTAGGAGTAACAATAAAGATTTTTGAGGATCTACCTAGTTAAAGGATTTAAGCAACAAATTAAGTATGCACTCAGTTAAGAGATTTACAAAAAGACTATTAGGTCTACTCTGTTAAGATATTTAAGTTCTTCCACAATTGTTAGAAAGTAATAGTGAAATTGATCTGTATATAGAAACTAACTTTGCCTGATTTCAGATATGATAAGTACTTAACTATTGTCACCTTGCTATGATATATTTCTTCTCTGAATTTTTCTCGATAGCCTTCTAATCTAATACTGATTCAGTCCTTGAATGCTTTGTCAATACTTCAAGTTCACAATCCTATCTAATCTTTAGATTTTTATAAATGCAACTACTTCATTTGTGCTACTTGTCAAAATGAGATCTTGATAATTCTTATATCAAAATATTTTGACCTAATTAGGGTTATGGCATCATCTAAAAAACCTAAGATCTACGATCCAAATGAATAACCTAAAAAATTATTACATAGGATCATCAATCATTTAAAGATTACATCCATATTTAATCTTCACCTTGATCTTTGTAAACCATTTTCTAGCTTGGTGTAAACCGTTTATCTTGTATTCTATGCCATTACGAACTTTTATGTCCTTCCTAGATTGCTCAGTATACACTGCATTCATCACTCAATAATTTAATGACGCTCGTTATATATGAATGCTTTGGTTATAACTATTCTAGGTGCTCGATAATCATTTAGCTCGGTATGAGTTCTCGATCAAGTCTGTTGTTTGGTAACTATGTTATTTTGCCTTGTATTTTGGTCAGTATCTATACTTGGTGTGTTGACAGAGTAGCATGTTTGCTTCCTTTATCGACTGTATGTGTGACACTAATGACAACATATAACTAACATTCTCTCCCTTTGGAATTAGTGAAAAAAACTCATATGTATGCATTTAAGAAAAAAATTCAAAACTGTATACTCAACTCCCCCTGTCTATATGCCTTGGTAAGTATACATACTATTTATACATATTTTATCCTTTGTGAGTATACATATCTATACATATTTTCCCCCCTTGTTTAGAATAATGCCAAAACTTGTGTATAATTACAGCTTATCTAAAATATTTTGATGGGCTTTCTTCAAGTTGGCGAAGAGGTTTGTCCATTCTTCTTTCAAACTATCTAAGGCAATCTGCTCTAGACCAAATTATAAAAATTATTCTATTTAAAGAAATAATTTTGATTTTTGTTTTTTATATAAATTATATTTGATTTTTTTAATAATTAAATTAATTATTTTGCATTATTTTTTTGTTTCTTTAAAACACTTAAAATAGGAATTAAGGAATACAAATATCAAATAAATTTCTCTAGATACAAAGCATTAACAAGGACGCATATTTACAAACAAACCTTTTGAATTATTTAATAATTTAATAAATAGAACATTATCCACTCTTTAGTAATTACTATTTTTATTGAATGATTTCTCACTCTTATTATAAGTATCAATTTAGCATCACTATTTTTTTTTATTGCACAAATTTTCACTGCACATTTTATTTAATTATTAATATGTATCACTTGTGTTTTCATTTTATATTTTGTTCTTGCAATCAGGATAAAATTCTTTTGTATATAATAAATTATTGTATATTAGCAATTAGGACCAAACCTCATTACATTCTTACAAATTGGAAGCCACATTTGATTTGCAATAAAATATTTTAAAAGTTAAATCAAATGTTTCAACTCCTAGAAATTGGAAAATTAAAATTTTAATATTGACAAAATGAACTTCACTTAATCATATTTTGAATTTTGTAAGTAAAGTTATTATTTTTATTTTATAAATATCTTAAGGGGTCAAAATAAATTGTTAGCTTTTGTTATTATTTTATTTAGGGTTCATATCTTTGGCAATGATGATGGAGATGATAAATAAATAAGAAATTTGGATCTAATATATATGAGTAATTATTATCATGAATGTTAAAACATAGATAGTAAAACTAATTAGCTATTCTATGGCATTGTAAAGTTTTTTGAAATTTCTAGAGGTTAGGGCTAGGGTTTTGCATACCCTACTTGGCAACACTACTACTTTTAATGTCAAGATTGCCCCTCTATTGGTTCATCTTTGCATTGCATGGTGAAGGGAACTAAATATTTTTATTAGGACAAAGGGACATCTATCAAGGATAGCGATGGTAAACATGGTTTTGTTAGGAAGGTCATGTTGGAAACTGCAATTGAAACAATTATTGTATTGTCATTGATGTCAAACCTTAACTGGTAAGACTGATGCTATTTAGGAAAGTAATATATCTATTTGAGTGTTGCTAAGGGGCTAGGCAAGGTTGGTAACAATAGCACCTAAGGAAAGGTTGAGTTATCTTGATACTACAAAGTGTACTTCACTATGTTGCACAATGATGAGACAATGTATTATTTATATTAGTAAGACTGAAGACTATACTGGTAGGCTTAACCAAGCAAAGAATGGAAAAATCATGTTTAAGCTGAGTAATGTTAGTGTCGACCAAGTTAGTATATGCCGAGCAAAATTATAGTGTCAACCAAAAAATAGTTAATTGTCAAGGAAGACAGTGTAAGTTGAGTAAACATTTTAGTAATGATCGAGCTTTCTACATGAAGACCGAGTGGATGATCATAGTATTGACCGAGCATCAGCAATTTTATATTTGAAGAGAATTTGATTTTGGAGCTGACATTGTTGAATTCTTGGATTATGTAAAATGTGTTGACTTTATTTATTGATTGTTTGGAAGCATTAAATGCATTGTAAAACATTTTATTGTAAATCTTTAAGAGATTTGAGATGATTCTAGAAAAGGAGTCGAAGAACATGAAGCGGGTAGATTCAATGAATCTGACCTAACCCTAAGATCTATGAATCAGATTGAGTGGCAAAAGATGATTTAACCTAATTGAGGAAAATATAAGGGAATCTGAGATATGCAAGTGCATAAGAAAGAACAGAGAATGCTGGAAGAGAAAAGTTTTATTGACTGAATAAGCAGAAAAGGCTGAAGGAGAATTGTGGTGGTTGCTTGAAGAAAAGTTCCAAGCAAATCAGAGATGGAGATGGAAAAGTTTCAAAGTCAATAAACCAGCATTAGTGTACGGAATCGAATCTGATATTTGCAAAGTGAGTTGTATATTTTTCAGATAATATTGCTGCTACTTTCTAACCATTGTAATAGTCAAAATCCTTTTAACAGAAGTTGACCTAACAGTCATATGTTAAATCCTTTGAACAAGGTTACATTCTAATGGAGTGTATGTAAGTCCTATGACTAGGCTCACTTTTAACATGGTGATTGAAATCCTTTAACCAGATCACACCTGACAGTGTGTATTGTAACCTTTGATAGGGTTGGCTTTTTACTGAGCTCACTTCAGAAGAGTGAAAATAATAGTAGCATGTTACAAAGTGGTTTTTCCCAAATTGGGTTTCCACTATAAATCCTGGTGTTGATACTTGTGTGAATTTTTTGGTTTGAACATTTCTATGTTTTACAAGTTAAGTTACAACTGGGTAGTGAACTACATTGTTGCATGTTTCTATTATTGAACCAGTGATGACCGAGTTTGTTTTGGCTATTGGATCTGATTTAAGGATAAGTTTTTGAGATTATTTTATACATCAGGACCTGAGAACAACTAATTCACCTCCCCTCTCTATTGTTCTAAATCATATTAACAATTGGTATCATAGCCAAGTTGCTTATAATTAGTGTTGACAGAAATCAAGTTTAAAGGGGCTTGAAGCAAATGATCAGGATGTATAAGAAGGAGGTATCGAAGCTGAATAAGGAGAACTTCCCTGCATGGTAAAGCTTGATGAAGCTGCATCTCACCGGTATTGATGACTCTGCAAAGTACTACATTGAAAATAGCTATCTCACCTACCGCACCTTTGACTGTTGAAGAAATGAGAGCTAAGCAAGAACATAATCAAGCAATGTTGGAAATTGCATCTGCCCTAAGCTATCTAGAATTTGAAGACATTAAGGACTACACAACTGCTAAGGATATGTGGGACACTCTTGCAAGGATCTATGGTGGTGACTTAAATGTGCTGAAAGAAAAGGCCGAGAGTCTTAGAGGTAAGTTTGATGAAATGAGAATGCAAGAAGGTGAAAACATTGCACAATATTGTGGTAGAATAAAAGAAGTTGTGAATGCTATTAGAGGGGCAAATGGGACTATTGATGATGAAACTATAATTGGGAAAGTACTAAGAACCCTACGTCCTATATATGTTATTAAGATCTCAGCTATTCAGGAATCTAGATGTAACTCTGCTAATGTGCTTACTTTGGAAATTTTGGTTGGTAAGCTGACTGCTTTTGAACTCTCTAACTATGATAATTTCACTATTGGAAGCATTGGAAATGTTGAATCTGCTTTCAAGTCACAACTAGTTCTGAACAAGCCAAAGAAAGAAAAAGAAAGATGCATCAGTGAAAGTGAAAGTGATAATGAAAGTGAAAGTGACAGTGACACTTCTGATGAAGACCTACAAGATCTAGAAGCTCTTATGGCTAGAAGACTGAGAAGGGGAAAAGGAAAGTATAAAGGTAAACTCCCTATTATATGTTTTGCATGTAATAAAGTTGGTCATATAGCTGCTAGATGTCCTAACAGGAAAGATGAAGATGATGAAAGGAAAAGAAAACACAAAGACAGAAGAGATGATAGAAGCTACTGATGGAACAAAGACTACAAAGGAAAAGGTAAGAAATCTTGTTACATTTCTGAAAAAGAAACTGACATGGATAGTGATGATTTTGAAATTGAGGTAGTCTATGTTGCAATGAAAGATTAATCTGATGAGGATGAGAAAACTGCATTGATATCTTATGTGAACAAGAATGATAAATGGATTATTGATAGTGGTTGTTCACGTCACATGACTGGTGACAAAAATAAGTTTGAGACTACATCATTACAGAGGTAAAAGTGTAAAATTTGGTAATGATGCACCATGTCCTGTTAGAGGAAAAGGTTTGATTAAACTGACTGATAAGATATCTTGTGAAAATGCATATTGGGTTGAAGGACTTAATTATAATCTGTTAAGTGTTGCTCAGCTTAACAAAACTAGTTACCGAGTGGAATTTCATCACAAGCAAGCTAAAATATTTAATGCTACTGGAGAATTGATTGGAAGTGGAGATTAGACTAGAGGTAATTTGTTCTATCTTGACCTATTTGAAGAAACATGTTTAATTGCACAACTTGATGATATTTGGTTATGGCATAAAAGGATGTGTCATGTTAACTTTGACAACCTAGTAGAGATAAGTAAGAAGAAAAAGGTAAGAGGTCTACCTAGATTGAAGAAACTTGAGAATGTGATGTGCAAGGAATGCCAGTTAGGAAAAATGACAAAGTCAAGTTTTAAGAGCAAATCCTTTAATTCTAAAAACATTTTAGATTTGGTTCATACTGACCTCTGTGGACCCATGGGTGTACAAAGTTACTGTGGTGCTAGATACTTTATCTTATTTGTTGATGATCATACTAAGATGATGCATGTGATGTTTCTAAAAGAAAAATATGAAGCTTTTCAATTCTTTAAGTGGTATTTGGCTAAGGTTGAGAAGGAGATAGGTAGGAACCTAAAATGTCTTAAATCTGATCGAGGTGGAGAATTTACATCAAATGAATTTAATCTATTTTGCAATGATAGAGGAATTAAAAGACAGATGTCTACACCTAGAACACCTCCACAGAATGGTATAGCAGAAAGGAGAAACAGATCTATCTTGGATTGTGCAAGGACATTGTTGATTGAAAACAATGTAGCACATAAATACTAGAAAGAAGCTATAAGCACTGTTGTCTACACTCTTAACCAGGTACAGATCAAGAAAGGTACAAATCTGACACCCTATGAATTATGGCATAGTCATGCACCGAGTGTTAAATACTTTAGAATCTTTGGAAGTAAGTGCTATATATTAAAAGACACTAGGAATGGAAAGTTTGATGCTAAGAGTGATGAAGGCATATTCCTAGGGTACTCCACAAAAAGTAAAGCTTATAAGTGTTTGAACTCTAACACTAACAAAATTGTGGAAAGTGTGAATGTCAAAATTGATGAGTATGCAGAAAGAAATGAAGCTGATAGTAAAAGAGAACCAAAAGATTATAGATATTTTGTGTACATTGAGGAAGAAGAAGAGGCAAGTAATAGACTTGCACCTGATGTTGAGTCTCGGGTAAGCAATGCTAAGCAACAGGCAGATGCTACTGAGCATCAGGAAAATAGTGCTGAGAGAGAACAAGAACATGTCGAGCTACAAGAAAATGCTGTTGAATATCAGGAAGAGGTTGTCGAGGATTCTACAGTTGAATCTGACAATCTTACTAAGGAACATTATGAAATAGAAGAGAGAAAAGCTGAACGTGTTTTGGAAAAATATGTAAGAAGACATCACAATCCTGAACAGATAATTGGAGACAAAAATACTAGAATTCAGACCAGAAATAAGGTTAAGGATCCAACATGCCTACTATGTGAATTTGAACCCAAGTCAACTAGAGAGGCATTGGAGAATGAAGACTGGATACAAGCAATGAATGAAGAGATTGACCAAATTGAGAAGAATGATACTTGGACTCTGGTGCCGAGACCTGAAAATAAAAATGTTATAGGAACAAAGTGGGTGTTTTAGAATAAGATGAATGAAAATGGTGACATCACTAGGAACAAAGCTAGGCTGGTATGCAAAGGCTACGCACAAGAAGAAGGAATAGATTATGGGGAGACATTTGCCCCTGTAGCTAGATTGGAAGGAGTAAGAACTCTACTTGCATATGTTGCTTATAAAGATTTCAAGGTATATCAAATGGATGTCAAGTCTGCATTCTTGAATGGTATACTAGAAGAAGAAGTTTACATAGAACAACCAGAAGGTTTTATTGATCCAAACAGAAGATAGTGCAAACTGAACAAAGCATTATATGGATTGAAGCAAGCTCCCAGAGCATGGTATGAGAGGTTGCACAACTACTTGATACAAATTGTATTTTCAAGAACAAATGACACAAGTAATCTGTACATGAAGGATGAAGAAGGTAAAGGTATCCTGTTGGCAAAAAACTTTGTGGATGACATTATTTTTGGTGGACAAGATGCATTATGTAAAAGTTTTTCAAATGAAATGCAAACTGAATTTGAAATGAATATGTTTGGTGAGATCAAATTCTTTATTGGCTTACAAGTATATCAGAGGAAGAATGGAATTTTCATTACACAGTCGAAGTATGTTAAGGAAATACTGAAAACTTTTGGGATGGAAGATGCTAAACTGGTGGGAACTCCCATGGTTACTAGACAAAAGTTATCTAAGAATGATGATGCTACAGAAGTGAATCAGACTTTGTATAGATCCATGATTGGAAAATTACAGTATGTTGTACATAGTAGACTAGATATTGCATTAGTTGTTGGGATTGTGGAAAGATTCTCTACCAATCCTAAGGAAACACATATGATGGTCGTGAAAAGAATTATGAGATACTTGAAAGGAACTGCTAACTATGGTCTATATTATAAGAAGGATGACAAATTTGAACTCAGAGTTTATACAGATGTTGATTGGGTAAGAAATGTAGATGACAGAAAGAGTACTAGTGGTGGAGCTTTCTTTCTTGGACAGAAATTAGTCTCCTGGACAAGCAAGAAACAAAATTGCATTTCCCAATCTACTATCAAGGCCGAGTATGTTGATGTTGTAGTAAACTGTTCAAATTTGGTCTGGATAAAATAATTGTTAATAGGCATGAAAGAAGAAATCACTAAACTTCTTGTTATTTTTTGTGACAACACAAGTGCTATCAATATTTATAAGAATCCAGTGATGCACACTAAGACCAAGCACATTGCAATCAAGTATCACTACTTGAGAGAATTAGTACAAGACAAAGAAGTCTGAATGGAATATGTGAATACAAAAGAACAATTAGCAGACATATTCACTAAAGCTTTACCTAGAGAAGCTCATGAGTATTTAAGAAGTCAATTAGGGGTTCTTCCCCTAACTGAGGCTGCCTAGACAAGCTAGGAGCACTGCATCAAATGTGCTACAGTAGAATATTTGACAAATTGATGCAGAAGATTGTCACACTTGAGGGCTGGCCTAGAGTTGTGAAAAGAAGCAAAGACAAGGAATCAGTCATAAGCAAGATGACAGAGGGAGAAACACTGAGCTGCAGAGATATTATCTACATTTGTTGGATGTATGTTTTAGTTGTTGCTTTGGCATTTTTGTCAAAGAGGGAGATGAATTGATATGATAACACATAACACTGAAAGGTAAGAGGGAGATGAACTGTTGAAGGAGATGAACTGATGAAATTGAAGATAAGGATGATGAATTGAAATGAAGGATCAGGATAGAGGGAGATCTGAATACTTCTGACAGTCACAGAAGTGAGGCTTATAGGATTCTGAATCAGAATGAAGCTAAGGATATTATAAATAATTCTCTAATGGACAGATAAGTTTTTAGATTGGTTGGTAATCCATGTGTTATTCAGGTGATATCATATGGTGTTGCCATCAATGCCAAAGAGGGAGATTGTTGGAAACTGCAATTGAAACAATTTTTGTATTGTCATTGATGTCAAACCTTAACTAGTAAGACTATTTCTACTTAGGAAAGTACTATATCTATTTGAGTGTTGCTAAGGACCTAAGCAAGGTTGGTAACAATAGCACCTAAGGAAAGGTTGAGTTATCTTGATACTACAAAGTGTACTTCACTATGTTGCACAATGATGAGACAATGTATTGTTTATATTAGTAAGACTGAAGACTAAATTGGTAGGCTTAACTGAGCAAAGAATGGAAAAATCATGTTTAAGCTGAGTAATGTTAGTGTCGACCGAGTTAGCATATATCAAGCAAAATTATAGTGCCGACCGAGAAACAGTTAATTGTCAAGGAAGACAGTGTAAGCCGAGTAAACATTTTAGTAATGACTAAGCTTTCTACATGAAGACCGAGTGGATGATCACAGTATTGGCCGAGCATCAACAATTTTATATTTGAAGAGAATTTGATTTTGGAGCCGACATTATTGAATTCTTGGATTATGTACAATGTGTTGACTTTATTTATTGATTGTTTGGAAGCATTAAATGCATTGTAAAATGTTTTATTGTAAATCTTTAAGAGATTTGAGATGATTCTAGAAAAGGAGCCGAAGAACATGAAGTGGGTAGACTTAATGAATTTGACCTAACCCTAAGATCTATGAATGAGATTGAGCGGCAAAAGATGATTTAACCTAATTGAGGAAAATATAAGGGAACCTGAGATATGCAAGTGCATAAGAAAGAATGGAGAATGTTGTAAGAGAAAAGTTTTATTGACTGAATAAGCAGAAAAGGCTAAAGGAGAATTGTGGTGGTTACTTGAAGAAAAGTTTTGAGCAAATCAGAGATGGAGATGGCAAAGTTTCAAAGTTAGTAAACCAGCATTAGTGTAGGGAATCGAATCTAATATTTGCAAAGTGAGTTTTATATTTTTCAAATAATATTGCTGCTACTTTCTAACCATTGTAATAGTCAAAATCCTTTTAACAAAAGTTGACCTAACAGTCATATGTTAAATCCTTTGAACAAGGTTGCATTCTAATGGAGTGTATGTAAGTCCTATGACTAGGCTCACTTTTAACAGGGTGATTGAAATCCTTTAACTGGGTCACACCTGACAATGTATATTGTAACCTTTGATAGGGTTGGCTTTTTATCGAGCTCACTTCAGAAGAGTGAAAATAATAGTAGCATGTTACAAAGTGGTTTTTCCCAAATTGGGTTTCAACTATAAATCTTGGTGTTGATACTTGTGTGAATGTTTTGGTTTGAACATTTCTATGTTTTACAAGTTAAGTTACAGTTGGGTAGTGAACTGCATTGTTGTATGTTTCTATTATTGAACTAGTGATGACCAAGTTTGTTTTGGTTATTGGATCTAATTTAAGGATAAGTTTTTGAGATTATTTTATACATCAGGACTTGAGAACAACTGATTCACCCCCCCTCTCTATTGTTTTAAATCATATTAATAGGTCAGTCATGCTTTTGGGTTGGCATATTTAGATGGGCTTTTCTTTGTGGCCCCAAGGGAGTTTCAAAGAATGGAGTTTTTTTCATTGATTTCAACTGTGAATATGATTGTTTGGCACAAAGGATGAGGAGAGCGTATTTTAGGGTTTTAAGGAAGGTGAGATGTCTTTTTGTGTGAATGGTGATTATAATGGGAATAAACCCTTTTACTTGAGGGTGGAGGGGATGATTTAATGATAATGAGTCATATGTGGTATGACATTGTGTGTTACACGAAAGGTGTTGGATCACAATCTAATGGGGCTTTGAACATACGATCCATGAAAGCTATTCATGCTATGGAGAGTCTAGTGAGGTTTGTCAATGCCAACATACATTAGGGACATGGTTAAACTAACTTGCCATGTGCTTCAAAGTAGACATAAGGGCTCAAATATCAAGATAAAGGGTTGTTGGGTGTTGCTTTACAACTATAAGCCAAAGCCATATCAATCAATTTGGTGGTTGAGGTAGAGGAGGTGAAGCATAATGTTTTAGTCTTCTAAAAGCTAGGTATGATTGAGCGATTCAAGGGCCTTTGATTGAGTTTGAATGAATTTCATAAGTGGATATCTAAAATATGGGAGCCTATTATAGATGGGCATGCCTAAATATATCTAGTAGCTAGAGGGTTTTCCATTGTTTTTTCAAAAAAATGTTTAGGATAGAAGCAAGATTTTGTTTGAATACCATTGGATTTGGGAGGAAACAATTTCCTTGATGCTAAAGCCTTGGCATCTTGCCTTCTATCCTACCACTAAAGTTTAAAATTATATGGTCTCACTCTAGGTAAGACTTCCTAACCTCCCTTTACAATTTTTATTTGACTCCTTTGAGCATGTAGGAAATTATTTTGGTGGATTTTTTATGGTGGATGAAGGATCTTTGAATCTCTTTCATTCAACCTTTTATCAAATCTTGGTGGAAATGGATGTATCTGAAGGGATCCTTGAAGAAGTTTTGATTGAAACTTCTAAGAGTTGTTGGGTATAATCTATGGACAACAAAGGGATTCCCTTTAGATGTATAATATGTTTCCAAATAGGGCATATGGTTGTGTAGTGTTTAAAATATAGAGTGCATAAGATGAGTTTGTGGTTTTAGTGGATGGTCAAGTTCAACAAGAGGGGTGTTTTTGGCTAATTAAGAGACAAATTTGTAGGCTAACTCTTTGGACTGAAATAATGAGGTAGCCAAGATAGAATATGACTTGCACATTGTGAAAGGGAAAAATTAAAGGAAAGTGAAGAAGGAATCCTTTGGTATGATCCTTTGTTCTCAGACTAAGGGACGAGATAGTGTTAGACCTTTTATTTTTATCTACCTATAGGCTATGGGATATGACCTTTTGATTTTTTATTTGTTAATGTGTAATATATCTCTAGGAATATTTTCTCTAGATTTTTACCAAATATTTATTAGAAATTCAAACAATAATTTACAAGCAATTGATTTATTTTAATCCAATAGATAAAAACTAAAATCATATAAAATATTAGACTAAAATAGAGATTCTGAAATGAAATATGAACATTAATTTTAAATCTCCAGTTGAGAAAAAAAAAAATATCCAACTATACCCACAAAACTTATAGTCAGAAAGGATAACTAGAAGTATGAATTTAAAGTACAAAGTGAGACACCTAAGTGATATCTCAATCAAACAATGGATTTCCATCCACTTCCTCCAAGCTTGAGATTTTTCACCCTCAAACCTATTGAAATCCAAAACTTCCCTAAATTCTCCAAGAGAAAAAACCAAACATAAAACCAAATATAATGAGAATGGTCCTCTCAATGTTATTTTAAAGGACAACCTACTAGCTCTTCATTTCCCTTATGCATGTCTCTTCACATTTCTTTTCTCTATCTCTTTATTTGCCACTCTTTTAAAGTAAATGACTTATTAATTATTCACTAAGCCCCATTAAGCCATTTTAGCACTTTATTAAATAATTAAATTAAATCCTCTTTAAATTTGATATAATTTTAAAAATTAAAATTTAATTATTTAATTGATTGCTAATGTTCCAAAAAAGGGGGCATTACAGTCCTCCCTTCTCAAATATTACTTTCCCTCAAGCAATCTACCCCTGCAAATTGAAACCAAATGCCTGGATCCCGTATCAACCTCAAGAATGTTGCTCCATCAATCTGCTAGGTACTACTCTGATATAAATAACATGCCTAGAATTGTGAAGCCACTCTTCAAAAACCCAATGAATTAATGCAAAAACATGCCAATACCAAGATCCCAAACTACCATATTGTCACAACTATTATATATGAAGAGATAGTACTATATCAAGGAGCTATCAAAACTAAATAACTCACCAACTACAAATGGGATCTTGTGGAAGTGCATAACATCCATCATAAGCACACAATAAAATATATCAGCCCATCCTGAGTTGCTGATGTCAAAATCAAACTCCTCAAAGGATGAGGTCAATAGCAACAATGCAAAGGAACTAGTACACTAGTAATTAATCTGATATACCATTGAATACATAGGAATCATGAGTAAGAGAGTAACTAAAAATCCATCTCCTATGCTCAACCCATATTTGCCATCAATTCCCAACCAAGACAACTCAATCGCTAAACCATTGAATCCATCCAGCTCATTTGTAGATTAAAATTAAAATCCCTACGTAAGTTGATCAAAACATAGGAAATGTTTTGATTGTGGTAACTGTAGGTTTCGAAGGGGCCCTAAAACCCTTTAAAAAATCATAGCAAAGATAAATAAAGGAGCACTTAAGGACAACTATCTATCATGAAAAATGATAGAAACCAAAAGGGTCAAAACCCAGATTACAAAGTGATAAACAAAGCCAAAAGAAGCAACACCCTAAACTAAAAATCTTTCAGCAGTCCGAAAACAAAAAACTCCCATAAGTAAAATCAATTCATCATTTTAAGAAGCTTCTCAAATTCCACCATCTAGTTCTGCATATTCTGGATTGAATCCCTCAGATTGGTGATATATTTTTCTTGGGCAATAGTCTTCTTTCTGGTACTTGACCTGGTCCTAGAGCCTAGGCCTGACAACTGGATATCTTGTTTCCCTTCTTCATAATCATCAATTCTATCAATGTTATTCCCTTCCAACAAGGTGTACATGGCTTTTAGATTGTCAATTGTAGCTTTCATGCCCATGTTGGTAAGGGTGATCATCTTCCTTAACATTGCGTCATTATTGTTTATCTTCTCAGTAATCAGATTTATCTTGTTATCAATGGCATTAGTAATTTTGTCATCCAAACTAGTAGTATTAACAGTTACCTTTTCAAAAACATCCTTTCCTTTCTGATACATCTCAGCATCATTTCGCATTTTGTCAATGATTTCCTCCATCATTGCATTCCTGGCTTCCAAATTTTTACACTTAGTGCATAGCTCTTGGATATCATCTTGGACCCATTTACCAATATTATAGACATAAATAGATTTGTTTTTGGCTGCTTGAAGCATGGTAATATTAATGGTTCTTTAGACCTAAAAAATTTTGCCCCATAGATCTTCCTCCACACTTATCTAATTTTGCATATTCTCTCCCACCTCATTAGAATTTCCCTGAGGGCTCTTAGGAGGAGTGGAATTAATCTCACAGTCAGCATGCTCATTATAGACTTCCTTTTCTAAATCAATAATATCTATGTCAGCTTGGGTTTCCTCTTCCATAAACCCCATATTATCAATGATATTATCCTCCTCAACATTTTTTCCATTATTACCATTATCATCTTCTCTTTCCTCAGGGTCATTAGCTTCATTCTCAGACATAGTATCCATATTTTCCACCTTTTCTTCTTCATTATCATTATTCTTTTCTTCAAGGTCTTCAACCAGGTCCTGTTGTTCATTGTCAATGTAAACCTCCATAATATTATTGATTTGATCAATGATATCCTTACGAATAGCCTTATCCAGGTTGTTAATTTCCTCATCATCAGGGTTGTTCTCTACATCATTACCTTTATGAGGTTCAATAGTAGTGAACTTATCCTTCTCACAAAGGTCTCTATTGCTCTATTCCCCTTTATCAATCTCTTCATTCTCAGAAGAAATGTCCTCCTAGTCATCCTCTGACATCATACCTTCAACCTCATCAAAGATAGAAATAGTGGTGTCAATTTTAATAGGGTCTTTGAGAGTTTTTTTGTTCGAGGTAGTGGTGGCCTTCTTCCCTAGGGAGATATCAGTGCTCTTCCTTTTTTTGTTGCTAATCTATTTAAGAATCAGCTCAGGGATATGATCTCTGACATACTATGAAATGATCACAATGAGCCCCTCATGCAAAAAAGGGGAATCCCTAACTCTATGGTTCACAATACTCTAGTTAAGTGAACTAAACAGATAAAAAGGGAAAGAAACCCTAGAATTATGCCTGAAATCATTTACAAGCACAAAGTGATAATTGTGAACTATGGAATACCTACCATCTAGGGTAAAGTATTCTATAATCTCTTTGAGAACAAAACCCCAAATGAGTTTAATGTTATCAAAGCTCATGTAGCCAAGCTTACCTTTCACTAGTAGAGCTCTCTCCTCATCGGACTTGGGAAAATCTTTGTAAGCCTTGTTTCCCACCTTCTTGTCTTTGGAGAAGTGAATTCCCTCAAGGGGAAGCCCTATGATCTCAGTCAAAAGATCTAAAGTAAGGGTAAAGGATTTACCTTTTATATTCACTTTGCCTTTCTCCCACCCTACAACAAAAGCCCTAGTAATCTCTTTGTCATTACCATGCAGCCATTTCAAATAGTGGTGCACTTTCCCCTTCTTTAATTTTCTTCACACTTATTTTTCATGAACCCACTTACATTCTGTCACTTCCTCCTTCTTGAGATCACCACCCATCTCATCTTCCTCCTTCGTCATGCTTGAATCCCAAAAATTCATCAAACCCTATTTCAGTTTCTTGTCTCTCCGACTCTCTTAGGCTGAAAACAATATTCTTTGAATGGTTAGAATTGTGTAGTAGCTCTTTTTTTATGACCCAGAAAGCATGTGAGATCAGAGCATAATGAAGGAAATAAATAACCACTTGGCACTTCACCTTCGATGTACTCCAATTCTGAGTTAATTCATGTATTGTGATAATTAATATTAATAAATCCCTCCTTTTGATTGATTATGTCATGATTAATATTTATATTTATCTCATCATTAATATTAGTCGATCTGTGCCACTTGCAACTGACATCACTTCTAACCCCAAGGTTAGCCAAACCATATGTCACCTAGTTAGTTTCATGAAAGTTGTGGGTTACATGAAAATAATCAAATTTCAAGGCAATATTTTTTATTTTATCGATAATGTGCTCAATAGTCCATGAAGATTTACTTATTCCTTTATTATTATTGACAATATTAAGGGAATCTCCTTCCATCCTAAATTTTTTACATCCCAACTCTTCTATCAACAACATAACATTGAGATCTACCATTGCTTATGCTCAAAACATGGGAAATATTACTAACTCTAGAAATCGATCCATTTCTCCAATCCTGTGACTAAAACTCATCACTAGAAAATACACCTAGGTCCTAAATCATTCAATCAAAATTATTCTCATAAGTGAAACCATAAAGAACTTCCTCATCCAACTCAAATAGTGGGCTATTGAATGTCTAATTAGCATCCACCTTAAACAAAAAATAGTTATCCAACTAAATATTATCCTTTACTCCCAAGTCATACTTAGGTTTTGGATGGTCCAAAAATTCATTGCCTCATTTTTTGGGATAACTATCCAAGTCATAAGTATGTTGTACATTTTCAAGTTCATTAATCACTTCCCTAAAAATCTCAATCATTCCTCTATTCTCTTGGTCCCTGAATTGATTACTGACAAAAATATGATTTTTTGCTTCTTGAAGAGAAATTTGTGTATTCTCCAATATCTCTCGTTTATCATTAAGCTCCTTGATTATTTTATTAACCTCATCCTCCTTTTCCTTCAATTTATCAACACATACTTCAACAACCTTTAAAATATGATCCATGTCAGAAAGAAAACACAAATAATTTGATTTCATAGATTCAAAGGCTACTTTGACCACCGGCAAGTCAACAACATAAGAATCACCTTCCACACTCATTTATCTCTTTTCCATCTAAGCCTTCCTCTAGATATATTAAATGATCTAGTGAGTGTCATCATGATGTACTAAAGTTGAAACAACCATATCATCAGTGATCTTAGCCGATCCTTCAAATTATGAGTCTTAACACCATCATCTTGGGATGCCTTCTTTGATTGGTCCTCCAAATCACTACTATGCATAAGTGAACTACTTTTATAAAGAACACATGATTCATCATACCTCTTATAGGTATTGTGAATGTCATCATAGGCCTCCACATCTCTATTTGACTAATCTTCATGCAAATTCAAGGATGTTTCTATGTCATCATTTTCAAGAAAATTCTCATCATGTGAAGATTCATAAACTTCACTGGAAACATCTTGAGACCCCACCATACTATATCCTTGAGTAACATAATCCTCATCAAAATATTGTCAATAACCTCCAAATCACCAATATAGAGATTTGTATATCCCTTATTAATAGAGACAATAAAATCCATTCCCTTGCAAGTATTTGTGTTATTCTATTGAAGAAAACTGTGAGATTCTTCTCTTCTTCATTTTTGGTCCAAACCTCTTTGGTTGACTTATCATCCTTACTTTCTACACAAATCTAATTAGGTGTCCAAGTTTTCTGACATATGAAAGAAATCTTCTCCCTTCTCATTTGGTTCTTACTTTTTTTAGGAGACCATGCAACCTTTAAGCCCATTGATACTAATTCATCTTTAGTTATCTGTTCCTTGAACTTTTCAATCTTATGCTTAATTAACCCTTTTGAGAGATCATAATCCATAGGTGAGATATTGTGCTCCTTGCTCTAAATAGCCAACAAGTTTGATTGCAACTAATTACATACATCATTAGACTCATTTAGGATTAAGGACATAATGGTTTGTATACAAGCCCTCACATTGTCTAGATGACGTTTCTTGATTTCTATTCAGAAGCATTGGAATATTTGAAGAATCAAATCATTACATTCAAGATTTTTCATAATAAGAAATTAAATGACCTAAATCTTAACATATATTTCTAAAATATTATCCCTCTTAACAAATGTATGGCCTTTGACGTCATGTAACCCATGAAATCTCTTCACAATTAGTTACAAAACCTTTCTCAATACATCATCATTGTAGGGTGCTATAGGTGTTGTATTCATGTAATGTCACTGAGATATAAAGAAACTATAAGTCTAACATATTTACACGGATGTTACAATAACCTATTATGTACTAAGGTGAGCATTGAAGGCTGTAAAGACCAATTCAAAAGCCTCAAATCTAATAGGTCTACTTTGAACACAAATGAATCCAATTCCTCCAACTTAGAGAGAAGAGAAACTCTATTAGAGAATTATAGAGACTTCAATTTTAATCCTATCACATAGAGCCAATTCCCTAGTTCCTTTTCTTTCTGCAAATCCCATAACCAATCACCTTTCAATGTGTCATTGAATTCTTTTGAGAAAATATCACTCTTCTAATCTACCATTGTATTCATTTTTTTTTGAGATAATCTTGGTGATTTTGATGTACAATTCCTTTGTAAGATGCTACTATTGTTTGTGACTAAATTTTAACCTTTTTTACGCATTGTTAATTGGTCAAACAATTTTCTCGCAAGATGATCACTGATTTTCCTATTCTATTCTCCAAGTTTTCAAATTTAATTATTACTCTAGTATCCAACCCAAGTTGGCTACTGAATTTGCCTTTCCACTCTTGTAGTTTTTATAAATAGTTTTCTTGGTGGAGATATTATATTGTTTGAAAATTTTCAGAGATGAGAAATGTATTGATATCATAAATAGTACTAGCTTACATCCTTCATATAATCATCCATAACTAAGATATTACTCCATTTTCAATGGATGTTAGGAAGAATAAAAAATGTGTATTTATCTCTAGATTCTCTACAACAACGAATGCCAATCTTTATTTAAACACATGTATTTTATGTTATGAACAATAACATTGTAAGTCTCTATTACTAGTGATTCACTCACATATACGTAATTATCTATGGTAGTCACGAGAAATCTTATGGCCGCAATAGAGAAATACATGAAGTCATAAATACCTCCATGGAACTCAACCATATATTGTGTACTTTTAACCACCTTCAAGTAGGAGTTGTGCTAGTTTCAGGGACTAGTCACTATGAGTTCAAAACATGTTGCCCCTATCCAAATCCTCCTAATTTTTTTCGTTGGCTTAGAGAGATAATACCCAAAATCCACCACCAATTACATACAAGTTTTGAACTATGTATATTATATTCCATTAATAATACCACACCTACCTTTCTTGTAATAGAGTACAATACCCAAGTTCGTACATGACCAGGAATGCGTAAGAACTCAACATGTGAAGAAGAGAGAGAAATCATGAATAGATATCAATAAAAATATTTATAACTCTTCTATTTTGTGATCGAGCATCAAATTTTTGTACAAAATGAATATTTCATGCACCAAGGAAGTTTCCCATCAAGTTATCAAGTCCAAAAAAAAAATTATTAATTTATAGCTTTGATAAATATTTCAATTCACCAAATCACACTCCTTTGAAATGAATGAGTTGACATTAGTTCACAATAAGTACATGATTCTAGGAAGATCAAATGATGCATAAGATGAAAATCTGAGACCAAGGCCAAAATGACATTCACATGGAATGATAGTTTGATATATCACATCTGATATTAAATGACTCGACCATAGTCTCCTACAGGAAAATGATTCCCCCTTATAACATTTTCTTGTAATAACATTAGAAGTATAGAGAATACATGGAAAATATTTTCTTAGAACTTTAGCCACAACAATAGTATTCACCAAATACAAAAGATAATCATTATATCCTTTCAAAATATATCGACCCCACTAAATACTATTAATTTTCTTTCATTCACTCCTTTGATAAAACCAATATTAATAGTCACACACTGCATTCACTAAACAAGGTATTGCTCTTATATCGACAAAAGAATTCAAATCTAGATACTAGAATAATCAACCAATGTAAAGATGGCCCCCACAAGATGTATTACACTATTAATGTTTGCCAAAGAAAAGTGTAATTCATGGAAAGCACAAGTATACTGAATATTTTGGCTTACTAGACCAGTCATCTCTTTTGATAAATTCAATACGTGAAAGATAGGAGTATTAATATTGTTTCAGACCTCTAGTCGATAATCTCCTGGAAAATATCTTCTTTTTTTTTAATCAAACATAAATATTTACAAATTTTTCCTTTGAGCCTAACCAAGCTGCACTTCTATCACTGATATGAAATCCCATAGGCAGGTGATAGAACCAACTCTACTACTACTATAATATACCTCTAGGAATATTTGTTCCATGTTTTTACCAAATATTTCTTATAAATTCAAACAACAATTTGTATCCAACCGATTTAAGTTAGTCCAATAAATAAAACAAAAAAATCATATAAAATATCAAACTAAAATAGAAATTATGAAATGAAATATGAATATTTCCTTTAAATATTTAGTTGAGAAACAATAAAATATCTAATCGTATCCACACAACTTATAGCTAGATTAGATAACCAAAAGTATGAATTTAAAGCACAAAGTGAGACACATGAGTGATATCTCCAACAAACAATGATTTTTCATCCATTGCCTCCAAGCTTAAGGGTTTCTATTCTCAAACCTCCTGAAAGCCAAAGCTTCCCATAATTCTCCAAGAGAAAATACTGAACATAAAACCAAGCATAATAAGAATGAGCCTCGCAATGTTCTTTTAAACACAACCTTGTGACTCTTCATTTCCCTTTTATATGTCTCTTAATATTCATTTTATCCGTCTCTTTATTTTCCCCTCTTTCAAGTTAAATTGAATTATTAATTATTCACTAAGCTCCATTAAGTCATTTTAATACTTTATTAAATAATTAAATTCAATCATCTTAAAAGTTGATATAATTTTACAACTTAAAATTTAATTATTTAATTGACTACTAATGTCCCAAAAAAGGGAAAATTACATAATGGATCTCTCTTGTGATGCTCTTTTGGAAAGTGGTTTTCTTGGTTGTAAGCATCGTTGGTTTGGGCCAAGATCAATCCCTTTTATTAATAAAAGTAAAAAAAAAATCACCGATAAAAAAAGAATTATTATCATGATTTTCACTTTCTCTCTGTGTGAATATTATCTTGAGTGGTGATTTCTTAGTCTTATTTTGTGATTTGTACAATTCTCTTAGGTAATAAAATCTTCTCATACTTTGAATAAAACTTACATTGTGAAGCTCGTGAGTAGAAGCGAAAGAAAGCAATTAATCATAAAATACATGAATTTATTAAATACAAAGTAGAATCATTAATTTTTAATTTTTTTTCCCAAGGCATGATTTAAGATTTTACAACTTACTATAATGTTTTAGCAAATAATAAATAATGAGAGAGGTGAGTGGTTTTTTCATAAAATGTAGAAATTTTTATTGAAGCTAAGATATTAGTAGGTATGAAAAATTAATTGTGGAGTAATAATAAAACACTTGTTGGAAAATTTATTAAAATGAATTTATCAATGGAAAAGTACTCATAAATTATTTATTAGCCGATAGGCTTCCCCTTTGGGGTTGCTTGAAACTAGAATTTGTCTCATGCCAAAAAATAGGATGCCACTAAATGGTTTTTTTTATCATGGTTTAGGGTGTTTGTTATTATTAACATAGTAGATTTTTGAGATAAATATTTTCTCTAATAGAAATATTCTCCCCATCTAATTAGCTATCTGAATAGGCTATTGTCTATGTCTGAATGGACTAAGTTGTCTATGTTTGAATTGACTTATGTCTACTTCTAAATAGACACCTAAGAATCCATCTTATATCTAGTAATCAATCTTATATTCAATAAGGTGGATTATAAAACAATCTTGAAACTATTTCACCAAAGTATTGTTGTTAAACCACAAGTTCCTTGTTTTTAGACACCCACAGTTTTTCAAGGTGATTTGATAATTAATGTGAAGTCTTTCTTACTTCTTTAAAATCAAATTTAAACTCATCATCAATGTAGTGCCATAGAATTCCTAACTTTCCATGGCATCTATGATGAAGCCCTCGATATTTGGTTTATTGTGACTGGATTAAAGGAACTACTATTATAGAAGGTAGTTTAGGTTCATCTTTTTTTTTCACATTTTAAGCTTTGGATGGTAATATTAGTTGTCTTTAAATCCTTGGCCATTTTTATCATCATCATGACACAATTTGTTGAGAATCTTGAGGTAAGACAAAATCCATGATCATTTACTATTTTATTTTGTTTATGAATTTCCATTCTTTACAAAACCTACTTTCTTCATCAAAAAAATAAAATGAAAGTAGTAAAGGTTAAAATGAAAATGAAAATATTGTCATCCCTTTTTCAAAACTAGTTATTATATTACAAACACAAATCATTGTTAGTTTTATAATATTTTTCCCTAAGTAAAAGTCTATAAGAACTTTAGAAACAAGGGGGAGTGATTCAAAAAGTGCATACCCTTGAATAAAAAACTCTATTTTCACACTGCAAAAGAATTCATGTGAAAGGACTATTATCATCAGTTTCACCTTTTAAGTATAAATTGGTTTTTTTACTTGTTCTAACAAATGTAATACTAATAAGATATGAATGTAGTCTTTCATACCATGCTCTTGGTGCTTGTTTTAGTCCATATAGTGCTTTATGCAAATTACATACCATGTTTTTCTAATTTGAATCAACAAAACTTTCAAGTTGTTCAATGTATACCTCTTCCTCAAGTATTCCATTCAAAAATGAAGATTTGACATCCATTTGATATACTTTAAATCCTTTATAGGCAACATATGCAATCAACATTATAACTCCTTCAAGTCTTGCAACTTGTGCAAATGTCTCACCATAATCAATACCTTCTTCTTGTGCATATCCTTTGCATAAAAGTCTTTATTTATTCCTAGTGACTTCACCATTCTCACTCAACTTGTTTCTGAATATCCATTTGGTTCCAATCACATTCTTATCATTTGGTCTGGGTACCAATGTCCATGTTTTATTTTTCCATATCTGACCTATTTTGTCATTCATTTCTTTAATCCATTCATCATTGTCAAGTGCATCTCTAACATTTTTAGGTTCAAATTCACAAACTAAACATGTGTTGTTTCTCAACTTACTCTGTGTCATCAAGATAGAATAGGTTACCTTTAGATTGTTCACTAGTACCGATCAACTTTCCAGTCTCATCATAGATCTTCACCTTTATGTTCTCAAATTCAACTCGGTGACTTGTATTATTCAATTGTGCTACACTCAACAAGTTATAGTTTAGTCCCTTCACCCAATATGCATTCTCACATCAAATCTTATTATTCAGCAAGATAGATCCTTTTCCTTTTACTAGACAAGGTGTGTCATTTTCCATTTTAACAAATCCACCATTATAATGTTCAAGGTATTCAAATTTGTCTTCATCACCAGTCATATGATGTGTACAACCACTATCAATAATCCAAGTATCATTCTAGCTAACTTTAGAAATAAGTGTTATTTCAACATACCTTTCTTCTTCTTCTGAATCTTCTTTCAAAGCTACAAATACCAATTCAATATCTTCATCAGTGTTAGTGTCAGTATCATCATCATCTTCAACAAGGTAACGTGCTTTCTTACCTTTGTCTTTTTAGTCTCGGTTGCTTTTTTTGTCATACTGTCGGTTGCCTCTGTGTTCTCGGTTATCTCTTCTATCAAACTTTCTTTCACCAAATTGTTCATTATCTTTGTCATCTCCTTTCTTGTTAGGACATATAACTACAATGTGGCTAATTTCTTTACAATTAAAACATACTAAAGGTAATTTCCCTTTATATCTTCCTTTACCTTTCTGTAGTCTTCTAGCCATTAATGCTTCAAGTTCATCAAGTTCATCTTCATCACTGTCACTATCACTCTCATTTCTTATCATGTGTTTACTACTTGATTTACAAATTTTCAAGGATGACATAAATGCAGGCTCAACATTAGGAACAATATGATTATCAAAGTTATTCAATTCAAAAATAGTCATTTTACCAATTAGGTTGTCAAGTGTAAGATGATTTCCCAGAGCTGATCTTATTTCATGGATTACAAAGATTCTAATAGCATAGATAGGCAACAAGGTTCTAATAATTTTACTTACAACAATGTCTTCTTCAATAATATCTCCTTCTCCTCGAATAGCATTGACAATCTCATTAATTCGGTTGTTGTATTGTAAAATATTTTTCCCTTCTTTCATCTTCATGTCATCAAACTTTCCTCTAAGACTCTCAGCTTTTTCCCTCAACTCATTTACATCTCCCCCATGAACTAGTGCAAGTTTTTCCCACATTTTCTTAGCAGAAGTACATGTCTTGACATCTTCAAATTTAGCATCTGATAAGGCAGCAACAATCTCTAACATTTTGACATTATGTTCGTGTCTATCCCTCATCTAATCAACAGTCAAAATTCTAGTCGATTGGATGAATTCATTATCCAAGCAGTATATAGAAGATTCTCCAATTCCAGATATATGTAATCGTATTCTTCTTTTCCATGTCAAGAAGTTATCTTTGTTCATCTTTGGCACCTCTCTCTTATACATCTTGTGATCTTTAGCTCAAGTCCTTCAAACTTTTCTTTCCAAGAAAACTTGCTCTGATACCAATTGTTAGATAACTGAGAGGAGGGGTGAATCAGTTAATTTCAATTATTCTACACTCCCAAATCTCCCAGATGTATATATATATAACACTTTTCAATCAAATAATCAACTTGGTAAGATATCAACTGTGTCTTTCTCTTTATCTATCGATTGCCAGTAAATTCAATATTATGTTTACCGATCTATCCAGTTATGAAATGTGTAAAGAAAAATAACAATTCAACACATCATTCACACATAACATAGATTTTTAACATGGAAACCCTATGAGGGGAAAACCCACCTGGGACCGGTAACCCAAAATAATTCACTTTTCTAAAGTGATTTAGATTAGGACCCAACCCTGTTAAATGTTAGAAAACACACTGTAAGGTGTGACTGGTTAGATGATTTATCACTAATAGTTCTCCCTTGACAAGCATTCACTATGGGGTCACCAAGAAAAAAAATTAGCATTCATTAAATGTCATATTGAAATACAAAAAGATTGTTAAGTCCCACTCGATTAAGAGTTTTTTCTGTAATAATGGTTAAACTGATAAGTAATGATCTGACTCAAATACAACTATGATTTGCAGATTTTCAGACCTATGCTAAGCTCAAAATACATCATTTGATCAATAATCAATTCAATTCTTCTTATCCTCCAACTTTATTCCCCTCGGTGTATTCTTCTCTGATGCTCAATAATTTTTGCAGTTCAACTCAGTTCTATCTTCAACCAGTTTGATCAGCGGTGCATGAAAATAGTCCTTTCGCATGAATTCTCCTGCAGTATAAAAATCACAAACTCAATAATGAATCTCATGTCTCCTTATATAGACATCATAAACTGTTTTCTTCACATATGTTAGATTTTTCCTCTTAATATCCATCGTTCATTTTTCCACTTTAACTTTCCTCGGCAGTTGTGTCATTAACACGTTTCATTCTCCTTCATTTGATCAATCTTGAATTTTGTCAATCGTTTGATCATTATAACAAACATTATCTTTTACCTTGAAATCATAAACATCTGTCCAGCTCATCATTTTAGTCAGCTGTTATAAAATTTAATTTATTTCTTTCACTCGGTCAATACCAGAATGTGTCAATGATTACCTTCTCAATTAATACTATACTCGATATACACTACACTAGCTTGATGTATACAAAAATCTACCGACCACATAAGCTTGTTCAATTATGTTCTTCAGTTCATAATAAAATCATGTAATACAATCAAGTCAACAACATGATGTCATAGACTCATCAAGAAGTTACCCAATGTATACCATAGCCATATCTTTCATATCCATCTCATCTTCATGTAGATATCACATTCCTTTACCAATTTACTTCTTTAGATGTTTGTAACCATCATGATAAGTACAGTCAAAACTAGTTGACATCAATGATAATATATTGACTAATCTAATTATCTTACACATACTGTATTAGATCGGTGACCATCAATCATTGTCTTTCACTTGTCCATTCTTTCCATCAAGATATTCAATCAATTGTAGGTTATCAGCATTTTATTTTAGGTTCTATCCTGAAAGGAGCCTTACTAGTGGAATCCTATGTCTTAGAGTTGATTTGCACTGGATCTCACTTTTGGTATTATCTTTTCCACACAGCACTTCAAGGGTTGCCTCAATAGAGAGGGTTTAAATGGGAGATAATTTACAAGGTTTAATTCTACAAATTTCAAACACACTAGAGATATCTTTTCTTATTATTATTTTTTATTAGAGGAAAACATGTTTGAATGAGACTTGAAACTTAGTACAATCAAATTTTAGTTGGGATTTTAAACCCTCATATAGAAATATTATTAAAGATAGAACATGACAAAAGAGAGTTTTGAAGGGCACAAATCCTTTACAACTATCTAAAGGCAAAATTGAAGACAAGGAAACTAAACCACTTTTGTTACCTTTTGACCACCATAAACAAACTTGAACAAAGATTGAGAGGAATCAAAATGTTTTAGAAAACCTCTCTTCCTTTTTTGCATAACTATCCATGATATATCATCCTTTAAAGGAGAAGATAAATGAGATCCAAGAGGAAAAATTGTCAAGGGCTAAGAAGGAGCAGCCACAATTCTATTCTCATTCTTGTTGGGAACAATAGGCTTAAAAGTAGGTGAATCAACAAAAACTATCAGTGGTGGACAAACAAAAGTTGTTAATGGTAAACTACTAGTGCATGCCAACAAGGACCACTAGAAAGGGGAAAACCTACAATAGTTGTTAGAAGAACTCCCACTCTCCTTTTTAGACTATCAAAAAACTTGGATGGACATTGGAGGGGGGTGATAGAAAAAGAGTTTGGGGCAATATTTTTTAGAAATAGGGGTATTCTTTAGCATACCACAAACACATGTTCTATGACCTAGGTTCACCAAGTGAAGCCCCTACGTACTAACTTTAATGTTGTTGTGCCAAAGGTTTAAATCACATTTATAGGATCCACAAACATGGGTAAGCTATTATGTATCCCATAATATATATATAAAATAATTAGAAGAGGATTATTAGATAACCTTAGAATTGCACATCTTTGTTGGATAAATGTGTTATCAAACTATAACATAGTTACACCATAATATGCATTCAAATCATTGCATCACAACCTTAACAACTTTGGCCTTCCTTTTAACTATCTTGTGGCAACCGGGAAATTTTTTTACATGTTAATCAAGAAAGTTTTGTCAAGCAATAAACAAAAACTCATGAAAAGAAAAACTTTTGTGGGGTTGAATGAATTCCTCACATTATGCCTTAAAAAGCTTAAAATGTCTTGAAATGGCATGTGATTGTGATAGTTGTGTGATCAAAAGGTGACACACTTCTTTAAACCATTTTCTTGAGAGAATCCATGAAGAGGAGATCCCAAGAGGTGGCTTATAGCTTCCTATCTATGATGTGAAAGAATATAAGCATTATGGATATTGGCTCTTAAATGAACCTCAATAAGAAACCCTTGCAAGGTGCACCATAGAATGGAAGATTCAAAATGAAGATGCAAGCATGAAAGATCTAAATGAGATGCAAGATTTTAACTAGAATGAAAATGCAACAACACGAAAGAAAATCTAATCTAACAAGATTACAATGCCTCCTAGTTAAGCTATGTGATTTAAGCTAGATGAAAGTAAACAAAATGATAGCATAACACTAGTATGAATGATCTAATATGAGACTATTGATTTATTGATTATGTCTAAGAGATGCAAGAGTGAGGAGAGAGCCTCCTTTTATAGAATTCAGAAATGAATGGATGGTCAAGACTAAGAGGAAAAATCCAAGGGTGGAGAATAATCCCTATTTTAAATTTAGGGTACAAGATTCAAAAGAGGCAAGATCAAGCGGATGAGAATGGTTAGGTAGAAATGAGTGGTGAGGATTAAGAGGCAAAATAGATTCCACTCATGTGAGGAAAAAAAGCCTTTTTATTTTCTTTTTGAATTAGGAAATTTCTTTTCAAGTGAACACATAGGATAAAGTGGATTTTATTTAATAAAAGGGGACATGTTCTTTTAATCAAATATGACTTGGGATAAAGTGGTAAAACTTTAGGATATCATTGAATAAATTAATAAAATGATGATTTGATCAAGAAATAAGATTGAATCAATACAAAAGATTTATTAAGCATAAGATAAGGTCTAGTATTTTTAATGTTTAATGTTCGAGTGGAGCTCAAGGTTTACTAGACCATTTTTGGGTGATTACATTTGTCCCTCTTTGACTAATGTGTGAGCGATTTGGAAACACATTAAGTCAAAGAATAGATGATAAGATAGTTGGTAAAGATCTGACTTCGAACTTGATCAAACGAAGCATAGAGAGATACCTAATCCTGAACCTGATTGAACAAGAACCAGGAAATATAGATTTGAGTTTGAACTTGATCAAACGAAGCACAAAAAGATAACTAGTCTTGAACTTGATTGAATTAGAACTAGGAGAGATAGATAAGATTGTAGTTTAAGAGATAGATTGATAGATTATTCCTACCCCTCAAGATTGAAATTGAAATAAGGTAGAGGAGATGTAGAAATGAGATAAGATAGATTTGATCAAATCAAGATAAGATAAGGGTCTAGATGATCGATTAAGCACACAAGACCGGGTTTGATCACCAAGTGATGAGAATTTTCCCTAGTTTGAATAAGGTTGACAAAGAAGAGATAACAGTAATGTTAGTGTAGATGCCTAAAAGCCTTTACCAAAATAAAAATATTTTATTTTGTAAAACCCCTAATGACATCATCAATTTTTAATTAATTATTTATTTATTTTTATGCCATTAATTCCTCCTATTTTAATTAGACACATTTAATTAAAGAATACCTCCCCAAACCACTTAAATCAAATTTGACTAATTTTCCCCCATTTATTGAATCATTATTTAATAAATGATGTCACATTCCTTAAATAAACTTTATATTTATTTAATCCCCCAAAACCCTAGAATCTTCTAGACTTTCCTAGACTTTCCTAGACTTTCCTAAACTTTCCTAAACCCTTCCTAAACCTACTTAGGAGATGATTCCTACATTTCTTAGCCTAAACCTATCTCCTTTGACTTTTGGTCAACATCCCTCATTAATGAGCCTCACACAGTGATTTATGGCCTCTTACACCACTCATTAAGGCTCTTAAAAGCCTTAAATGAAGACCTATGTCTTCTCTTACCCTTTGGTCCCCTTGCACACTTCCCTAGTTTTGTTCACACATGTGTGAGAAACCTTGACCAAGGTTAATCTAACCTTACCCCAAACCAGTGTTCCAAGCCTCGGACTCGGCAAGCTCAAAATGGACTCAGACTCCGACTCGGCAAGGACTCAGCAAATCAAAAAACCCATGAAATGCAAAGATTTTTAAGGATTTTAAGTTTTTTTCCTGCAACATTTAGTCAATTAACATCTAATACACAATAGTTGAGATAAATAGAAACTCCTTTGCACACATACACAACTTTGCATAGATCACATAAGTAAAAATATGGATTTCTAAAGAAAATTAGTTAAAGTTAAACCAAATAACATATAGAAATCTGAAATATAGTGTCACTGTCAAATCAAAATGTCTACAATATTCATGTAATATGAAATCCATGGAATTAGAAGTTCAAAACATATATCAAAGATTCAAAATAAAGGCTCATAGCCTCATAGTAGCTTATGTCCTCCTACGAGTATGCCTAAAATGACTCATGGAAGACTCTAGAGCCATCCTCTCTCCCTATGTCTAAGTCTAAACTAAAACAGGATCCTCAGTGACATGCTCATCGGCACCCTCCTCATCATCATCATCCTCCTCATCATCACCCTCCTCATAATCCTCATCATCAAACTTAGATCCACCACTCTCAGCCTCAGGGTCCTACACTGGGTCTCCTCGTGCTCTAGCCTCCTCTTGTGCCATCACCACTACCTTTGCCTCTCGATCCACCTAATCAACCCACTCCAAGTCTCTATCACTAAAGACAGGATCATTCATCTCAGTGTTCCACTCTTCTTGTGGATCAATGTTCTCTAATAGAATTGGAGATGTGTTGGTGCCCAAGATATGTTTGTGATGAAGGTGAAGGTTGTAGTGAACAAACACAAGATCATTCATCTTTTCCACAGCCAACCTGTTGTGCTTCTTGGGGTGTATATGCTCAAACATACTCCAATTGTGTTCGCATCCTGAAGCACTAGATGGTTGGCTCAAGATATGAATGGCAATCCTCTGTAGATTTGGCACCTTAGTACCAAACATCTCCCACCATGCATCTGAAACAAGAAAATTTCAAATCAATTATATAACTTTAACTTTATCAATCTAGATTCTAAAGTGGTAAACTGTAATAGAATTAGAAATTAGAAATTAGAATTTGGAATCATAGATTCTTACCAGGCATCAATGCAGTTCAATTTTTTTTGCATATCTCTCATGCAAATAAGTCCCCTTGTGCTTTGGTGTACATCTCTATCCAATGGACTATACTTGTGGAAATTGCATCATCAGGTGACATCCTCTCTATAACATCATAGAGGCCACTCCACACATCCTCATCAGCCTTGAAACTTGGGCTGAAATGGTGTGCTGGATTAAGGAAGTAGGCAGTTGCATGTATAGGCCTGTGAAGTAGATTGTGCCATTGCCTATCAATAACATCCCATAGGGGACCATATCTATCCTGATTTCCTACATAAAAGGATTGAATGGCCTCTTTCACCCTATCCATGCCCTCATAAATGTATCCCATTGAGGGCTTCTCTCCATCAGCAACTCGTAGGAGAACAACAAGAGGGTGTACAAGCTGCAATAAATGAAGTTGAACAATGAACATAAAGTTATAAACAAGTGTTTAACAAAAAATAATGATATGAAATAGAATTGGAAATGAGTACAAAAAGGAAAATTACCTCAACAATCTCTTTGGCCAGTTGCCAAAAGGTTCTCTCATCAAAAACCAAGTCAACTATGGTAGCCCCTGCAGTGGTCTTTGCATATGATGATCTTGTCCACTCCTCACATACAAACATGCCTTTCACACTGGCCTTTGACTTGAGCACGGATTGCAACATGAGAAAATTTGTTGCAAATTGAGTGACCCCTAGATGAGACAACTCTATTTTCTTTGTGTGTTGCCTCATAAGGTTGAGGACCCAAGTATGATTATATATATACTTGCAAATATTTCTTCCTATGTCTACACATGTTTTGATCCAAGGAAGTTTTCCAAGGTCCTCCAACATGAGGTCAATGCAATGAGTGGCACAAGGGGTCCAAAATAGGTGGCAGTGCCTCTCCATAAGAAGTTTACCTACAAAAAAAATAAACAAATTAAAAAGAAGACTTAAAGCAAGAGAAGTAAGACATAGAAATTAAAAATTAAAATAATTTTACCTACTGCAACATAATTTTCTGCATTATCTATGCATATTTGCACCAAATTCTCCTCACCAACCTCCTTCAACACTCCCTCCATCACCTCACAAAGATACTCAGCATTTTTTGTCTTCCCCGAGGCATTAATGGATTTCAAAAACACTGTACCACTTGAGAAAAAATAAAGCAATTTAGTAGTAGTACTTACTACTATGATCAATCTAATTCATAATTTCATAACTTAAGTCTTATAGCTTAAAAACTTAACATACCTGATGAGGAGACAAGGAAATTCAAAAGTGTCCTATTTCTTCTATCAGTCCAACCATCTGTCATGATGGTGCAACCCTTTGCCTTCCATACCTTACGTTGCTCCTTAATTTCAACTTGTACATCAGCAACTCATTGGGACAAAATAGGACCTTTTAGCTCCTCATCATTAGGGGCTTTGAACCCCACACCACAAACAGTAACAGCATCTATGGAAATTTTCCAATATGGAGACCTAAGAGCAATTAAATAAATAAATTAAAAAGAAGACCTAAAGAAAGAGAAGTAAGACATAGAAATTAAAAATTAAAATTATATATTAATAAGTACCTTGATGCATTGAATGGACGGTTGTTGTAGAAGAAAAAATCTCCAAGTGCTAGTTTTTCTTGGTCATGCATCTCCTTATTCCAACCCATGCTCTCAAGCGATGGTTGTGCACCAGGAGTTGTGCGTGGAGCAAAGATGGAATCAAGTGTGGAATTGGATGGTTTCTTATGAACCCGACCCCTAATGCTCACACTCACAGACACAGAAGTAGCACTAGTAGTGCCAATAGGAGTCTGAGTAGTAGCATGTGTCCTTGAAGAGCCCTGTATAGCTAAGCTTGCCATTTCTTCTACTTGTTTCTTCTGTAATTCTTTCTTCTCATTAGCTGCCTCTAAAATAGCTATCATCTTGCATTTGACATCTTCGGGAACAAATTTACATGGTTTAGCATCCCACTTTGGTATATGTGCAAGATGATATTTTAGCCTATTAATGCCTCCCCATTATGTGTTATCTTGCAATGCCAACATGTAACGACTCCTTTTTTGTGACTAGGGATGGCATGTAACCAAGCCTCATCCCTTACTACAGCAACAGGGTCTGCATTCGGGTTTGTTTTAGGCATACTTCCACTTCCACTACCTGCAATCTGAGACATGATGACTGCTGGTAGCTGCAATATATCATAAATAAAACAAAATAAGCATCTACAATATATATTATAGAAACTAAAAATCAATTTTATGGTTTACCAACACTAGGAACAAATCTAAGATTCTAAAGAATTAAAGAAATGTAAATACTAAATACTAAACAAAATGGAAACAAAAAAAGATTCATGAAAGGAAACAAAAAAAGATACATGAATGCAAAAAAAAAATACAAAACAACAAAAAGCAAGTAACATACCTCTTGGAATTTGCTCTAGAAATGGAAATGCAAATCAACTTTGTAGAAGCCTCCTCCAAATGCGTCTTTCAACTCCTCTCAATGCTTACATGAAAGCTACAAAGTGCAACAAAGTTGAAAAAACAATCAGCAATCCTTGAATGAGAGCCAACCGATTTTCTTCCTAAAACCCCAATCCTCTTCTCTCAATCCTTTTTTCTCTCTTCTTTCCTTATGCAAGTGATAGAATGACCTTTTTAGGTCAAAGACATAATATAAATGCCAAGTCAAACATTTAAAATGACTTAAAATAATTTTAAAATGATTTTTTAAGGCACTTTTTAACGCTGCCATCCAGCCGAGTCCTGGCCTTGGGACTCACTGAGTCAGGTGAGTCCATGAACTTGGCAAGTCCTAGTGAGTCCTTCCCTAACTCAGCGAGTCTTGAGTCCAGAGTCAAAAAAACTCACCTGGGTGGACTCGGCCTCGGACTCGCCGAGTCCTATAACTGTGCCCCAAACCTTACCCCTGACTCTACCCTAAACCTTACCTCTAACCCTAACTCTCCTTTCTAACCCAAGCCCTTCCTCAAATCCTATAAATACCCTCCTCTTCCAAGAGCAATTATCAACTCATCTTTCATTTTCATAGTAAAGTTATAATGCTAGATTACTCCTAGATTCATAGCTTAATCATATAATTGTTAGTTTACTTCATTTTCATGCTTTTTAACTCACATTAGCATAGCATAAATGGATTAAATTAGCTTTTTTTCTTTGATTTTTTCATTTCATATCATCATCACACTTCATTTTGGAATTAAAATCTACTCTAGTTTATTCAGTCATAGCATAATCTAGATTTGAGCATTGTTAGGCTCTTTGAGACCTTAGGGGAAAAATAGGTCTTCCATACCTGATTTTGTGCCAATATGGGGTTTTCTTAGTCCCTAATCATTTCTATTCTCACTAATCTGCATTAGGGATATGCTCCAAGTGACTCAAGAGCACACCCACATCCCTAAGTGAAGAACAAATCAAACATGACAAGGAGGAAGTTAAAAGTTTTAATAAAACACCGAGACTTAGAAAAAAGACTTTCTAAGACTTAGGAAAAATTAAAATGGATGTCAGGGTTTAAAACTTAGGAATAATTAAAGGCTCATTGGGTAAATAAAACTTTAAAAACTATGGCCCTGCCCAACAATGAAATAAAACACATGCTAAAAAGGATAACTTAAGTGGCCAAAAAGTAACGAGCAATTAAATGGATAAATGAAAGACCTAGGGTTTCTTCATGAAGAAAAAGCCTTTTAGGGTTATTTAACAAGCTTTTCAACTAGGGATTTGAATAACACAAGAATATTTTCTTTGCAGACTGAGGACAAGGCTAAAAACTTAAAGGCAGTCATTAACCAGACAATAAACTCATCTGCCAATCTATCATATTTCAAAAACATAGAGTTTATTTGTTGGAGAATTTTGTAGTGCTAACAAGTTCTATGCATAGGAAGAACAAACTTTAAAAAAAAATTAGTAACTCATATATATAGAATAGCTAAAAATATATGTGATTTCATTCTTCTTTAAATAGGAAAAATAAAGAGCTTTTCTTTTCTCTTTTATAACATACATAACCAATCTAGATTTTATTGATCCAAATCAGATTTATCATTTTATTTCTATACTTGATTCATAGAATAAAGCTCCCCTTTTAAATTTCTAGTTTTCCACAATAGTAACGGATTTCACAATGAATATTTACAACATTTGAATGGATCAAAAAAAATTAAATTGTGAATATAATTTCAGATTTCATAATGAAAGTTTCATAATAGAATTCAATTTCCAAACTTATTGTTCCAAAAGCTAAACAAAATAATGAGATATGACTTCAAATTAAGAATCAAACACTTTACATTTTTAAACATGGATTTAAAATTTCAATAGTATATAGAATACCAGATCTTTAATATTTCTTCTTTTGAACTTAATAGGAAAATGTAATAATAGTTAAGAATTACTACTATTACTTGAAAAAATATAGAAGGCTTACACATACAAGTTGCTTCTCTTTTGGCTTTAATTCAAATTACAGAACTCAAAGGATTCATATTATGAAATATTTCTAGCCCTCTGGCTCCACACAAAATATTTCTTTTCTTTATCATCTTGCAACAAGGATCACGAAATAAAACAAGGTTGACCATGGAGGTTCACCACCCAATCTAGGCCTTCGCAAGGCCACCCCCGAGCTTGGGGAATAAAGAGTGAACAAGTAACAAATAAACAATTCTTACAATAATGCTTCCAACAAAAGAACACAAAACTTCCCATAACTAAGGCATTCATAAGGCCTTCAACAAACCTTTAACATGGGGTGATAGTGGACCAAATAGCCAAGAGGAGAATGCCAAGACATAATAGAAAAAATGTCACACATGGGCTCAAAACATCTTCCTTTCCACAATCCTCCTCACAACAAAACCATGGCTTCCAGAAAAACAAAACTCCTTATGGCCCCCAAATGCCAGTAGGCAAAGCTTGGCATCATGGAGACCAAAAACATCCATGTTTATCCCTCCCACACATGGCGAGAATCTACACTAACCAGGGTTGTCACTAACCCCTTCACCCCTCAAGGCTACTCTTCTCTCCCAAGGGCAAGTGTGCCTTGAAAAACCCTTAAGACAAAAAGAAACAAACCTTTCAAAAAGTAACAAAAATCCCATGAACAACAGTGGGGGTTTTCAACAAGAACACAAAAATCTCCAAGAAAGAGCATTCAAATTTATTTACAAAATATGTTTCATTTAACATAAGACACACACACAAGTAAGAACACCACCCTAAGATCCAATCCACAAGATAAAAGCAACAAGTTTCTGATGACCTACAACTGATTGAATATCTTAATGAACTAAAGGGATAGTGATTAGAGATCACCGAGCTATCAAAGTGACATTTAAGATGATTAAATCAGTCAATATGTTGTCATTAATGTCAACTAGTCTTGACTATACTTATCATGATAGTTACAAACATCTGAACATCTATAGAAGAAAGAAATGGTGACAAAATGAGATATCTACATAAGGAAAAGATGGATATGACAGATAAGGACAAGTTATACATTGGGTAACTTATTGATGAGTCTATGACATTATATTGTTGACTTGAGCATGTTGCATTATTCTATTATGAAGAAGAGATTAGAATTGAACAAGTTTATGTGGTCGGTAATTGAAGATTTGTGCATACACTGAGTCATTCCTATGTATACCAAGTGACAATAACAACCAAGTTAGTTATCACATACGCATTCAGTATTAACCGAGTATGGATGAAAATATTAAATTCTAGAACAGACGACTAAAATTATTGAGCTGGAAATTGTTATGATTTCAAGGTAACAGATGAAGTTTTTTACTAGATCCAATGCTGACAAAATTCAAAGAAGATGTAAGGGAAGAGATTGAAACGTGTTAATGACACATCTACCAAGGAAGATTTAAGTGGCATAATGGATGGATAAGATTAAGAGGCAAAATCTAATGGCTAATATGAAAACAATTTACACATCTATATAAGAGACATATAATTCATTTTTGAATTATGTCGGATGAATAGAGACTGCAGAATATTTTGTGTGAAGACATTTTTCATGTATTCTTGATCAAACTAGTTACAAACAGAACCGAGCTGCAGGCATAACTGAGTGTCAGAGAACTATACACCGAGTGAAGTAAGTTAGGGAAAATTGATGAAGTGGATTGCTTATTGATTAGATGAGTTTTATGAGCTTAGCATAGATCTAATATCTACAAATTAAGTTGTATTTGAATCAGATCACTACTGTATCAGTTTAACCATTGATTCAGCAAAATCTCTTAATCGAGTGGACTTAACAGTCTTTTTGTATTTCCATATGACATTCAAGGAATGTTAATTTTTATCTTGTTGACCCCATAGTGAATATTGGTCAAAATTTAACTATTAGTGATAAAACCTCTAACAAGGTCAAACCTAGTAGTGTGTATTGTAACCTTTAATAGGGTTGGCTCTTAACCGATCTCACTTCAGAAGATTGAATTATTTTTGGTTACTGGTCCAAGGTGATTTTTCCCTTAACAGGGTTTCCATGTTAAATCATTGTGTTATGTATTATTTTTTATTATTGTTTTGCTATCATACTTTACATATTGCATGTTTGATTTGTCAGTAATCATAGTTTGGATAATTACTGGTATTTGGTAAATGAACAGATAGCTTGATATTTTATCTTATCAAGTTGTAGAAATTGTTGAAAATGTTTTGAATTGTACATCTAAGAGTTTGGGACTATAGGATAACTATGTATAAAAGGGAGGTGCCTAAGCTGAACAAAGACAACTTCTCAACATGGCAGAGTAGGATGAGGCTTCACATATCAGGAATTGGATAATCTTCTCTACATCTACTAGACCATGGCTACATACAACTGACTATTGGACCTTTGACAATTGATCAGTTGAGAGACAAACATGAACACAATATAACTATGATAGAGATTGTTGCTGCTCTATCTGATGCCGAATTTGAAGATGTCAAAGCATGAACTCCATCAAAGGAAAAGTGAGAAAAAATTGCACTAGTTCATGGTGGAGATGTAAATGCAATGAGAGCCAGAGCTAAAATCCTAAGAGGTAGATTTGATGATATGAAAATGAAAGAAGGTGAGAACATCACACAATACTCCAACCAGATCAAAGAGGTGGTCAACACTATCTAAGGAGTAGGAGGTATTATTTCTGAAGAAACTGTTGTAAGTAAAATATTGAGAACCTTGTTGTCTATCTATGCTATTAGAATGTCTTCTATTCATGAAATGAGATTTGCACCTAATAGTACTCTTACCCTTGATAGTCTAATTGGAAAGTTGACTACTTTTGAGCTGAATAATTATGGCAATAGTATTGTACCAAGTGTTGAGTCTACTTTTATGTCATCCTTGAAGATTGGTAAGTCTAGCAGTAAGCATAACATAAGAAATGAAAGTCACAGTGATAGTGAAGATGAGCTTGATGAACTTGAAGCACTTATGGCTAGAAGACTTCAGAAAGGTAAAGGAAGGTATAAAGGAAAGTGACCTTTAGCATGTTTTAATTGTAAAGAGATTGGCCATATTGTTGCTAGATGTCCTAATAGGAAAGAAGAACATAAAGATAATGACTGATCAAGTGATGGAAGGTTTGGCAAAAGAGATAACTAAAATAACAGAGGAAACTAACACTATGATAGAAGAAACAACCGAGACAACTGAGACTACAAAGATAAAGTCAAGAAGGCATGTTACCTTGTTGGAGAAGGTGAGAATGACACCAACATCGACACTAATGATGAAGTTGAAGTGGTGTTTGTTGCAATGAAAGATGATTCAGAAGAAGAAGAAGAAAGGTATGTAGAAACAACACTTATATCTAAAGTTAGCAAAAATGATACATGGATTATTGATAGTGGTTTTACACATCATATGATTGGTGATGAGGATAAATTTGAATATCTTGAACATTACAATGGAGGATTAGTTAAAATGGGAAATGATACACCTTTTCAAGGGAAAGGAAAAGGATCTATCTTGTTGAATAATAAGATTAGATGTGATAATGCATACTAGGTAAAAGGACTTAACTAAAATATGTTAAGTGTAGCACAACTGAACAATTAAAGTCAGCGAGTTGCATTTGAAAGTAAGAAGGTGAAAATATATGATGGAACAAGAAAACTGGTTGGTACTAGTGGATAATCCAAAGGTAATCTATTTTATCATGACAATGTTGAAACTTCTTTTTTGTTGGCTAGAAATGAAGATGTGTGGTTGTGGCATAAGAGACTGTGTCATGTCAATTTTGATAACATGGTTAAGATTGGTAAAAAGATAAAGTTAGAGGTTTATCGAGTCTAACTACGCCTGACCATGTTATGTGCAATAAATGTCAAAAAGGAAAAATGACTAAATCTAGTTTCAAAAGAAAAGACTATTCTTCTAAAGGTATTTTGGAGTTGGTACATACTGAATTATGTGGTCCTATGAGAACTCAAAGTTATTATGGTGATAAATATTTCATTTTATTTGTTGATGACTACTCTAGGATGATGACAATTATGTTTTTAAAGGATAAATCTAAAGATTTCAAATTGTTAAGTGGTATAAGGCTAAAGTTGAAAAGGAAACTAGGAAAATTTTAAAATCCTTAAGATGTGATAGAGGAGGTGAGTTTATTTCTGATGAGTTTACTAAGTACTACTATAATGAGCATGGAATCAAAAGACAGGTTTCTACATCGAGGACACCACAGCAGAATGGTATTGTAGAAAGGAGGAACCAATCAATAGTTGACTATGCTAGAACATTGATGATTGAGAAAAATGTTGCACAAATGTACTGGAGAGAAGTTATTAGCACTGTTCTATACACATTGACCGAGTTCAATAGAAGAAAGACACAAATAAGACACCTTATGAGTTATGGTTAGGCTACACACCAAATGTAAGTTATTTCAGAATTTTTGGAAGCAAATGTTGTATTTTGAAAGATGATAGAAATAATAATCATGACTCTAAAGGTGATGAAGGAATATTTATAGGATATTCTACTAAGAGAAAAGCATAGAAATGTTTGAACAAGGCTACTAACAAAATGATTTAGACTGCTAATGTAAAAGTTGATGAGTTTGCTGAAAAGAATGATGAAGAAAGCATGAAGGAACTAGAAGATTGTGGTAGATTTACATATGTTGAGCATCCAGACTATCTACCAAAGCCACATGCTGAGTCTACCAAGCGACAATAAAATGATACTGAGAATCAGCAAATGCAAACCAAGAACCAAGAAGAATCTATCGAGGAAGAAAATGAACCTAAATCGAATGATGAGAAAAGAAGAGAGAAAGTACTGGCAATATTTTTTAGAAGATGCCATCCAAAGAACCAAATCATTGATGACAAGAAAGATGGCATGATGACACAAAGTAAGTTAAGACATAACACATGCTTAGTTTTTTATTTTAAGCCTAAGAATGTTAGAGATGCACTTGAGAATGAGGAATGGATTAAGACTATGAATGAAGAAATTGAATAGATTAAGAAGAAGAAAAACATGGACATTGTGTTAGGAATAATAGTCCAAGATACAACTGAGAGGGGGGGTTGAATCAATTGTATAACAGAATATTAAACTTTAATCTTTGAGGTCACAATATCAGAAGCAATGAATACCAACACAATAACACAATGTTTTGGTTATGGGGAAACCTTGTTAAAGGTAAAAACCCCTGTGGGAATTAGCACCCACAAATAATGTACAAAGAGTATAGTAATCCTTGTTAGAAGATATAGCCCTATTAGGAGCTTATTAAGACATTACAGTACACATTCCTTGTTAGAGGACAAACCTTGTTAGGAGTCAAGTAACCAAAGAGGGCTCACTGCCCAAGGCTCACTACCCAAAGAAGGTTAAAGCCACCTTCTAAACTCACTAGTTCACAACAAGTGTATATGAAGAAATACACAATCTTTTGAACTATTTGCCAGCAATTGTCTTTGCTTGATCAATTCCAATGAAGTCCACTAGTAAACCTCTTCTCTACATATAGAAAACACAAGCTCATAGCTTTCACAACCTCTCTATATCATCTCTCAATCACCATACATTTTCCAAAGAAAATATTCCACATATATACCTTGCTACATTTTACCATGATCAAGTCAGCCCATAAGGCTTTCCTAATATACAAATGAATACATAAACTCTTGCTAAGATACACATGGTATCTAGAGAAAATATACAATATAAAATGAAATAATTAAGGACTAACATCCTTAATTCATGTTTGTCAAAACAAAGCACACGCTTCCTTTCCTGAGTCAGCTTCTAGATGGACCATCTCCAAAACATACGCCATAGATGATGTCACCAATCACTCTATACCTTGCGTTGACCAATGAACATCCTTTAGTAACTTATCTTTCATCCTTCAAGTTTGCATACCTTGAATCCAAGTCTCCTAACAGTTATACCAAAAACCCAGAGACTAACTCTATCAATTCTCACTATCATAGTCTAGTGACTAGTCTTTACCAAAATAACTATAACTCTCTTAATACGAAACATTTAAGGATGCGATCTTAGATATAAGATCACAACATCCATCTGAACTCCCAATTTACTTTGCAGCATCTAGAATGTTCATACAGTAACCATACACTGTAATTTCCAGTTTGGTTCCTTCATAGAAGCATATGTTGACATCAGTGACAAAACACAAATGACAACAGTATGAGTGCCCATTCAGTAACATAGTGATTAAACATATTCAATGTCTCAATCACCACCCATGCATTAGCAATATCCATCAATCTCCCCTTTGGCATTGATGTCAACATATGGGAAAATCTGTCCCAAAGTTTTAATCAATCCAAAGTCCTTCAACTGAATAATTTCCTCCCACAGTGAGGATTTTCTCATAGCAACACTCCCCCTTTGACAACAATGGCAACAGGTACCATGAGGCTTCTCCTGCCTTCATAGATAAACTTTCTCTCATGATCACTCCCCCTAAGGAGTGATCCCTGCATCCAGTCCAAAAAGTGATAAGGCTCTGAATACCTCTGAATTGATGCATCTCTACATCATTTAATTCTGACTAGGAGGGGCCAGAGCCCCCAACATAACTCTGAGATATTCAAAGGTATCTTTTAGTTGTGGCTTTGTTAAAATGTCTGCAATCTACTCCTTTGTACTAATATATTCTAAAATGATTTCCTTTTGTGCCACCTTGTCTCTTAAGAAGTGATACTTAAGGGAGATATGTTTAGTTTTGGAATCCATCACGGGATTCTTTGACATGTTTAGTATACTAGTGTTATCACAATGGATAACTACAGGCTCTTCAAAGATTACTCCAATGTCTATCAGCATTTGTTTCATCCAAATGATCTGAGTGCAGTTTATAGCAGCAGCAACATACTCTGATTCAGTAGTAGACTATGTTATACAATCTTGTTTCTTGCTTAGCCAAGAGACCAACTTTTTGTTGGAAGCTACAATTAAAGCAATTGTTGTATTATCATTGATGTCAAACCTTAACTAGTAAGACTGTTGCTATTTAAGAAAGTACTATATCTATTTGAGTGTTGCTAAGGGGTAGGCAAGGTTGGTAACAACAGCACCTAAGGAAAGGTTGAGTTATCTTGATACTTCAATGAGACCTTTATTATGTGGCACAATGATAAGATAATGTATTGTTTATCTAAATAAGAATGAAGACTAAACTAGTAGGCTTAATCGAGAAAAAGAGAAGAAATCTAGTTTAAGCCAAGTGTTGTTAGTGTCGACTGAGCTAGTATATGCCGAGTAAATTTAGTATTGGTCAAACACTAGTTAATTGCCAAGGAAGATAGTATTAGCCAAGGAAACATTTTCTATGGTGACCGAGCTTTCTAGTGAAGACCGAGAAGTTGAACACGGTATTGACCGAGCATCAATATTTTGCATTTGAGGAAGAATTCAGATTTCCAGCCAACATCGTTGAATTCTTGGATTATGTAAAATGTGTTAACTTTATTTAGTGATTGTATGAAAGCATTTATTGCACTGTAAAACATTTTATTGTAAATCTATTGACATATTTGAGATATTTCTAAAAGGATAACCAAAGAACATAAAGTAGGATAGATTCAATGAATCTGACCTAACCCTAAGATCTCTCGAAGGAGATTAAGCAGAAAAAGATGTATTGACCTATTGGAGAAAGTATTAAGGAAACCTAAGCATGAGGTTGAGAAAAAGAGGAAGAGAAGTGGCAAGCAGATGATGAAGTGGATGCTGAAATATTGATGATGTTATTGACTGTCTAAGCAGAGAAGGCTAAGGAAAAGAGTTGTGATTGCTTGAAGAGAGTACCGAGCATATCAGTGATGGAGATGGTAAAGGTTCACAGTCAGTAAGCTAGCATATGTGTATTGAATTGGATCTGATATTTGCAAAGTGAGTTGTATGTTTCTCAGATCATTATTATTGCTACATTCTAACCATTGTAATAGTCAAAATCCTTTTAACAGAGGTTGACCTAACAGTCATAGGTATAAATCCTTTGAATAAGGTTGCATTCTAATGGAGTGTATGTAATGATGAACTACAACTGATTTAGAACCAAAATGAAGAGTCTATAATTTGATATTACTAAGGAGTTGATGATTAGATATGCAAGATGATTAAATCAATATTATGTTGTCATTGATGTCAACTAGCTTGACAATACTTATCTTGTAAGTTACTATACCGATACATTTGAAGGAAGGTGAAAGAGATGAAGAACAAAAATATCTACATGAGGAAGATATATATGATAGATGAGGATAAGGAATACACTCAGTAACTTGTTGATGAGTCTATGACTTGATGAAATTGACTTTATTATGTTGCATTCATCTATGATGAAGAATAGAGCTGAAAGACACAAGGCAATGTCGTTGGTAAATAAAGCATTTCAGTATACACCGATGAAGTGTAGTGTATACCGAGCATAGTATTAACCAAGCTTGTGTTCACCGACGCACTTCTTTGTTAACCGAGCAAAATAGAAAGGAATTAAATGATCAGTTTAGCTGATAAAGTGATGAGCTGTAAAGTGTATGAAATCGAGGTAACAGATAATGTTTGTTATGAAGATCGACGGCTAACATAAATCAAAAAGGATCTAATGGAGCAGATTGAAACATGTTACTAACACATCAGCCAAGGGAACTTAAAGAGGCAAAATCTATGAATATGATTAAGCGGCAAAATCTGATGGAGGAAAAGAAAATGATTTACTCATCTATATAAGAGACATTGGTTTCATGATGAAAACATGCTGGAAGAAGAAGATACTAAAGAATTATCATGTGGAGAAGTTTTCATGCATTATGATCATACTAGTTAATGAGAACTAAGCTACAGAATAGTTACCGAGCTAGAGAGAGTTATTACCAATGGATAGTAAGTTGATATAGTATTGAATCTAAAGTGTTATATTGATCAAAAATATTTGAATGAGCTAAACATTGATCTGTAAACTGCAAACTGAAGTTGTTTTAAGGTAGATCATCTACTGTTACATATTTAACCATTGTACACAGTCAAATCTCTTAACCGAGTGGACTATGAAAGTCTTTTGATGTTTCATTCATAGAGTGAACATTGTTATCATGTCAACCCCAGAGTGACTGCTAGTTGGATGATAACTTCTAGTCTAAAATCCTCTAACAAGGTCACACCTAACAGTATGTTTGTAACCTTTAACAGGGTTGGGTCTTCACTGACCTCACTTCAGAAGAGTGAACAATTTTGGGTTGCCGATCCTAGGTGGTTTTTCCCTTTATAGGGTTTCCACGTTAAATCTCTTGTGTTATGTGTTGATTGTGATATTTATTTGTTATCATACTTTGAATATTACATGATTAGATTTAATCAGTAATTATTACAAATTTTAGACTAACAATTGTTAAATACATAGACAGTGAAAGTATTTTATGTTTACTGACTAGCAGAAGCAGTAGAATTGTTTTGGATTATACATTTTGAATTGGGACACTAGATAACTGATTCACCCCCCTCTCAGTTATTCTAACAATTGGTATCAAAGCATTTTGCTTAGAAAAAATTTTTAAGGACTTCAGCAAAAAGGTCTCAAGATGTATAAGAGGGAAGTGCCAAAGCTGAACAAAGATAACTTCATAGTATGGCAAAGCCAAATGAAGTTGCACATATCTAGAATTGGGAATTCTGCACTAGAACTGATGGAGAATGGCTACATTGAACCGACACCAGGTCCCCTAACTCTTGATCAACTGAAGGATAGGCATGAACATAATATTACTATGATGGAACTTGTTGCTGTTTGTACTGATGCTAAATTTAATGACATCAAGGAATGTGATACTACTAAGAAGATGTGGGACAAGCTGACTCTAATATATAGTGGAGATGTGAATGTCAAGAGAGCCAGAGCAGAAAGCCTAAGAGGTCGATTTGATGATATGAAGATGAAAGAAGGTGAGAACATTATGCAATATATAAATAGACTAAAAGAGGTAGTACATGCTATTAGAGCATCTGGCAGATTTATTGATGATGAAACAGTGATAAGAAAGATTCTCAAAACTTTTCTTCCAGTTTATGCAATCAGGATCTCTGCAATTCATGAAACAAGGGCTACATCCAACCTCACCCTTGACACTCTGATCGGTAAGCTTACAACCTTTGAATTGAATAACTTTGACAATAGTGTTGTACCTTCCATTGAATCCACTTTCATGTCCTCTTTGAAGATTGGTAAGTCTAGTATCAAGAATTATAAGAATGATGATAGTGACAGTAATATCGATGATGAACTTGATGAGCTTGAAGCTCTTATGGCTAGAAGATTGCCCAAAGGTAAGGGAAGGTATAGAGGCAAGTTACCTCTAGCATGTTTTAATTGTAAAGAAGTTGGCCACATCGCTGCTAGATGTCCGAATAAGAAAGATGATGATTGATCCAAAGACCGATCCAAAGGAAGCTATGGGAGAAGAGTCAACAGAGGTTACTGACACAACAACAGAGACAACCAAGATAGCTATGACAAAGGTAAAAAGGTATGTTACATAGCTGAAGAATTTGAATTTGAATCTGACACTGATGATGATGTAGTAGTATTTGTTGCTATGAAGGATGATTCAAAAGAAGAAGAGAAACATGAAGAGACAGCATTGATCTCTAAAGTAAGAAAAAATGATACATGGATCATAGACAGTGGCTACACACATCATATGACTGGTGATATAGAGAAATTTGATCTAATTGATGAATATGATGGTGGATCTGTTAGAATGGGAAATGATGCACCTTGTATGGTGAGAGGTAAAGGTTCACCGATGATTAATGATAGAATAAAATGTGAGAATGCATACTGGGTAGATGGACTGAACTACAATTTGACAAGTGTGGCACAGCTGAACAACTCAGGTCACCGACTTTCTTTTGAGAGCAGAAAGGTAAGAATCTATGATGATGGAGGAAGACCTGTTGGAACTGGTACACAATCTAGAGGTAATCTATTTTATCTTGATATTGATCAGTCTTCTTGTTTATTAATGAAAGATGAAGATGCATGGTTGTGGCATAAGAGGTTATGTCATGTGAAATTTGATAACATGGTCAAGATTAGTAAGAAGAAAAGAGTTAGAGGATTGCCTAACTTGTCAAAACTAGATCATGCTATGTGTCATGAATATCAGAAAGGTAAGATGACTAAGTCTAATTTTAAAAGAAAAGACTACTCAACAAAGAAGATACTTGAATTAGTTCATACCGACCTATGTGGTCCTATGAGAACTCAGAGCTATTATGGTGATAGATACTTTATTCTTTTTGTTGATAAATATACTAGACTGATGACTGTTATGTTCCTGAAAGAGAAATCTAAAGCTTTTAAGTTGTTTAAATGGTATAAGGCTAAGGTAGAAAAGGAGACTAGAAAATAAATTAAATGCTTAAGATCTGATAGAGGAGGTGAATTTATCTCTAATGAATTTACTAATTTTTGTAATGAGAATGGTATTAAGAGATAGGTCTCTGCACCTAGAACATCTCAGTAAAATGGGATTGTTGAAAGAAGGAATAGGTCATTCATTGACTGTGCTAGAACACTAATGCTACAAAAGAATGTTGCTCAGACATATTGGAGGGAAGTTGTCAGCATAGTTGTATATGTGTTTAACCGAGTACAACTGAAGAAGGCCACCAAACGGACACCTTATGAGCTATGGTTTGGACACAAACCTACAGTAAGTTATTTTAGAATTTTTGGAAGAAAATGTTTTATTCTAAAAGATGAGAGAAATGGGAAATTTGATTCTAAAGGTGATGAAGGAATATTCTTAGGATATTCTACTAAGAGTAAAGCATATAAATGTCTAAATAAGGTTACAAATAAGATGATTGAAAGTACTAATGTTCGTGTTGATGAGTATGATGACATAAACACAGAAGAAAGAAAGGAACTAGAAGACTATGGTAGATTCACTTACATTGAACTTCCTGACTATCTACCAAAGTCGCAACCTATGATAACCGGTCAGTAGGAAAATAACCCCGAGGAACAGGAAAGGGAAACCGATGAACAAGATGGTGCTATCGAGCAAGCAAATGAACCTGAATAGGATGAACAAGAAAGAAGAAACTGAGTACTTGCTATTTTTGTCAAAATACATCATCTTGAGACACAAATTATTGGAAACAGACAAGCTGGAATGTAGACAAGAAGCAAAACAAGACAAGGTACATGTCTAGTCTATGAATTTGAACCAAAGAATGTGAAAGTTGCATTAGAAAATGAAGAATGGGTTAATGCAATGAAGGAGGAAATAGAAAAAATAGAGAAAAACAAAACTTGGTCCTTAGTACCCCAACCTAAAGAAAAGAATGTTATCGGTACTAAATGGATATTCAGAAACAAAATGAATGAAAATGGTGAAGTGACAAGAAATAAAGTGAGATTGGTATGCAAGGCATATGCACAAGAAGAAGGCATTGATTATGGTGAAACATTTGCACCTATTGCTAGATTGGAAGGATTTAGAATGTTACTTGCATATGCTGCACACAATAAATTTAAGGTTTATCAAATGGATGTGAAATCAGCATTTCTGAATGGTATACTTAAAGAAGAGGTCTACATAGAACAACCTAAAGGATTCATTGATCCAAACAATAGAAACATGGTATGTAGATTACACAAAGCTTTATATGGTTTGAAGCAAGCACCGAGAGCATGGTATGAAAGACTGCATACTTACTTGTTAAGTATTGGATTTTTAAGAAATAGTGAGAATAGCAATTTGTACATGAAAGGTGATACTGATGACACTATTATTATTGCTGAAATTTTTGTTGATGATATTATTTTTGGAGGTCAAGATCATGTATGTAAATCTTTTGCTGATGACATGAGGAATGAGTTTTAAATGTCTATGTTCGGAGAGATTAAATTCTTTCTTGGATTACAAGTGATACAAAGACTACAAAGGAAAAGGTAAGAATCCTGCTATATTGCCAAAGAAGAGACTGACACTGATAGTGATGATTTTGAAATTGAGGTTGTGTATGTTGCAATAAAAGATGAGTTTGATGAGGAAGAGAAAACTGCATTAATATCTTATGTGAACAAAAATGATAAATGGATTATTGACAATGATTGTTCACATCATATGACTAGAGACAAGAGTAAGTTTGACACCTTAGATCATTATAAAGGTAGGAGTGTGAAATTTGGTAATGATGCACCATGTCCTGTTAGAGGAAAAGGATTGATTAAGCTGACTGATAAGATCACTTGTGAAAATTCTTATTCGATTGAGGGTCTTAACTATAATCTACTAAGTGTTGCATAGCTTAATAGCACTGGCTATCGAGTGGAATTTCATCACAGGAAGGCCAAAATATTTAATGCCACTGGTGAACTGATTGGAAGTGGAGGACAGACAAGAGGTAATTTGTTCTATCTAGACCTATCTGAAGAAACATGTATGATTGCACAACTTGATGATATTTGGTTATGGCATAAGTGGCTATGTCATGTTAACTTTGATAATCTAGTAGAAATTAGTAAGAAAAAGAAAGTGAGAGGTCTACCTAGATTGAAGAAACCTAAGAATGTAATGTGCAAAGAATGTCAGTTGGGTAAGATGACAAAGTCTAGTTTCAAGAGAAAAAATTTTACTTCTGAGAATATCTTAGATTTGGTTCATACTGACCTTTGTGGACTGATGGGTGTACAAAGCTATTGTGGTGCTAGATATTGTATCCTATTTTTTTATGATTATTCCAGCATGATGCATGTAATGTTCTTAAAAGAAAAATCTGATGCTTTTCAATTTTTAAGTGGTATGTGGCTAAAGTTGAAAAGGAGACAGGTAGGAACTTGAAGTGTCTGAGATCTTACCGAGGTGGAGAATTTATATCCAATGAATTTAATCTATTTTGCAATGATAGAGGGATCAGAAGATAGATGTCTACACCTAGAACTCCTCCACAGAACAGTATAGCAGAGAGAAGGAACATATCTATCTTGGATTGTGCAAGGACATTAATGATTGAAAAGAATGTTGCACAAAAGTATTGGAAAGATGTTTTAAGTACAGCTATTTATACTCTTAACCCAATATAGATCAAAAAAGGTACAAATCTGACACCTTATGAGTTGTGGCATGGGTATGTACCTAATGTAAAGTACTTTAGAATCTTTGGAAGTAAATGCTACATATTAAAGGACTATAGAAATGAAAAACTTGATGCTAAGATTGATGAAGGTATATTCCTAGGCTATTCCACAAAAAGTAAAGCTTATAAGTGTTTGAACTCTAACACTAAAAAAATTGTGGAAAGTGTGAATGTCAAAGTTGATGAGTATGCAGATAAAAATGAAGCTGACAGTAAGAAAGAACCAGAAGATTATAGATCTTTTGTGTATATATAAGAAGGAGAGGCAAGTGATAGACTTGCACCTGACGGTGAGTCTCGAGTAAGCAATGTCAAGCATCAGGAAAATAATGCTGAGAGAGAAGAAGACTGTGCCGAGCAACAAGAAGATGTTGTCAAGTATTAGGAAGAGGTTGCCGAGCATTCAGAAGTTGAATCTAACAATCTTGTTAGTGAACTTGATGAGCAAAATGAAAGAAGAGCAAAACTTGTTCTAGCACAATATGTAAGGAGACATCACAAGCCTGAATAGATTATTGGAGATAAGGATACTGGAATTCTGACTAGAAGCAAGGCAAGAGATCCAACATGTCTACTATGTGAATTTGAGCCTAAGACAACAAAGAAAGAATTGGGAAATGAAGACTGGACAGAAGTAATGAATGAAGAGATAGACCAGATAGAGAAAAATGATACCTGGACTCTGGTGCTGAGACAAGAAAATAAGAATGTCATTGGGACAAAGTGGGTATTTCATAACAAGCTGAATGAGCATGGTCAAATAACAAGAAACAAAGCTAGGATGGTATGCAAAGGCTACGCACAAGAAGAAGGAATAGATTATGGGGAGACATTTGCCCCTATAGAAGGATTGGAAGGAGTAAGGACTCTACTTGCATATGCTGCCTATAAAGATTTCAAGGTATACCAAATGGATGTTAAGTCTGCATTTTTAAATGGTATATTCGAAGAAGAAAAGTATATTGAACAACCAGAAAGATTTGTTGATCCAAACAAAAGACACATGGTTTTAAAATTGAATAAAGCATTGTATGGACTGAAACAAGCTCCCAGAGCATGGTATGAGATACTGCATAACTACCTAATATAGATTGGATTCTCAAGAACAAATGACACAAGCAATCTGTACATGAAAGATGAAGAAGGTAAAGGAATCTTGTTAGCTAAGATTTTTATTGATGATATTATATTTGGTGGACAACACATCTTGTGTAAGAAATTTTCAAGTGAAATGCAAACTAAATTTGAAATGAGTATGTTTGGGGAGATCAAATTTTTTGTTGGTTTGCAAGTATATCAAATGCAGAAATGCATTTTTATCACTCAATCTAAGTATGTTCATGAGATACTAAAAACCTTTGGTATGGAAGATTCAAGGCCAGTAAGTACTCCCATGGCTACTAGATAAAAGTTGTCTAAAAATGATGATGTTGTAGAAGTAGACCAGACTTTGTATAGATCTATGATTGGAAAGCTATAGTATGTTGTACATAGCATATTAGATATTGCATTAGTTGTTGGGATTGTGGCAAGATTTTCTGCCAATCCTAAGGAAACACACATGATGGTTGTCAAAAGAATAATGAGATACTTGAAAGGCACTATTGACTATGGGTTGTACTACAAGAAGCATGATAAATTTGAAGTAAGAGTGTATACAGATGCTGATTGGGTAGGAAATGTAGATGATAGGAAGAGTACTAGTGGTGGAGCTTTCTTTCTTGGATAGAGATTATACTCTTAGACAAGCAAGAAACAAAATTGCATTTCCCAATCTACTGTTGAAGCTGAGTATGTGGCTGCAGCTGTGAATTGTTCAAATTTTATATGGATAAAGCAATTGTTGATAGGCATGAAAGAAGAAATACTTAACCAATTTTCATTTTATGTGACAACACAAGTGCTATCAACATCTCTAAGAATCCAGTGATGCATATAAAGACCAAACACATTGCAATCAAGTATCATTACTTGAGAGAACTGATACAAGATAAAGAGGTCCGAATGGAATATGTGATTACAAAAGAAAAACTAGCAAATATATTCACTAAGGCTTTACCTAAAGAAGCTCATGAATACCTGAGAATTCAGTTAGGGGTCCTTCCCCTAACTGAGGCTTCCTAGTCAAGCTAGGAGCACTACATCAAATGTGCTGAAAAGAGTATTTAACAAATTGATGTAGAAACAAGTCACACTTTAGGAGTAGCCTAGAGTTGTGAGAAGCATAGCAAAGACAAGAATTAGTCATAAGCAAAGATGACAGAGGGAGAAATATTGATTACTAAACTGAAAAGATGATATCTACATCTGCAGGATGTATGTCTTTGGCATTTTTGTCAAAGAGGGAGATGATGTGAGATAAATATACAAATGAATATGATGGGATATGTGAGATGATGACAGATGAATACATAAGAATGAGAAGATCAAGACAGAGGGAGAGATTCAATGGATGGTCATACAAGCATGGATAATTGATTTTGTATTAGAATGAAGCTAAGGATATTATAAATATTTCTGATGGACAAATAATTTTTGGATTGGTTGGTAATTCATGTGATATTCATATGGTGTTGCCATCAATGCCAAAGAGGGAGATTGTTGGAAGCTGCAATTGAAGCAATTGTTGTATTGTCATTGATGTCAAACCTTAACTGGTAAGATTGTTTCTATTTAAGAAAGTACTATATCTATTTGAGTATTGCTAAGGGGTAGGAAAGGTTGGTAACAACAACACCTAAGGAAAGGTTGAGTTATCTTGATACTTTAATGAGTACTTGATTATGTGGCACAATTATAAAATAATGTATTGTTTATCTAAGTAAGAATGAAGACTAAACTGGTAGGCTTAACCGAGCAAAAGAGAAGAAATCTAGTTTAAGCTAAGTGTTCTTAGTGTCGACCGAGCTAGTATATGCTAAGTAAATTCAGTGTTGATCAAACACCAATTAATTGTCGAGGAAGACAGTGTTAGCTGAGGAAACTTTTTCTGTGGTGACCGAGCTTTCTAGTGAAGACCAAGAAGTTGACCACAGTATTGACTGAGTGTCAGTATTTTTCATTTGAGGAAGAATTTAGATTTCCAGCCGACATCATTGAATTCTTGGATTATGTAAAATGTGTTGACTTTATTTATTGATTGTATGAAAGCATTTATTGCACTATAAAACATTTTATTGTAAATCTATTGAGAGATTTGAGATATTTCTAGAAGGATAGCCGAAGAACATAAAGTAGGATAGATTCAATGAATCTGACCTAACCCTAAGATCTACAAAGGAGATTAAGTAGCAAAAGACGTATTGACCTATTGGAGAAATTATTAAGGAAACCTAAGCATGAGGTTGAAAGAAAGAGGAAGAGAAGCGGCAAGCAGATGATGAAGTGGATGCTGAAATATTGTTGATGTTATTGATTGTCTAAGCAGAGAAGGCTAAGGAAAAGAGTTGTGATTGCTTGAAGAGAGTATCAAGCATAGAAGTGATGGAGATGGTAAAGGTTCACAGTCAGTAAGCTAGCATATGTGTACTGAATTGGATCTGATATTTGCAATGTGAGTTGTATGTTTCTCAAATCATTATTACTGCTACATTCTAACCATTGTAACAATCAAAATCCTTTTAACAAAGGTTGTCCTAATAGTCATAGATATAAATCCTTTGAGCAAGGTTGCATTCTAATGGAGTGTATGTAAGTCCTATAACAAGGTGCACTTTTAACAGGGTGGTTTAAATCCTTTAATCGGGTCATACTTGACAGTATGTTTTGTAACCTTTGATAGGGTTGGCTTTTCACCGAGCTCACTTCAGAAGAGTGAGCATAATAGTAACATGTTACAAAGTGGTTTTTCCCAAATTGGGTTTCCACTATAAATCTTAGTGTTGATACTTGTGTGAATTTTTTGGTTTGAACATTTCTGTGTTTTACAAGTTAGATGCTATTGGATAAGTGGACTGCACTGTTATATGTTTCTGTTATGAAATCAATAATGACCGACTAGCTGTTGGTTATTAGATCTGATTTTCTAAAGTGTTTAAAGATTGTTTTTATACATCTAGACATGAGAATAACTAATTCACCCCCCCCCCTCTATTGTTCTAAATCATATTAACACTTTTTCCCAAGGAAAAATGCACTGCCACTTGTACTTTTTCTATCATCAATATTTCATGCCCAATCAGCATCAGTATAGGCATGAAGTTCAAAGCTATCATTTATGTCATAACATAAACCATATTCCATGGTTCCTCTGAGATACCTCAATATCCTTTTCACAGCAGCTAGATGAGTTTCTTTCAGTTCTACCTGATATCTAGCCACAATTCCAATAGCATTATTAATATTGGGTCTTGTGTGAGTCAGATATTGTAGCCCTCAAACCATTGATTTGCATAAAGTCTGAAAAACACATTTTGATTCATCGTCAATTGTTAGCTTGTTGCCAATTACCATAGGTTTTCCTACTAGTTTACAATCTTCCATTCCAAATTTCTTGAACAATTCTTTAAGATGCTTGGTCTGAGAAATGAAAATACCATTCTCATTCTAAGTTATTTGCAGTCCAACAAAGAATTTCATTTCACCTATCATGGACATCTCAAATTCACTTTTAATTTCTTTAGTGAACTTCTTACATAGATCATCATTACCTCCAAAAATAATGTCATCTACAAAAACTTCTATTATTAAGATTCCATCTTCATTAGTTTTTAGATATAAATTATTGTCTGCATTACCTTTTCTGAAACCAAGTCCAAGTAGATTTTTTTCCAACCTTGCTTACCAAGCCCTAGGAGCTTGCTTTAACCCATACAAGCCTTTCTTCAATTTGCACATCATGTCTTTGTCTTCACATAGAGGAAACCCATCTGGTTGTTCTATATATACCTCTTCTTCAAGATCTCCATTCAAAAATGTAGATTTAACATCCATCTAATATACTTTGAAGTTTTTGTGTGGCATAAGATAGGAATAATCTTATTGCCTCTATTCTAGCAACAGGAGTGAATGTTTCTTCAAATTCAATGCCTTCTTGCTATGAGTATCCTTTACATAGTAGTCTTGCTTTGTTCCTTACCACCTTTCCTTCTTCATCCATCTTGTTTCTAAAAACCCATTTTGTTCCTATAATATTTTTATTTTTAGGTCTAGGAAGTAGTTCCCAAGTATTATTATTCTTTATCTTGTCCAATTCTTCTTTCATGGCATTTATCCAAGATTCATCTTTAAAGGCTTTATCTATAGTTTTTGGCTCAACTTGAGAAATCAGACAAATTTCTTCTCTAGCTTTTGATCTAGTTAACACTCCCTGATTGGTGTTACCAATAATTTGATTTTCAAGATGGTTATTTTTTACATAATTTGGATTTTTAGGAGTCTTGGTAGTATTGCTTGTATCAGCATCACAAGCCTTTTTTTCACCTTATTACTCAACAAGTTCTTCTTCTTCTACCTTAGTGGTGGTTTCTTCTGAAATCTGACTATTGTCATATATACTTTCTTGTATCTGAAACTTCTCATCTATTCTTACATTATCACTTTCAACCATCTTCCTCAATCTCAGATTAAAACATTCATATGCCTTTTTTTTATAGAGTAACCAAGGAAGATACCTTCATCATTTTTAGCATCAAATTTCCCTATCTCATCATCTCTTTTGATATAGCATTTGCTACCAAAAATTCTAAAATATTTTACAGTAGGAGTATGATCAAACCATAGTTCATAGGGAGTCTTACTTGTACCATCTCTGATTTGAATTCTATTTAATGTGTATATTGTTGTTCCAATAGCCTCTTTCCAATGTACATGAGATCCATTTCCTTCAATCACCATTGTCCTAGTAGCATCAAGTATAATTCTATTTCTTCATTCTGCTATCCCATTCTATTTTGGAGTCCTAGGAGCAAATGGTTGTCTTTTTATCCCATGCTCTTCATAGTATGAATTGAATAAATTTGATGTAAACTCTCCACCTCTGTCTGATCTGAGACATTTTTTTTTCAACCTTGATTCATTCTCTACTTTTTCTTTAAAAAACTTGAATTTATCAAATGCTTCTGATTTTTCTCTTAAATAAGTAACCCACATCATTCTAGAAAAGTCATCAACAAAGAGTATTAAATACCTTTCACCATTGTATGAATTTGTTCTTATAGGCCCACATAGATCTGTATGCACCAGATCCAGCTTTCCTTTTGATGTAAATGTCTTGCTTTTAAGACTGCTTCTAGTTTGCTTTCCCATAACACATTCTCTGCATACAATGTTAGAGGGTTTCACAATATTTGGTAGATCTCTTACTGCATTAGCCATACTTGCCTTCACAATGTTATCAAAGTTAAGATGACAAAATCTTCTATGTCATAACCAAATGTCATCTACCTTCGCAACAAAACAAGAGGCTTCAGATGTGTTTAGTTCAAATACATTACCTCTGGATTTTGAATCAGTAGCAATCAATTTTCCTTCCTTGCTTCTGATAAAACACTTACCATCAACAAAAATCAATTGAAAATTTTTATCCATTAACTATTTGACACTCAACAAATTGTGTTTCAGTTCTTCAACAAGTAGCACATTATCTGTGTTATTCTTTCCATCCAAAGTAATGGATCCAACTCCTATGATGGATTTTGGGAGATTGTCCCCAAACCTTACAAAACCTCCATCATAATTTACTAATTTGAAAAACTTGTTCTTATCACCAATCATGTGATGAGAACATCCACTATCAATTATCCATTCATTTTTCTTGTCAACATGAGATACTAAGGCTTTTTCTTCATGAACTGGTTCATCTTTAATAGCAACAAATCCAATCTCTTCATTGTTTAAATCATCATCATCATCAGAGATTCCTTCACTAGCATAATAACATTCTTTATCTCTTCTAATATTTTCATAATCAGGTTTGTATCTAGGAACTCTTGTAGGACATCTAGATGCAAAATGACCTATCTTATTGCATGAAAAATATTTTAAGGGTAACTTGCCTTCAAAGTTTCCCTTGCCTCTTTTCTCTCTTCTAGAAATTAGTGCAACAAGTTCTCCCATCTTTCTTTCTTCTTCCATTACCTTTTCCCATTCCTCAATGTACTCACCAAGCTCTTCTTTTAGGTCTTCTTTGCTTGTGCTCGGAAGTGTAGATGCTTTCTTGTGTGCAAATGCCCTAAAAGAAGATTCAACTTTAGGAGTAGCTTCTCCTAATTCCACAACTTCAAAAGTAGTTAGCTTTGCAATCAACATCTCTCTGCTAAAGTTTGGAGTTAGTGGTATAGTTTCTTGAATAGACATTGCCTTGAATTTGTATGTAGGAGTTAATGATCTGAGGATCTTTGTAATGACTTCTTCTTCATCATAAGTACCTCCACAATTTCTAATTCCAACTACTGCTTCAGTGACCCTTTGAACATAGGCTCTAATGCTTTCATCTTCATTCATTTGTAGCTTCTCTATCTTTGTTTTCCAATTTTGTAATTTTGCCTGCTTAGTATATTTATCCCCTTCATATAATACTTCTAATATATTCCAGATTTCATGTGCCGAATCTAAGTCTTTCACTTTAGTGAACTCACCTTTGGATAGTGCACTGATCAGTACTTCTCTTGCAACCATGTTATATGAAAATAGCTTCTTGTCATCTTCACTAGTAGATGGTAGATCATTTTCAAACTTTAGGGATATCTTCTTCTTTGTAATCATCCAATAATCTATGCCCAAACACAATAGGTGTGTTTGCATCTTGTTTTTCCAACTGTCAAAGTTTTTAGGATCAAATTTAGAACCATCCTTCTTATAGAGTGCCATTTCCAAGATCTCCTGAAGCTGTTAAGCTTTCTCTCTGAAGACCACATCCTTTGATACCAATTTTTAGGAATAAAAGTCCAAGATACAACTGAGAGGGGGGGGGTGAATTAGTTGTATAATAGAATATTAAACTTTAATCTTTAAGCTTACAATATCAAAAGTAATGAATACCAATACAATAACACAATGTTTTGGTTATGGGGAAACCCTGTTAAAGGTAAAAACTCTGGTGGGAATTAGCACCCACAAATAATGTACTGAGAGTATAGTAATCCTTGTTAGAAGATATAGCCCTATTAAGAGCTTATTAAAACATTACAGTACATAGTCCTTGTTAAAGGATAGACCATGTTAGGAGTCAAGTAACCAAAGAGGGCTCACTGCCCAAAGAAGGTTAAAGCCACCTTCTGAACTCACTAGTTTGCAACAGGTGTATATGAAGAAATACACAATCTTTTGAACTATTTTCCAGCAACAGTCTTTGCTTGATCAATTCCAATGAAGTCCACTAGTAAACCTCTACTCTACATATAGCAGACACAAGCTCGCAACTTTCACAACCTCTCTATATCATCTCTCAATCACCATACCTTTTGCAAAGAAAAGATTCCACATATATACCTTACTACATTTTACCATGATCAGGTCAACCCATAAGGTTTTCCTAATTTACAAATGAATACATAAACTCTTGCTAAGATACACATGATATCTACAGACAATATACAATATACAATGAAATAATTAAGGACCGACATCCTTAATTCATGCTTTTCAAAACAAAGCACACGCTTCCTTTCCTGAGTTGGCTTGCAAATAGACCATATCCAAAACATACGCTATAGCTAATGTCACCAATCACTCTGTACCTTGCACTGACCAATGAACATCCTTCAATACCTTATCTTTCATCCTTCAAGTTTGTATACCTTGAATCCAAGTCTCCTGACAGTTATACCAAAAACCCAAAGACTAACTCTGTCAATTCTCACTATCCAGTGACTAGTATTTACCAAAATAAATGTAACTCTCTTAATATGAAACATTTAAGGATGTGATCTCATATATAAGATCACAACATCCATCTAAACTCCCAATTTACTTCACAGCATCTAAAATGTCCATATAATATCCATACACTATAATTTCCAGTCTGGTTCCTTCATAGAAGCATATGTTGACATCAGTGACAAAACACAAATGACAACAGTATGAGTGCCCATTCAATAATGTAGTGATTAAACATATTCAATGTCTCAATCACCACCCATGCATTAGCAATATCCATCACATTGGTACTGAGACCAAGTGATAAAAATGTAATAAGTACTAAGTGGATTTTCATAAATAAGTTAAATGAGAATGGTGAGGTAAAAAGAAACAAGGCAAGACTTGTATGCAAGGGATATGCACAAGAAAAAGGTATAGACTATGGTGAAACTTTTGCACCAGTAGCAAGACTTAAAGGAGTCTGAGTATTACTTGCATATGTGACACATAAGGGATTCAAAGTATATCAAATGGATATGAAATCAGCATTTTTTAATGGAATTCTTGAGGAAGAGGTCTACATAGAACAACTTGAAGGTTTTGTTTATCCAAAATGAGAAGAACATGGTATGTATATTACACAAAGCTTTGTATGGACTGAAACAAGGACTGAGAGCATGGTATGAAAGATTACATGCTTATCTTATTAGTATTGGCTTTGTAAGGAGAAGTGATAACAATAATCTATACATGAAAGGAGATAATGATGATAATATTTGATTGCTGAAATTTTTTCTGATGATATAATCTTTGGAGGACATGACAATATTTGCAAATCTTTTGTTGATGAGATGAGAAAGGAATTTGAGATGTCAATGTTTGGAGAAATTAAATTCTTTCTAGGTTTGCAGATTATACAACAGTATGATGGGATTTTCATTACTCAATCAAAATACACCAAGGAAGTGTTAAATACTTTTGGCATGGAAGATTCAAAACTGCTAGGAACACCAATGGTGACAGGTTGTAAATTGACAAAAGATGATGAATCAACCGAGGTAAATCAAACATTGTATAGATCAATGATTGGAAAACTAATGTATGTGGTACACAGTAGGCTTGATATAGCACATGAAATTGGGATTGTGGAAATATTTTCTACTAATCCTAAGGAATCATATATAGTTGTTGTTAAAATAAATTCTGAGATATTTGAAGAAAACTAAAGATTATGGTTTATTGTACTCAAAGGAAGGTAGTTTTGAACTCTGAGTTTACACTGATGTGGATTGGGATGGAAACATTAATGACCAGAAGAGCACAACCGGTGGAGCATTCTTTTTGGGAGAAATACTTGTAACATGGATATGCAAGAAACAAAAATGCATTTATTAGTCTACTGCTAAAACATAGTATGTTTTTGTTGCTGCTAATTATTCAATTATTGCATGGATAAAATAGTTGTTGGAAGGAATGAATGAGGTGATCACTAACCCAATGATTATATATTGTGACAACACAAGTGCCATAAATATTTCAAAGAATTCAGTGATGCATTCAAAAAAAAATCATAGATCTTTTAAGTATCACTATTTGAGGGAACAAGTACAAGAGAAGCAAGTCAAACTGGAATTTGTGAAATGTAAAGAACAACTTGCTGACATATTTACTAAGCCCTTATCAAAGGATGCTTTTGAGTACTTGGGGACTAGACTAGGGGTATGTCCCCTATCTATCGATCACTAAGGTGATTAGGAGGTTGCATCAACCTATACTTTATCAGAACATCATTCATGTTGATGCAAATAGCTCACACTTTAGGATTCCTAAGGTTGTGAAAGGATTGAAGAAGCTAAATAGAGAATTGTATATCAGTACATGAAGGTACTTGATCTGGACCGAACAATAGAGAATTACTTGGCTACTGCAGAGCTACATATTTTCTTAGAGAAAGACTTCATATGAATTACTTGGCATTGTTGTCAAAGGGAGAGAAAGACTTCATATGAAATATTAGTTAGAGAGAACACAAAAAGGGAGAGAGATTTTAATATCTATCTAGTACAGGGAAAGGAAGAATTAGAGAGAGAGAGCTAAAAAGATCAAATCGGTAGGGAGAGTTTGCATGGAATATTGTTTATAGTGATTAAATATATTAAATATCAAGCTAGGGAGAGCTTAATGAGCTACAACATTTACCTATATAGTTGTAGAACACATGTTTGGTATGGTATGGCATATTTCATATTGTTTGTGTTTCCATCAATGCAAAAGGGGGAGATTGATGACCTACAACTAATTGAATATCTTGATGAATTGAAGGTACAGTGATTAGAGATCACCGAGCTATCAAATTGAAATGTAAGATGATTAAATCATTCAATATATTGTCATTGATGTCAACTAGTCTTGACTATACTTATCATGATAGTTACAAACATTTGAACATCTGTAGAAGAAAGAAATGGTGAAGAAATGAGATATCTACATAAGGAAAAGATGGATATGATAGATAAGGATAAGGTATACATTGGGTAACTTATTGATGAGTCTATGGCATTATATCATTAACCTAAGCATGTTGCATTATTCTATTATGAAGAAGCGATCAGAATTGAACAAGTTAATGTGTTCGGTAATTGAAGATTTTTGTATACACCAAGTCAGTCTTGTGTATACTAAGTGACAGTAATAACCAAGTTAGTTATCACCAATGCATTAAGTATTAACCAAGTATGGATGAAAACATTAAATGCTAGAACAACCGACTAAAATTACTAAGTTGGAAATTGTTATGATTTTGAGGTAACAAATGAAGTTTTTTACAAGATCCACAGCTAATAAAATTCAAAGAAGATCTAAGGGAAGATATTGAAATGTGTTAATGACACATCTGTCAAGGAAGGTTTAAGTGGCATAATGGACAGATAAGATTAAGAGGAAAAATATAATGGCTAATATGAAAATGGTTTACATGTCTATATAAGAGACATATAATTCATTGTTGAATTATGTTGGATGAATAGAGACTGCAAAAGATTTCATGTGAAGACATTTTCATGCATTCCTGATCAAACTAGTTATAGACATAATTGAGTTGCAGGCATAACCAAGCATTAGAGAACTATACACCAAGTGAAGTAAGTTGGGGAAAATTGATGAAGTGAATTTCTTATTGATCAGATGAGTTTTATGATCTTAGCATAGATCTAAATGTATGCAAATTGAGTTGTATTTGAATCAGATCACTACTGTATCACTTTAAGCATTGATTCAGAAAAATCTCTTAATCGAGTGGACTTAACAGTCTTATTGTATTTCCATATGACATTCAAGGAATGTTAATTGTTATCTTGTTAACCCCATAGTGAATGATGGTCAAAATTTAACTGTTAGTGATAAATCCTCTAACAAGGTCACACCTAACAGTGTGTATTGTAACCTTTAACAAGGTTGGCTCTTAATTGAGCTCACTTTAGAAGAGTGAATTATTTTGGGTTACCAATCCCTGGTGGTTTTTCCCTTAATAGGGTTTCCACGTTAAATCATTGTGTTATATATTATTTGTTATGATTTTTTTTCTATCATACTTTACATACTGCATATTTGATCTATCGGTAATCACAGTTTGGATAATTACTAGTATTGGGTAAATGAATAGATAGTTCGATATTTTATCTTATCAAGTTTCAAAAATTGTTGAAAAAGTTTTAAATTGTACATCTAAGAGTTTGGGACTATAGGATAACTGATTCATGCCCCCCCCCCTCTCAGTTATTCTAATAGAACAGCATTGGGGATTTTCAATAAGAACACAAAAATCTCCAAGAAAGAGCATTCAACTTTCTTTACAAAACATATTTCATTTAACATAAGACACTCACACAAGTAAGAACACCAACCTAAGATCTAATGCACGAGATAAAACCAACAAGTTTTTGAAGAGCTTTTCCACTTTCCTATGCTTTTTCTCCAAAATTCTAAGTCTCTAAAAGTAGAGAGTGGGTGAACAACCAAAAAGTCTCCAAAATTTCCTCTAAATGGCCTCCTACTCAACCACTAACTTAAAACCATCAATAAAGGAGTACCCTCACCATAACTTCTCCAAATATCTTCCTCCCCACATAAATGAGGTTTGAAGACTAAATGAAGTTGATAAGATGGCTTGCCCAAATTCTCAAAACTCCTAAACTATTACAAGTAGTGGTTATCATTGCACCAAAAGATCTACCTATTAATGCCCAATACAACCACTAGACTTATAGAAGACACAAGAGGCGGTTAATCCTTGTCACCAACCTTGTTAGGGACGCTGGCCTACTACCAACAATCTCCCTCCCAGTGTCACTCACCATGGCCTACATGGATTCAAACCTTTGACCAAGCTCTAATACCACTTGTTTCAAGTAGTGGTTGTCCTTGTACTAAAGTATCGACCTGTTAATTTCCAATACAACCACTAGACTTATAGAACACACAAGAGACAGTTAAGCCATGTCGCAAACCCCACGAGGGACATTGGCCCACTGCCAACATAAACTCAGATCTTGACTTTGGGGGTATTTTTGAGGGATCAATTATGATCCTTGGGCCTCCTAATGACCAAAATTTACCCCTAACCCCTAGTATAACAAGTGGGGTAGTTAAATCTAACCCAAACTACCCTTTAGAAGCTTATTTAACCCTCTAAAACTTCACTTGAAGTAAACCCATGGGTCCAACTAACTTTGACCCATTTACAAGCCTCCTAACCTATGGGTAAGCATGGGGACTCTATAGGTTAACCCTATAGTTGGTGTCATACTTATCCTAGTTACATAGACCAGTCATCCCAACACATCTTACACACATAAGTCAAATGCCACTACATAAATTATAACATGTTACACACATAGCATGACTAACATAAATTCAGATTTACTTAATTAAATACAACCATGGAACATTAATTTTAAAAATAAAATACATGAAAATGAGGTTCTTGTCTCTTCACTAGACAAAACCTTAGTTTTTCTAATAATATACAGGTCCACTCTTTATTCCCCGTATTTTAGAACCATGGTTAATTTCCTGCACACTCATTCCAAACATTAGTAGGTCCAAGAAATACTCAAAATAACATAGCAAGATAAATGATATAAATTAAACACATATCAACTAGCACTTACATTTTCCAAAGTTTCATCATAACTGTGAACAACATCTGCATTTGATTCCAATATGCATAAACATGAATTCCTCCATCAATTTTGCATAATAATAATCATTTGTATAACCATCATACTACATCATCAAATCATAATTCTAAAAATAGGTGCATATTAATAAACCATCATAAAGCATCAACTAAGCACAATATTCAACCAAATAAAAGTATAGAATAACAATCATAAGATTTATCAATCCTCAAATAATAACACATGTTCGATAAATGTAAACATCTCCAAAATCAAAATATCTCTAAATAGTTTGAACTAAACTATGACGAGTTAGAGTAGGCCTCACATCCTCCCCCTATAGGCATGAAATTCCTCCTATAGTTCATCAAAGAGGTGGGGTAACTAAGATCTCATATGAACTGCATCCTCCCAAGAAGTTTTCACCTCATCATAACAATCCCACTGGACCCTAACCTAGTCCATATCTCTACCTCGAAGGGCTAGGGTTCGTCATGCCAAGATACAAATGGGCTTAAGAGCCAATTGTTCATCTGAATCCATTTGCAAGGTATCCCAACCTATAACATGAGATTCATCATAAATATACTTTCTCAAATCTTAAACATGAAACACATCGTGGATATGTGACAAGCTAGGTGGAAAGGCTAGATGGTAGGCTATTGGTCCTATCCTCTCTAAGATCTCAAAAGGTCCAACAAACCAAGGTGCAAGATTAGAGCCCTTTCCAAAATGGATTAGAATCTAATGTAGTCGCACTCTCAAAAATACTCTATCACCAACCATGTAAGCTCGATCTCTCCCCTTCGAATCAACATACTTCTTATGCCTATCCTAAGCCTCTCTGAGATGCTGCCTAATCAAGGTCAGCTTCTACTCCATATCTCTGACTAACTCTAGACCAATGGAAACTCTATCCTTGATCCTATCCCAACTCAATGGTGTCCTACATGGTCTACCATAAAAATCTTGGTAAGGAGGCATATCCAAAGACGTACAATGTCCATTATTGTAGGAAAACTCAACTAGGTGTAGGTAATCCTCCCACCGGGTCTGATGATCCATCACATACATGTGTAACATGTCCTCTAACAGTTGATTGACCCTTTCAGTCTATCCATTTGTTTGAGAGTGATAGGTTGTAATAAAATTGAGCCTAGTGCCTATAGCTACCTGTAATTCTCTCCAAAAAGATGATGTGAAAAGATAATATCTATCAAAAATTATCTTACAAGGTACACCATGAAGTATGACTATATCTCACAAGAAAATTTGTGCCACACTTTGTGCGGTGAAGGTAGTATGCACAGGTGAGAATTGAGCCACTTTGGTTAACTTGAAAACTCTCACCATGATGGCATCATGGCAATGAGATGATGTAGGAAGAGCAACAATAAAATTAATCAAAATGGTGTCCCACTTCTGCTCAGGTACCTCATGAGGATGAAGAAGACCACTTGGATGGTGATGCTCCTCATTTACCCTCTGACACTCTAGGAACCTAGCTACCATCTAAGCAATCCTCAATCTCATTCCTGGCCAATGATAAAGATGCATCAAATCAGCATGCATCTTCTTTACTCTGGGATGCACTGCATAAGGGGCTCTATGCGCCTCTAGCATAATATTCTCACACAATCCTCTGGAAGAAGGAACATAAATGCATCCTCTATGACATTAGATTCCATTTGACTCCAATGAATATTTTGAGTACTTTCCCTCAAGGGGTCTCTGAGATCAATTCAACTCACAAATCTCTACATACATCTCATCCTTATGTAAGTGATGAAGAATGATATCCCTCAAATCTATTCCAGTAAACATGGAATAAATCTCATGTCACCTCCTACTCAAGGCATTTGCAATAAGATTCTCTTTCCCCTTGATCTAATGAACATAAAAATTGTATTCGTGCAAGAACTCCATCCATCTCATCTGTCAAGAATTAAGGTTAGGTTGTGAGAAGATATATTGTAAGCTTTGGTGATCTGAATGAAGCTCAAACTGATGTCCTAAGATAAAATGTCTCCATCATACTAAGGCATACACCACAACCGCAAGCTCAAGGTCATGAGTGGTGTAGTTAAGCTTGTGATTCTTTAGTTTCCTAGACTCGTACGCTATAGCTTAACCACCCTACATAAGGACTACCCCTAGACCATCCAAAGATTCATCTATGCAAAATACAAATTTTATTGAAGGATCTAGCACCATAAGAATAGGTGCACTAGTGAGTGCTCTCTTGAGCTCCTAAAAATCTCTCTCACACTTATTTGTCCATTCAAACTTCTTTCCCTTTTGTTGAAGAGAAGTGATAGGGTTTGATGCCTGAGAAAATCCCTCAATAAACTACTTGTAGTAACTGGATAGACCCATAAAAATCCTAACCTCGGTCATAGTGGTAGGTGTTGGCCAATTCATAATAGCCTCTATCTTTGATGGATCCACTGAGATCCCATCACCAAATATAGCATGTCCAAGATACTTGACCTCTAGTCTAAAAAATGCACACTTCAACAAGATACCAAACAACTAATTACCTCTCAAGCACTACATTACCTATCTCAGATTCTCTTTGTGATCCCTCTCATCCTTTGAATAAATCAATATATCATCGAGGAACACTACTCAAAACTTGTCAAGGAAGGTACACAATACTCCATTCATGAGGCTCATGAATACAGTTAGAGTATTTGTAAGACTGAATAGAACCACAGTGAACTCATAGTAGCCATATCTAGTGTGAAATGTGGTCTTGTGAATATCGCTATCCACAATTATCAACTGATGGTACTTTGATTTAAGATCTATGTTTAAGAACACACAAGCACCTTGAAGTTGATCAAATAATTCATCGATCCTAGGAAGTGGATACCGATTATTGATGGTGACTTTATTCAACTGATGATAATCCATGCACAACCTAAGAGATCCATCTTTCTTCTTCATGAAGATCACTAGTGCACCCCATCAAGACACACTAGGAAAAATGTGTACTTTCCAATAGCTCCTCAAGTTGAATCTTGAGCTCATTAATCTCATTTGTGGTCATCCTATAAGGTGCTCTGGAAACTATCTTGGCTCTTGGAACAAGGTCTATATGAAAGTCAACTACCCTATGAGGAGGCATATTAGGAAACTTTAATGGAAAAACATCTTCAAAATATTACAGAATAGGATGGTCATCTAATGAGTGTTCTTCCTCTCCCTCATCTTCTCTATCATTGATGGTGATAGCATACAACTAATAGCCTCTCTACATACACCACTTAAGTTGCATAGCAAAGATCATACAAAGAGATGCATGCCTCTGAACCCCTGTGATCATTGTTGCAGTGCCATCATCATCCAAACATTCCACCCTCTTCTAAAAATATTCTAACTTGGCTATGTGGGCATAAAGCCAATCCATGCCAAGTACTAACCCATAAGATCTAAGAGGGTTAATTTTGAGGTCTGCTATGGTGGTCATGCTACTCACATAAATTTGGAAATCTTTAACCAAAGAGGTAATGACTACTCTATATCCCTAGGCTAACTCTACCTCCCATATATTATCTTGCCTGATTTCCACTAGCCTACAATGCTCCACCACTAATGGAGAAATAAAAGAAGCCAATAGCTCCTAAATTAAATAGGATAGAAACACTACTACCTTTGATCTTACGTGTGGCCTCAATAACTATAGCTTGATGCTCTACCTAGCGGTTATCAACTTTTGCAAATACTCTATGGGACTTTCCCATATCTCCAACTGTAGGCTCTAACATAGTTGCTAGATGATAACCTCCCTGAGGGCACTCTCAAGAAATATGCCCTATGGTACCACAAGTGTAGCAAGGTCCTTGTGACTAAATCTGCACTCCCTAAGGCTCAGAGTACTTTGAACCTCCTATGCCATTGGACTTGTTATAACCAACCCTAGAGGACTATTGAGTCCATGTGGATGGTGTATAGAGTGGCTGGGATCTTTGGTCCCTCCTAGGACCCTACAACTACCACTGATTGGGCTTAGAGACTTGTTATCCCTTTGGTGGCCTCTATTTCTGGTTCTCCTAAGGCTGCTAATGTTGCTCAAGTTGGGATTTCTAAATGTCCCCGATGAGTTCCTCTTATTTCCCTTCCAAGGGAGTTTTTGATAACCTAATGACTGAGGTGAAAAATTATGCTTATGAGTCCTATCATAAAATCCCCTTTGTGTCCTCATCTATCACAACCATCTCAATTATACATCGTAAATCCCTTGGTGGTGTCATGTGCACCATGCTTGATAGAGTATGGTTCAATTCCTTGATAAATAAATTTACCTAAATCTTCTTATCCTTCATGTATAATACATAAGGAAGGAGCTCAAGGAACTTACTCTCATATTGGGCCATTGAGAGTCCTCATTGTTCTAGATCATGCAACTCATCTATATGAAACTGGCTAAATTTCTCTGATAGGTATTTGGCCCTAAACCTCTCCAAGAAAATCTCCCAAGAGAGGGTGTCGATGACTAGGTGACCCTTGAAATCCTCCTATCTCCACCCACTAATAAATTTGGGGCCATTTTGCGATGGCTATGTGTCGCCATTGCGACGGCTATGTGTCACTATAGCGACAGTGATAGACGTCGCAGTTTTTTAGTCATAAATCACGACATCTATGGGTTTCCGTCGCAATTGTGACACCCTGCCGTCACAATGTCACTGCTTCACCCATTCAGCGCCTCCGTCGCAATGCGACGGTCCTCCGAAGCAATGGCGACGGGCCTGGGCGTCGCCAATACGGCACCGCCGTCGCATGTCTTGGGAGGACCATCGCAATTACGACGGTCCTCCGAAGCAACTGCGACGGGCCTGGGCATCGCCAATACGGCACCACCGTCGCATCTCTTGGGAGGGTCATCGCAATTGCGACGGTCCTGGGTAGAATTAAAAAAAAAATTTATTTAATACATTGCTAATGAACCACATTAATGCTTTTTTCCTTCAACAAATGAGGACAGTCACTCTAAAGACAACATGATAATGTACACTCACTGTAAGGACAGTCACAAATGAGGACATCTCACAGTGACTGTCCCTTGTGTGATTGCCACTTGAATGTATTGCTATTCAACCACATTAATGCTTTTTTCCTTCAACAAATGAGGACAGTCACTCTAAAGACAACATGATAATGTACACTCACTGTAAGGACAGTCACAAATGAGGACATCTCACAGTGACTGTCCCTTGTGTGATTGCCACTTGAATGTATTGCTATTCAGCCACATTAATGCTTTTCTTCTTCAACAAATGAGGATAGTCACTCTAAAGACAACATGATAATGTACACTCACTGTAAGGACAGTCACAAATGAGGACATCTCACAGTGACTATCCCTTGTGTGATTGCCACTTGAATGTATTGCTATTCAGCCACATTAATGCTTTTTTCCTTCAACAAATGAGGATAGTCACTCTAAAGACAACATGATAATGTACACTCACTGTAAGGACAGTCACAAATGAGGACATCTCACAGTGACTGTCCCTTGTGTGATTGCCACTTGAATGTATTGCTATTCAGCCACATTAATGCTTTTCTTCTTCAACAAATGAGGATAGTCACTCTAAAGACAACATGATAATGTACACTCACTGTAAGGACAGTCACAAATGAGGACATCTCATAGTGACTGTCCCTTGTGTGATTGCCACTTGAATGTATTGCTATTCAGCCACATTAATGCTTTTTTCCTTCAACAAATGAGGACAGTTACTCTAAAGACAACATGATAATGTACACTCATTGTAAGGACAGTCACAAATGAGGACATCTCACAGTGACGGTCCCTTGTGTGATTGCCACTTGAATGTATTGCTATTCAGCCACATTAATGCTTTTTTCCTTCAACAAATGAGGACAGTCACTCTAAAGACAACATGATAATGTACACTCACTGTAAGGACAGTCACAAATGAGGACATCTCACAGTGACTGTCCCTTGTGTGATTGCCACTTGAATGTATTGCTATTCAACCACATTAATGCTTTTCTTCTTCAACAAATGAGGATAGTCACTCTAAAGACAACATGATAATGTACACTCACTGTAAGGACAGTCACAAATGAGGACATCTCACAGTGACTGTCCCTTGTGTGATTGCCACTTGAATGTATTGCTATTCAGCCACATTAATGCTTTTCTTCTTCAACAAATGAGGATAGTCACTCTAAAGACAACATGATAATGTACACTCACAGTATATGTATATATGTATAAGATGGTGTCCTAAGCTTCTCTTTCACTAATCCTCGATATCTGACCTAATTACGAAGACTAAAGATGTCAACTTGAGAACAATAAGCTCAAACTCATTATTAGACAGACACAAGCTCAAGGCCAATGTGTAGTCTATGCTAAACCAAGGATGGTGATTCCTTCAGTTTTATACATATAATTAAAGGAAAATAAAACAATGATTAACTTTTGTTCATAGCTACCCACCCTTACCAGATGAAGGCCTAAAAACTATCACTAGACTTTACTATGCACATTTGTGTACTCAAATTCAAATCCCATTTGATCAATATCATGCATTATAAAGGACACAAACAACTCAGCATAACCGTCAACAAATTTATCAAATGCTAGCTTCCATAAAATGGTACGACATCAAGTTTATCAAGCTTTGCTAGTTGATAATACAAGTCAACAAAAATAAAGATAAATGAATTTTGATTTCCTTATGTGGGTGGGGGTTGAGTGGTAGCAGACCAATGACTTCATCTAAATTGAGTGGCAAGGTTCAACCTTCTACACCAAGTACTCATGTACATAAATAAAAATGTTGCTTCTAAAGTATGACATGACCTAGGACACAACAGAAAAACCAAGACTATACTTGAACTAATAAAGTCTAGCTTTACATTTTTGTTATGATGTATTCCAAATGTATGGTAAAAGTTCATAAATCAGGCATATACTTTATCAATCGTAGGCTATCATATAAGCTCCATATTTTTAAAAATATATGGCATTGAACTTTCACAAGTCTAGCTAAATTAGCTAAATACTTCTTAGAATAAACTTCAAATGGATTGGAAGAAATTAGAAATCATGGATTACTTCAGCAATTCAAAGACTATCATATAAGTTTTATATATTGCAATAGAGTAGATTCTATGATAAACCTTAAAGAAACATTACAGCTTTTGCTCAAGCCAACCAATTTCAATCAATATTCATATCAATACATAGCACCCAGTCTAAGAACACCCAAATTAGCATACTCTTGCACGGTTATATCTTTTCTCAGAAATTTATAATAATACATGAATTCATTGAATTCCAGTTTTACTTGACCTTTTGGCACCCAAGACATGCATTGCAAACTGAAAGAATGTCATCCCCCAGTCTTGACCGTAAATGCTTTCACAATTTTCCTATCTAAAACACAGACCATCAATCATCTTATGAGTTGAGCCCTTGCAAAGGATTGAGATCAGCAATCTGAGTTGCTCTTGAACAATCAAGAACATTTTGTAAGTAATAACTTAATAAAACAATGATTTTTTTTATAAAAAAAAATTAGTTGGTTAAGTGACAAAGCAACAGTCTCTTTGTCTGAAAACTATCACATTAGCAATTATATTGACAAATCAGAGAAATGTCCATTTTAAGAACATCAAGTTCTTCATACAAACCTCATAAAAGAAACAGTAATTATTATAATAAAGAGAAACTTCTAATAAAGGGTTTGACCAGAAGAAAGAGATCTAAGAATAACCTTAATACAGTGATAAATATTTGTCGAGAAGATGCAGCAATTTGCTATTCAGAACCATAGCAATGGAAATCAGATTAATAGCAAGCAAGACAATAATAGACACTAACTTTAGGAGTTCATTTCAGCAAGCAAACAATAATAATAGCAAGCGAGATTAATATATTTAGCAGTTCATTTCATCAAAAGCAGAGGAAAGAAATACACAACAACAGAAAGACATACATCTGAAAGATAATCAATGCCTTCATCAGCAGCAGATAAAGATAGACTCAGCAGTAGCAGCAATAAATTAGCAGAGGAACATTGATACATGTTTACAACTATCACTGTGATATTACAAGGAAACCTACATAAATCTATCACAGCAGCATAATCAAAGTCCTCAAACACATTCAACAATTCATCTCAACTATAGAATCATACGTATCAAAACTACAGATTAAGCATTCATCGACACAAGAGATCAAACCTCCAACATAGCATTAAGCATTCATCAACACATGAGATCAAACCTCCAAACTAAGATTTACATGTAGCAAGGGCATGACTACAATGATTTGGATGGTTCATGACAAGAATTCACACATCTACTTATATTGCTATAAAATAATGTGCTATAACCCTACAACAACTCAAGCAACTAAAAATAGGTCCAAAATCCAAGGTAATATAATTTGGTTGTGAGACACCTGCCTATAAATTTTAGACCTTATAAACTTTACAAAATATCCTTAAAGAGTGAAAATATTAGTAGAAAATATTGCAAGGTTACATATAGAAATGTTCATAACACACTTACCTTTTACGAATCTAATATTGTGTCACTAAATAGGACTGTATACATAAGAGGCATTCAAGTTTTTATGAAATGAGATTTTCTTAGCCAACACAAACTTAGCTTAAGACAGATTCCTTCTATTACAAAGCATCTCTCTACTTCATACCTCCATATTCCTGCTAGCAATTTCGTCCATTTGTTGAAGATGTTGTTGCCTCCCGTGCTCATCTTCCTTGAATCAAAGATGAAGCTTGACCACTGAGCAAATACACCGATTCTGCAAATGCCTCAATTGTTTTTGAAATTCTAAAGCTTCAGCCCTATATGTTGTTGTTGCTTCCCTGCCATGCAAGAAAAACAAGACAAAATAATTAATATGCATTAAGCTAGTGACACAGCTAAGTATGAAAAATGCTCCAAGTTATGATAAAATTGTGAAAATAATTTAAACTTCAAAATTCTACGTCTCTAACAAAGAGCCACAATGCAATGATGGTTGTATATAAATTTTCATGCAAACTAGTTCATTCAGAGTGGTAAAATATGATTGCATCCACATTAGTTAAACTACCTACAGTTTTTGAAATCTATGCTAGATCGATCATCTTGACTTTTTTGGAGAAATTTTTATTGGCATATAGAAAGGCTAAAAAACCAACAAGGATGAAGTATCAAAGCCACAAACTCTAGCCACTAGAACTTCTAACTTCATCGTGACTACATATCAACTATCAGATACACCAATGACCCAATTATATTTAACATTTATGAAAATCAAATTAATTTGGAATTGAATACTAAGCACAATTCCATTAGGAACATGATAACATATTCTTAAGAAATAATGCTCTACAATAAAAGTGGCTATTTCTGCACCAAACACTCTAGTAATAGGGGTCTCATGACTAAACTGAACAAGAGAGCTTACATCTGAATGTGTGAAATATTTAGAGTTTCATGTGTGAAGTCTGATAGAAGCTCTTTATAACAGGAAAGAAAAAGGTAATAGCAATTAACCAATCAACAATACACAAAAATCAGAAAATAGCAATTATCAAATCATAAACTTATAAAGAAATCAAATGATCAGAAAGAATAGAGTGCTCTATTTATTATTGAAGGCTCTATTTCCTTTACAACTTTCATACCACAAAGAAATAATCTCAATATTAAAACCTTGGTGCCTAGAGATTGACGATGGTGAAAACTACATTTTAGTAATTGTACCGTTAATTTTCTTTATTCGAATTAAGTCTAACGAGCTAAAGGAAGCTATTAGAGCATGAATCTATGTTTTAGTTACAATAATCCATGCAAGCAATTTATTATGCAAACAAAGTGACTAAAATAAGACTACTATTTGATTGGTCATTTCCATTTTTGTCAGTGGTTTTTCGATCTGGGTGAAAAAAGAAATTCCCATAATTAGTCTCTCATCCAAGGTGAGCGATATACCTTGCCTAGAATAGTAGGGCATTCAGGTAAGGGAAACAATTGGATTTGAAAAAATTAGGTTTCTTAATGCATGGCGATCTCTCTCTGGTTAATGACCATCTATCTTTTGAATCAAGTTGATTAGGTTAATATCTAAATGCGCAAATAATAGATATTCTAAGATGGTCCTGGATAGAATTATAAAAAAAAATTATTTAATACATTGCTAATGAACCACATTAATGCTTTTTTCCTTCAACAAATGAGGACAGTCACTCTAAAGACAACATGATAATGTACACTCACTGTAAGGACAGTCACAAATGAGGACATCTCATAGTGACTGTCCCTTGTGTGATTGCCACTTGAATGTATTGCTATTCAGCCACATTAATGCTTTTCTTCTTCAACAAATGAGGACAGTCACTCTAAAGACAACATGATAATGTACACTCACTGTAAGGACAGTCACAAATGAGGACATCTCACAATGACTGTCCCTTCTGTGATTGCCACTTGAATGTATTGCTATTCAGCCACATTAATGCTTTTTTCCTTCAACAAATGAGGATAGTCACTCTAAAGACAACATGATAATGTACACTCACTATAAGGATAGTCACAAATGACGACATCTCACAGTGACTGTCCCTTGTGTGATTGCCACTTGAATGTATTGCTATTCAGCCACATTAATGCTTTTTTCCTTCAACAAATGAGGACAGTCACTCTAAAGACAACATGATAATGTACACTCACTGTAAGGATAGTCACAAATGAGGACATCTCACAGTGACTATCCCTTGTGTGATTGCCACTTGAATGTATTGCTATTCAGCCACATTAATGGTTTTCTTCTTCAACAAATGAGGATAGTCACTCTAAAGACAACATGATAATGTACACTCATAGTGAGTGTACATTATCATGTTGTCTTTAGAGTGACTATCCTCATTTGTTGAAGAAGAAAACCATTAATGTGGCTGAATAGAAATACATTCAAGTGGCAATCACACAAGGGACAGTCACTGTGAGATGTCCTCATTTGTGACTGTCCTTACAGTGAGTGTACATTATCATGTTGTCTTTAGAGTGACTGTCCTCATTCTGTAAGTGTACATTATCATGTTGTCTTTACAGTGACTGTCCTCCTTCAAGTGGCAATTACACAAGGGACAGTCACTATAAAGACAACATGATAATGTAGAGAAACATTGTCATTTGTCTTTTCAATAGCGCTGAGAGAGGTTCCCTGCACGAAATCACAGCTACAATTTCTGAGTACGTTGGGTTTATTTTTCTTTTGTCATTATTATGTAATCTGGTATTCGGCTGTTAGAGAGCTAAAATACCCAGAAATGAGGACATATCTGTGTTGAATTTATTGTTAGCGGCTTTGGTTATTTAGAATGCTTCCCCACAATACTTAATAGGATGCATTTGGTTTTCAAAGCTTTCACTGACTTGGATTCAAGATTCTGAGACTTTCACGTGCCTTGCTTCAATTATTTCTGCAAACAAATCGCGTGCCTTTTGTATGCTTCCACATTTTATATACATGTCCATCAGGGTAGTCACCACCACTATATTTGACAAAAACCCATCTTCAATTACTTTTTGGTGAATTTCCCTACCCTGTTCTATGACTGTACCTCTGGTTTTAATGTATAAAAATGACCCAAATTTCAAAGGAAGTATATGATAAATTCTACCTAACACTTCCTAATCCCTGGACAGTGTCTTCTTACACTTTGAAACAAACAATTCCAAAGGGAATTAGCCACTAGGGCTCTGCAACACCCAAACCCACAATTCTTGGCTCTAAACCCTTCTTAACTAGGGCATTCTCAATCACCCGATTCTACACCCTTCAAATCCAAATTAGTGGATGATTCACCATCTCACAAACATTATACAATGTTCCACATTATAACAATCCACCCTTGCTTGGATAGATCACTCACTGCTATACATTAGCATTCAACTCAAGGTAATTTCCCACAGTTTATCCTGTGATCACACTGTTTTCCACAAAACTTTGCCTATGCAATGTCATTACTTCATAATACAAGTTAGTTATTGTCATCCCATGAATATTAGGCCTTCTATGTTACAGCAAAATCAAAGTAAACTCATTCAAAATGGTTTAGAATGGATGAAAGAAATCCTTCTAACTCATGTATGTGTTAGTTCAAACAAATGAGGATAGTCACTCTAAAGACAACATGATAATGTACACTCACAGTAAGTGTACATTATCATGTTGTCTTTAGAGTGACTATGCTCATTTTTTGAAGAAGAAAAGCATTAATGTGGTTGAATAGCAATACATTCAAGTGGCAATTACACAAGGGACAGTCACTGTGAGATGTCCTCATTTGTGACTGTCCTTACAGTGAGTGTACATTATCATGTTGTCTTTAGAGTGACTGTCCTCATTCTGTAAGTGTACATTATCATGTTGTCTTTACAGTGACTGTCCTCCTTCAAGTGGCAATTACACAAGGGACAGTCACTGTAAAGACAACATGATAATGTAGAGAAACGTTGTCATTTTTATTTTCAACAGCGCCGAGAGAGATTCCCTCCGTGAAATCACAGCTACAATTTCTGAGTACGTTGGGTTTATTTTTCTTTTGTCATTATTATGTAATCTGGTATTCAGCTGTTACATAGCTAAAATACCCAGAAATGAGGACATATCTGTGTTGAATTTATTGTTAGCGGCTTTGGTTATTTAGAAGTTTAATTTTATTTGTTCATCTTTCAAGCACAAATGTTTTGTGGACCGTAACGTCTTCATTGTTTCGGGTATGCAATGAAACAGCCCTAACTTGCGACTACCTTCACAGTACTGCAAAACCGAAGAGGGAAAAGCAAGTTAGGATGGAAATAAACAAACTAAAGCTGATGAACATTTATAAACTAAAAGTTTAAAACTACAGATTACAAATGTAGTAGTTTCATACGAAAAGAACTTGATGTCTAAAATTTACCATTAGAAGTATCCAAAGGAATACCACAGTACTGTTGAACTTGGAGAATCGGAGATGATCTACACAGCAAGGTTCAATAGCTATAAGGACTGTTACACCATCTTTAGCATTTGAATACATTTTCTCCTTGGCTTCTGGTGGATCCTCAAAGACCCCCAATGACATTTTCCCTACAATTATCAATTGTTTGTCAGTATGAGATATTAATAAATAAACATTAATCACAATATTAGGCAAACAATGTTCTTGATGTCTGAATCTAAATCACAGAAAGCTCTAATAAAGTAGTTCTCAGTTTCACATTAAACTAAGTTTCAATTTCAAATGGTTATAATGATTTTTGCAAGTTATAAGTAGCTGGTTACAGTATATGACATAAAAAGAAAAAAAATCATTTCTATTCTTTTCTTCTTTTTCTCTTTCAATGAAGCTTTTGCACCACACAAATGCATACCAAGAATTTCTCAAGAGGTTTCAAGACCATTGCATACCAAACTTCTTCTCTGTAGATGCTACTGTGTGTCATGGTCCAAATGGGCCCATAAATGTGGTTGAATAACAATACATTCAAGTAGAAATTACACAAGGGACAGTGACTATGAGATGTCCTCATGTGTGACTGCCCTTGTCACAAATGAGGACATCTCACAGTGACTATCCCTTGTGTAATTGCCACTTGAATGAGGACAGTCACTGTAAAGACAACATGATAATGTACACATACAATGAGTGTACATTATCATGTTGTCTTTACAGTGACTGCCCTCATGTTGTATATTCTTCTCTGTAGATGCTACTGTGTGCTAGGGAACTTCTTAGAACTATTGGTATATTCTTAGAGCTTATTACACCTGGGATATTCTTCTCTGTAGATGCTACTATGTGCCATGGTCCAAATGGGCCCATAAATGTGGTTGAATAGAAATACATTCAAGTGGAAATTACATATATTATAATGTATCTGTCTAGTCCTCATGACTGCTCATAACAGTACAAGTGATATTTTTTTGGGAGTGGGGAAAGGTTCAAGACTTTCACCTGTATGAAGAATCCTTTCTACCTAACACAAAAATGCACCCCATAAAACATCTGATTGGTTTGAGTATCTTTGAACTATTTGGGTCTATTGAGAACACTAGACCAGTGTATACAGAATGACTAATTTCATGCAAGACAATGTGATGCAGAGTGGTCAGCAAGAAACTTGGTCTTAAGCCCCAACCCACTTCAAGACACCAAAATGTTACACCTAAGCAATTTAGCCTCTGATTCTATTAGACCAGTTTAAAATCTCTATACTAGAGGGACTTCAAAGGTTTCAAGATACTTCTAACACCTTATTGACTCAATCCCAACCAAGATCAAATTTCCTTTTAGGGACAAGTTCCCTGATTTTCTACCAAAAGAGACTTTATTGATCCTAGGCTTTGCCAACCCAATCAAACATTTGAAAACTCTTAAGATTCCCTAAAACATGTAGAATCATGCATTGGTTGTGTTCCAAACAACCCAAGACATCAAAATCACAAATAGACCTAGTGACTCTAGTAGGTCTCCAAAACCTGTTCTGCAGCAATAACTCTTCAATTTGACAAAGGACCTTATGAACTTATATGTTTTTTGAGTACCCTTTTTGATGTTCTAACAATCCTCCAACTCCTAGACCCTGACTCCACTCCATCATATCAATGTCCTTATTGAGTCCGCAGACCTAATGCATGCCTTTAGGTGTGGGTTCCAAAACAAGGCATTGAAAATGGGTGCATGAAACCAATATCAAAGTTTGAAGATGTCCACCATGCTCTAAAGATCTAGATTCAACAAGGTTTGAGGTCCTTTACTTGCCGCTACCCTCTGATCTTGCATAATCCATCAACTCCTAGTCAAGAACATTGAGATTCTTGACCTAGGGCTTGCTCTCGAAATTCTCTGGCTTAGTATCCTATTCCAAAGCTTTTAAAATATGAAAATAAACCCCCTTAACTTGCATTTTACAAAGAACAGAGGATATCCTATGGTTTATTTGCAAGTTAAGGCCATTTGAATGCAATAACCCTAAAAATGAGGGTTTGACAGAACAACAGATAAGAAAAAGGAATAACTTTGATATAAGGTGTCTTGAATCTACCAAATAAACTCTCAAAGCATAAGATATAAATACTCTAACTTCCACACTGGTCTGCCCTCCCTTTCACATCCGTACACTGTACAGTGCTTGAAGGAAATGCACAGAAAAGGCTCTGAAATAGTGTCTCTATCTGACAGAGAGTCCATGCTAGGCTTCATGACTAACCTAGAGCACATTCCTTGTTATGGAGGAAGTTTGAATGGTGAAGAACTTATGGAATGGATAGAGGACCTAGATAACCATTTTGACTACAAGTATCTTATTAATAACCATTTTGACTACAAGTATCTTATGGATAGAGGACCTTGATAACCATTTTGACTCATTTAGTATCTTATTGAGCTTCACTTTGTTTCAAGAATATAGTTTAATATTCTCTACTAAACAGGGCCAACCACGTGAAGGTGGAAGCTCATTTGGCCCCACCCCCCTCCCCCTAACATCACTCTACATTCCCCATTAACATCTAACATTCATTCATTCTTTCAATTATTAATAAAATGTAACATTCAATCAATATCACATGATAACATTCATTAACACATTAGATTCGTTAACACGCAACATTCATCAATATGAAAATAAACACATAATTCATGAACATTCATTAGCACATAATTAAATTCATTGAGACATAAAATTCAGTCATTATCAATTAAGGTATTTAGATGACAATCATTTCTTTTTTCTCTTTCTAATTTTTTTTTCTATGTAAGCTCTAAGAGGAGCATCAGTGTTATCATCAATACCCCCCTCATCAGTTGTTTTGTTCTCTGTTCTTGATGATCTCAAATTCCCATGCTGCTGCAAAGGGGGGTCCTCTACAATAACAAATAAAAGAGTTAAATTTAAAATATTTAATTATAATTGTTACAAGTATTTAATTATTTTAAAGAACATAACTGTGGCACTCTTTAATTACCTGATCTGGCCACATCATTTTTTCTAGACTCAACCTCAACATGCTCATGAGCACCGACCCCTCGATCCTCTACAGTTGCTATACAAAATGTTACATTAATCCAAACACCAATTGTAATTACATATAAAAATTTTAATAGCAAATGTATACCTCCACCACTAGGATGCACATCATGCGAACCTTCATTATGCATAGATTGTGTAGAAGGATTGTCAGGCTGCATTCCAATATCCTACACATTGTTATCATTGCTTTCTTAAAATAGATATACTCACTTTATATTAGAACTTAACATCAAATAGACTAATTGGTAAAGTATTCAATTTGAAATAAATTTCATTTAGCTTATTTACCTGTGGCTCAGATGCATCATTATTTGAACCTTGCACACTGATTTCAGCTCGTAGCCATTCAGCCACGGCTCTATAGCCTTGTTGGAAGCCAATTCTCTTGTCCTCTTCTATGAGGCATCTATTGAACTCTGACCCCTACTTTTTTGCTTGGTATGGTGAATTTTACTTGCATTGTTTGATCAAAAAAAATTTCCTTGCAATATATAAAAAAATTGATACAAGTTTTCATTTACTAATACTTACAACTCATGCTTGAAGTTTGGAAAAACCACCAGAGCCGAGCTTGTGTGTCCCCTGCTTTTCTAATCTTGCCTTTGTTGCCTTTGATGTGTCAGGCAATCTATGAAAAGTTTGAAATATGTTAGAGACCAGTACAGGAAAAATTTAGAGGTTAATTAGTACATAATTACATTCTCAAAAGTATCACATACCTTGCTCTACTCTCTACTAGCGTAATTCCTTTTTTCATGTCGACTTTATACTTTCCATCCAAAATCAAAGCCTGCCACTCAGCCTCAAGAACACAGGGCAGATGCTCGTGCCTAGGGTTAACCTCTAAATATTTCCTGTACTGGTCCCCAATATACTTCAAACATAAACCAGCTCTTTCAAGGAGCTTGTTTCTCTTGAATGCACAAGATCCAAAAAGTTGGGTCATACTATGTACAAGATCATCCTTCAACTTTTTATCTTGGTTATTCCACCTTTTAAGTAAAAAAAAAACATGTTAGACTCATAAATGAAGAGAAGCTACCTTTAATATAGTTCAAGAAATTGATGAAAAGGAAAACTATTCTAGCAATGATATGAAATCAAAATAGTGGTTTGGGGTTTTAGTTAGGATATGATGTTCCACCATGTACGTAGGGTGGGCCCGAATATCCGCAAACACTCGTCACCAAGTTTTCACCAAAAAATATCATTCCCTACAAAATAATCATGGGATCATTAGTCGATGAAGAGTGATCAAAAACTAAATTACTATTATATCACTATAGAATAATAATAACTTTAAAGTACCTGGAACTTTGGCTACTTTTAAGGGAATGCCTTCATCGTCGCTGACGATCAATATGCAATCCTTCACCGTTCCCGTACTAGGAACACGGGAACATCCAGGAAATGATGCTGCATCGGGACTTGTTGCATCTCCTATTGCAAAAAATGAAAACCATTATCAAATGCCTCCAAGAAATAATACTTCAAGGGAAATAAATTTGTGCAGAGCACCCATGGCACAAACACAATCAAGGGATCTACATCGTAAACACATAACACTTAAACACATAACAAAAGAGAGAAAAAGAGGGATTTGTGTACCAGTAGATGGTGCAACAGTTGGTGCATTTAGGTTGTGTGTTGTTGACATGGCAGTCGGCAAGACATTTGTGGCTGTCCTGGATGGAGGCGGCGTTGTCATATCATCATGGAAAGGAGCTGAAGAATAAAATTGTTAGAGCATGCATAAATATAGAACGCGTGGACTAGCATGGACAAGATTGTTAGAGCATTAAAAAAAAAGATTGTTCGAGCATGTATTGTCAATGATTATGATCATTCCTATATATATTCAGTGGAAAACACAAGTGGGGAATGGAACATGTGATCTACCTGAACCACTTGCAGTACCGGCCTCATCATGGGAATGGGGTTCAAAATTATGCAAATAACTCTGTAAAGACAATGCATCCATATTTTAATTAATTTCATAAAAGAGCATAACATAAAAACCATTATTGAACTCTTGTAATAATTAAAAATTTCATTAATACTTACTTTAAAGTTTTTCAGAAGTGCGCAACAACTCAGCTGCCCTGTCTTTTATTTCCTGAGTCTGAGGATGTATGGATACCAAACGTAGAAGTTCTTTCCCAATTTTCTTTAGCAACTTTTTAATGGAACCGATTGGGTCATCGGTCTCTGCTAAATCAATTAAAAAAGGGTCCACAAGGGGGGACTCCTGAGGGACTGCAGGTTGCTTTCCCTCTCTCCGACCACCGGCCCTCTATGACAACAATAGTATTAGTATTATCAAAATTACTCCAAAACAATGAAGAAAATAACATTAAAAAAAATAACATTTTGCTTCTATCTAGTTTGCACAATTACAATGAGTTTTACCTGCTCATGTGTAGATGAGCTAGGAATATCGTCACCATCACTTTCGGGCGGTTGCTCCATATTGTGCCCCTGTGTCAAAGATCAAGTATAAAAATGTTAGCCAAAATTTAATAACTAAATGGTATGTTGGAGTCATTGATTAGAAGTTGGTTTAATAGTATGTACCACCCCCATGATAGTAGCCTCGTTTGTATCTATGTGGTTCAAATTGTAATCAATAAGCAGCTCTTCCCCTGCACGTATTGATTTTATCGCATAGATGAATACACGATTTCCCTCGCGCGCCTCAAATATGCAATTGGGTTGCTTTATAGTTGACCCAGGTCGTGTACTATTTATAAAACCCACAATATTCCCTATTGCTTTTGGCCTTCCATCAATGTATATAGCCACACTTTTACTTTGATTATTGTCTTGCTGTTGTATATAATTTTTCGAGAGTGCATACCTACGCATACTTTTTTTATATTGAACAATATGCATCCAACTTTTGTAATCGTAACATGGTCCAACATACTCCATCAATTCAGAAACTTTGTTGTAAGACACCTTTATGCCATCCATAGAAAATAGGCCCAAACCATGTAATGATGATGGTGCTATGCGATATATCCTCTCATTAACACAAAAATCAGTGTTTATTGGAGGAAGTTCCTTGGGTACCCAATGTTTCTGTAGATGTTGGTACCTCAAGGGCACCTCGATGTTGCCTTTCGTCTCATCATCATAAGAACATGACCCCCCTTGAGCAAGGAAAAATTTCATGTGTTTATTGAATTTCCTTCTAGTCCTTTGACCTCTAGTTAATCTCCCTATTCTAGATAAACTGCATGTCTCACTTTCCTCTTCTATTCCTATATTTCCCTCACTCGAGGAAGACACTTCTGACAAATACCTATTTGCTGGTACCTGCAAATGGGAGAGATCTTAGAAGACATCAATCTTACTATTGATAAGTGTATTAAATAGACTTTCTATAAGGTGTATTGACTTATACCTGTCGATCCATGAGACTGTGCGGGATGCTCTTGAAAGGGGTTCAATTTCCTGCAAATGTAATTCAATTATCATGAGCATAATCACATCATAATCATAATCACATCCATCATAAGCATCACATAAAAATTAAAAACATTAAAACGTACACATTATAACACTTAAATCAGGCTCACATTATAAGCCTGCTAGGGAAGTAGGCCTACTGAAGGGCTAAAACTGGGTTTTTGTATCAGCTGATGAGTTGAGGGCTTAGTAACCTTGGGGACATGCTATTTGAAGTTTTTTGATGTGTGTGGTGGAGGTGGAGGAAACACCTAGTTAAGGTGAAGTCAAGTTTGGAGCCTATTGAGGCATTGTGAGCATTTGATAGTTTGTTGATTAGATTGCTTGGATGAATCCATTGGATGGATTGAGGGACATTAGGATTATTCCAAAGATGTAGAATGCTAAGGTGGCATAAGGATTTGGTGTGCACTCTGATAGGTTATGGAGTTGGCTTGGATCAAGGAGAGTGATCTTATGAAGATGCTTGGTTGGTGTTGTGAGAACACTTACAAATGCTTTTGACCTGAAAGAAAATAAGGCTCAATACATTCATGCATCAATATGTGTTTTAAATAGTTTTATTTAATTAATTTAGATTAATAGTTAATTTAGATTAGCAGTATTCTATTTGTAGTTGAAACTTGTAGCTTTTAAATAGATAATGAATAAACTATGTAACCATTTAAGACAAATATATTTCTATCAAGAAATGAATATTAAATACATTAAGGATTGATGGCATACCTTTAAATTTCATCATCATCATCCTCATCATCATCATCATCATCATCCTCATCATCGTCGTCATCATCGTCGTCGTTGTCGTCATCATCAACATCATCATCATCAACATCAACATCATCTTCATCATCATCATCAGTAGCAGCAGCATCATCATCATCTTCTTCTTCTTCTTCATGAAAATTTGTCTCAGGAACATCATCCAATAATTTTCGATCGTGATCATCATCTACATCATCTTCTACTTCTTCGGTATCTTCTTCTTCCATCGCATTATACTTTATCGGCCTTCCTCTCGGTTCATGTCTAACAACAAATGACCAACCCGGTTTATGTGAAACCTCTGAGTAAAATACCTGCTCACATTGGCTTGGAAGAACATAGGGCTCATCCCCAACTGGCTCAAATGACCTTGTATTAACCATTGTAAATCCATTATCATGTTCAATAACAGTTCTATTAGGATCATTTGGATTAAGTCATAGCCTGTACCATTTGACAACGAAGAGTACTAATTTGAAGGAACTAAAGTCGCACTCAAGTATATCATCCAAAATGCCATAGTATTGATTTTTAGACTCTTGAGGATGTAAGTCATTTCTAGATGAAATATTAGTCACTTGAAAGACTGCAGTTATTCCAGAATCACAAGTTTTCTTCGTGTCATCCAACACTTTGACGCGAAATTTTTGACCATTACAAAACATACCCTTGTGGTGTTTAACCTGCAATAATATGTGAAACATGTCAAAATTATTATATCGTGAGTTGATAAACATACGGGTGATTAATAATTTTGTACATACCTGGAAATCTCTTAAACCATATGCTAAATCTATTTCCCTTTGCATAACATTAGAATCTCCATTACGATGAGCTTCTTTAACCAATGAAGATACACCTTCCCATGTTAATGTGTGACCAAAATGTTGACATCGTTCAATCTATACCATCATCCAATCAAGATTGTTTGCAATATACAAATGTAGTGCATCCCACTCTCGAGCAACTGTACAAAAAAAAAATAGACGACTTACAACCGATTTATTTTGAAGATTAAGAAATAATTTATTACAATAACATCTTATAATTTATTACCTGTCACTTTCCTCAATCTACCTTTCCCCATCAAGTACTCCCCTTTGAATTTTTTAAAAGGGTCGAGATCCCAAATGCGATCTACATGGATATTTGAAGCAAACTTAGGAAGATATTCAGTAATGTACACCATAGTCTGGTATACCATGTATCCCTCTACCATAGAACCCTCAGGATGTGCTCTTTGTCAAACCAAAGCCTTCAAAGATTTCAAGTGCCTCTCAACCATCCACATTGACCTAGTGTGTGCAGGTCCACACAATTCAATCTCCTCAACTTGGTGTATGAGGTAGTGTTCTTGTGCATTGAAAAAAGTTGGAGGTAGACACTTTTGCATTTCACACAGTAAATGAAGAATTCTTCTCTTCCAATAGTTTATATCTTTTTTATGGATTTCTTTAGATGACAACCACCTACATTAAGAGATTCAAGTCACAAAAAATATATAAATACGAGACTTTACAAAATAATATACAATAGATTACATAGCAAGAAAAACAAATCGTGAATATAATAAATATATACAACAAATTGAATAAATATTACTGCTTACCTCATGTATTTTCCAAGATCATATATCACTTGTTTGATGTTATTGTTGAAGTGCTATGGGACAGATAAAGGTAGCACGTACTGCAGTAATTATAAACCAATCATTTCATTATTTTCTAACATAACATAATGAATAGTACACGTAGTTTATGAATATATTGTAAATACAGAAGAACATAACTTACCTTAATGAAAGTATGCCAATCATGCGTTTTGAGCCCTGGCCCAAATTCACTTTTCTTTGATATGAGATTGCTTATGTTCACAGCAAATCCTGTGGGAAATCGAATTTTTCGTATGACTTCTTTTATGGCATCACTTTGTTGCTCCGTTAATAACCAAGGAAGGGCACTTATATTAATCTGATCTCTATTTCTATTTGAGTGAATGAAATTCTTTAGTGCATGATTGGATTCATGAATGTCATTACAAATTTTGACAATTTTTTCTTTGTCACGCCTTCCATCCAGTATTTTCCACAATGTCTCTGTTATATTCTTTCCAATATGCATAAGATCAAACAAATGCACAATTTGTAGGTCCTCGTAGTAGGGCAACCTACTAAATTGTCTGGGATAGCTTTTTAGTCCCTTTGGAAGGTTGTCAGTAGTGCCTTGACGACCTTCACGATCATCAATTACATAATTAGTAAACAAAAATCACAATAGAAATATATAAATTACAAACATAAACCATTAGGTGGAACGACATTACCTCGACAATTAATTCTATTATATTCCAACTTCCATAGGCGAGGTGTCATTCTTCGTGGCTTTGATGTAGTCTCTTCTTTCCCATTGAAAAGATGTTTTTCCATACTTCGATACTTATGATTCCTGTGGAGGAAGTGTCTGTACTCATCAAACACCTACTTTCCTAAACTTTTTGAATGACGAGATTTCATCTTTGGACCACAAACTGGACATGCAAATTTTCCCTTTGTTTGAAGACCTACAAGATAATGATATAATTGGATTATTAAATATGTTGATTTTTATAATTAGAATTATCATGCGCAACTTGAATTCACTATAACATACCACAAAAATGTGTTAGCCCTGGGGCATCATGTATTGTCCATACAAGTATTGCATGGAATTGAAATTGTCTTTGTCCTATTGGTCTAGACACGTCATACATAGTGACACCATTCCATAACTCCACGAACTCGTCAATAAGAGGCTCAATATATACATTCATATCTTTAACTTGATATTTACCTACTTGAATGAACAGTAACATTACATAATTATTGTGACCATTTTACTGTAAGATTTGTAAGTACATGTAAATTAATAACTATCAAATGATAAAATACCTGGAACAATCATTGCCAACATAATGTGCTCCCTCTTTATTGACATCCACGGAGGAATTTTATTGTTGATAACAAAAACAAGCCACACTGAGCAAACAGATCTAATCTCTCCAAATGGATTGACACCATCTGCTGCCAATGAAAGCCTGAGATTACGAGGTTCTTCTTTGAAGTGTTGCCACTTTTCCTCTATGTGCATAAATGCCGAACCATCCACAGGGATTCGAATAATGTCATCTTGACTTCTATTGCGTGCATGGTAATCCATAAATTGTGCCAAGCTAGTACACCTGAATAATTGTCGCATCCGTGGAATAATGGGGATGTAACGAAGAACCTTGTGAGGCACCTTTTTTGTTATTCGATCTATTCGATATCTACTCGTATGACATATAGGGCATTGTGTTGCAAATTCATGTTCTTTATAATATATAATATGATCATTGGGACAAGCATGTATTGCTTGATACTCCATTCCAATATCTTTCATAATAGCAGATAATTCTCGATATGAGTGAGGTAGAATATTTGATGGTGGTAACAAAAACTCGCCTATCAATCTACAGCAAAAAATATAAGTTGTTAATATAAACAATATTAGTGGTACATTATTCACCCTTTGTTAACTATAAAGACATATATGACATACCTTAACATACGTGACATTGTTATGTTGGATAAACCATTCATAACCTTCAAGTTCAACAACAACAATATAGCAGAGAGAAGAGTTGTTTGGGAGTCTTTGTATAGGGGCTCGTATGCCTTCTCAAGTAGAGGTACATCGAGGCTATCATCATCATCATGATCAGATCCGCTTGGACTAAATGTGTCATGGATCAATGTATTTATACCATCATCTTCAATTGTGTTTTCTGGTGCATGATCGTCATCTTCCATGGGATCATTATCTTCACCTTGGATATTCGCACCCCCATGTTCCTCCATATCATGTACTTCCCTAGGGAGATCAACCTATATAAAATTGATTAACATAAATAAACCATGATCTTCAACTCATCATCAAGTGATTTCATATGTATATAAATTGTTAAAATGATATAATGAACAACTTACCAGTGGATGATAGTCATGCCCCCCTTCAATGTGACCATTCTCTCTACAATGTCTCTTAACTGTTTTGATTAGCAGTCTTCTACGGTTTAAGCCCTTACAAATTTTGCAGGGACAATAACATTTTCCATCACCTTTTCTTTTCAAGTTAGACCACAATCTAGCGATTGTCTCCCTATTTTGTTCTTCACTTATATTATCTGACATGATCGTTCTTCGCAGGAAGCAAAAATTGGGCTATGAAAACTTCGGTCTACAACTTTCAGTGACTAAGCAAAATTGTCAAAAGTACACAAATCTTCTTAGACCTAGTTAAATCCTTTAATATTTTAAAAGTCTAGTTAAAATATACATTAGATTAAAAAATATACAATTTTCATGCCTGAGCGCGCGGCTACGACTAGTGCAATGGTCTTCTTGCTTAGCTCTAGAAGCTCTCTAGCAATCAAAACATATAAGCTACAAGGCCTAACAGCAATTTCAAAACATATAAGCTACAAGGCAAGACATATTACATGACATGGAAAAAGGATTAAAATATACATTAGATTAAAATATATACAATTTTCAAACCTGAGCGCGCGGCTATAACTCGTGCAATGGTCTTCTTGCTTAGCTCTAGAAGCTCTCCAGCAATCAAAACATATAAGCTATTAGAATTCATTAACTTTCTGTAATTGGAAAACTCTATTTGATATTAGACCATAAACTACTACTATTCTCTCCATAAGAACTAAGTACAAAATTCTTTCAAGTTCACATCCATGATTCCCTTTAGATTAAAATATACAGCAAAAATAAGCTAAAAGTCTAGTTAAAATATACATTAGATTAAAAAATATACAATTTTCAAACCTGAGCGCGCGGCTATAACTCATGCAATGGTCTTCTTGCTTAGCTTTAGAAGCTCTCCAGCAATCAAAACATATAAGCTACAAGGCCTAATAGCAATTTCAAAACAAGGGTCATCAAAAGAACCAAAAACAATGTGTGCAAACAATACCTTGTGAAGTGGTATAGATAATTAGAAGATGCTAGTATGTGCTAGGGAACTTCTTAGAATTGTTGGTATATTCTTACAACTTGTTACACCTGGGATATTCTTCTCTGTAGATGCTACTGTGTGCCATGGTCCAAACGGACCCATAAATGTGGTTGAATAGCAATACATTCAAGTGGCAATTACACAAGGGACGGTCACTGTGAGATATCCTCATGTGTGACTGTCCTTGTCACAAATGAGGACATCTCACAGTGACTGTCCCTTGTGTAATTGCCACTTGAATGAGGTCAGTCACTGTAAAGACAACATGATAATGTACACATACAATGAGTGTACATTATCATGTTGTCTTTACAGTGGCTGCCCTCATGTTGTATATTCTTCTTTGTAGATGCTACTACGTGCTAGGGAACTTCTTAGAACTGTTGGTATATTCTTACAACTTGTTACACCTGGGATATTCTTCTCTGTAGATGCTACTGTATGTCATGGTCCAAACGGGCCCATAAATGTGGTTGAATAGCAATACATTCAAGTGGCAATTACACAAGGGACAGTCACTATGAGATGTCCTCATGTGTGACTGTCCTTGTCACAAATGAGGACATCTCACAGTGACTGTCCCTTGTGTAATTGTCACTTGAATGAGGAACAAGGAGGAAGTGATACAATAATAGGGGTGTGATCATTTTAAAATGTGTTGGACAACAAAAAATGCTATGCACGGGGTAAAACATGGGCTCAAACCTTAAGAAAACTAGAGACTAACAACAAAGAAAATGTACCTCATGATACTTATTGAGCTTAAAGCATAAATAACCTACTATGTACAAGAAGGAAGGATAAACTATTAATAGAAATGTTTAAGATAGATCCTATTTATCAATATCTCAAAAGGATTACCTTCCATGTTTTCCAACTCAAAAACATAATTTTCTTTGTAGCGAGAAATATAAAAAGGACCCTCCCATAAGGCATCAAACTTTGTATGTTGACTTGGATTGGCTGCTCTTTCATTGTACTTCAAAATCATATCATTTTTCTTAAGAGGGGGATCGCATACCTCTTGTCAAACCCACATTATACTATTCTTTGGTGATGTGTCAAGGCATTATAAGCATTCTCATAAGCTTCTTGTAGATTCAACAATTTTACTAATATGACATTCATCGCACCATCTTCCTTTACTTCAATTAATGTTAGAAGTTGTAGAGCTAGGATTTCCATTGATATAGGAAGAACAACTTCTATTCCATTGGTGAACTGGTGCCAGAGCACCTCACACAACCAATTTGGAGATGGAGATTATACAGAGTTTCAGGACAAATCAGAGGGATGGAATACATAAACAGGGTCAACAGGTCAATTGGAGGATCTTAGCACCTTTAATGTTATTAAAATAATGCAATACTTCAATGAGTTTGTAATGATGTCCTTATTAGGACTAAAAGCTTGTTTACAATGGACTGAGATTGTCCAAAGTTCAATAATGTTCTAAGAATCTAGAATAGGCTAGTGCGGAAGTTTAAGTCTTTTGGAAAGTTTAATAATCATAAGAGATCAAAGTTAGTGAGTTTAGTGGTCTTTGGATTAAAATAATTCAATTAATTATAAGTTGGAATTTTTGAATTTTCAAAATCCAACGGTTAGCTAACAATGGAGGGAGTTAGTATTTAGGATTTAGTTAGGCTCAAACTAAGCTCCAACCGATGAAAATTGGTTGGATTAGTTTTTGAGAAGTTATAAAGAATCTTATATATATCTCTGTTACGACAAAGAAGGGAGATATATACGGACTGCAACAGTAAGAAATATAAAACTCTTAATTTTTCCAACTCCATTTATCTTGGAAGTCTTAGTTTGTTTGAACTAACACATACATGAGTTAGAAGGATTTCTTTCATCCATTCTAAACCATTTTGAATGAGTTTACTTTGAATTTGCTGTTGCGCGGGTGTATGGACTGGTGAAGGAAACAGTGAGCAATAAACTTTAATTTCTGCAAGTTCCTTGATCTTTTAAGTCTCAAATCATTTGGTTTGATTATTCAATTATTCTTGTTATTGAATGAGTTTACTATTATATTGAGACTGCTGTCGCGCCAGTCACTGCTGAAACAGTCATTCTTTTGTCTAGACTTGTCATTGCAGTAGAGTTTTAGAGATAATGAAGATCATCCCATGAACATAGAAGGCCTAATATTCATGGGATGACAATAACTAACTTGTATTATGAAGTACTGACATTGCATATGCAAAGTTTTGTGGAAAACAGTGTGATCACAGGATAAACTGTGGAAAATTACCGTGAGTTGAATGCTAATGTATAGCAGTGAGTGATCTATCCAAGCAAGGGTGGATTGTTATAGTTTGGTTTTATACCTCCCAATTGCATTTGTTTAAAAATCATTGGAGGTTTTTAAACAAATGCAATTGGGAGGTATAAAATCAAACTCAACCACTTTTTCCAGCATTCTTCAAGCATATGTCAAAATGGGATCTTTAGTATTGTGGGGAAGCATTCTAAATAACCAAAGCCGCTAACAATAAATTCAACACAGATATGTCCTCATTTCTGGGTATTTTAGCTCTCTAACAGCTGAATACCAGATTACATAATAATGACAAAAGAAAAATAAACCCAACGTACTCAGAAATTGTAGCTGTGATTTTGCGGAGGGAACCTCTCTCAGCGCTGTTGAAAATACAAATGACAATGTTTCTCTACATTATTTCCATCCTAACTTGCTTTTCCCTCTTCGGTTTTGCAGTACTGTGAAGGTAGTCGCAAGTTAGGGCTGTTTCATTGCATACCCGAAACAATGAAGATGTTACGGTCCACAAAACGTTTGTGCTTGAAAGATGAACAAATAAAATTAAACTTCTAAATAACCAAAGCCGCTAACAATAAATTCAACACAGATATGTCCTCATTTCTGGGTATTTTAGCTATGTAACAGCTGAATACCAGATTACATAATAATGACAAAAGAAAAATAAACCCAACGTACTCAGAAATTGTAGCTGTGATTTCGCAGAGGGAATCTCTCTCGGTGCTGTTGAAAATACAAATGACAATGTTTCTCTACATTATCATGTTGTCTTTACAGTGACTATCCCTTGTGTAATTGCCACTTGAAGGAGGACAGTCACTGTAAAGACAACATGATAATGTACACTTACAGAATGAGGACAGTCACTCTAAAGACAACATGATAATGTACACTCACTGTAAGGACAGTCACAAATGAGGACATCTCACAGTGACTGTCCCTTGTGTAATTGCCACTTGAATGTATTGCTATTCAGCCACATTAATGCTTTTCTTCTTCAACAAATGAGCATAGTCACTCTAAAGACAACATGATAATGTACACTTACTGTGAGTGTACATTATCATGTTGTCTTTAGAGTGACTATCCTCATTTGTTTGAACTAACACATACATGAGTTAGAAGGATTTCTTTCATCCATTCTAAACCGTTTTGAATGAGTTTACTTTGATTTTTCTGTAACATAGAAGGCCTAATATTCATGGGATGACAATAACTAACTTGTATTATGAAGTAATGACATTGCATAGGCAAAGTTTTGTGGAAAACAGTGTGATCACAGGATAAACTGTGGGAAATTACCTTGATTTGAATGCTAATGTATAGCAGTGAGTGATCTATCCAAGCAAGGGTGGATTGTTATAATGTGGAACATTGTATAATGTTTGTGAGATGGTGAATCATCCACTAATTTGGATTTGAAGGGTGTAGAATCGAGTGATTGAGAATGCCCTAGTTAAGAAGGGTTTAGAGCCAAGAATTGTGGGTTTGGGTGTTGCAGAGCCCTAGAGGCTAATTCCCTTTGGAATTGTTTGTTTCAAAGTGTAAGAAGACACTGTCCAGGGATTAGGAAGTGTTAGGTGGAATTTATCATATACTTCCTTTGAAATTTGGGTCATTTTTATACATTAAAACCAGAGGTACAGTCATAGAACAGGGTAGGGAAATTCACCAAAAAGTAATTGAAGATGGGTTTTTGTCAAATATAGTGGTGGTGACTACCCTGATGGACATGTATATAAAATGTGGAAGCATACAAAAGGCACGCGATTTGTTTGCGGAAACAACTGAAGCAAGGCACGTGAAAGTCTCAGAATCTTGAATCCAAGTCAGTGAAAGCTTTGAAAACCAAATGCATCCTATTAAGTATTGTGGGGAAGCATTCTAAATAACCAAAGCCGCTAACAATAAATTCAACACAGATATGTCCTCATTTCTGGGTATTTTAGCTCTCTAACAGCTGAATACCAGATTAAATAATAATGACAAAAGAAAAATAAACCCAACGTACTCAAAAATTGTAGCTATGATTTTGCGGAGGGAATCTCTCTCGATGCTGTTGAAAACACAAATGACAACCCGCTTGATTTCGCAGAGGGAATCTCTCTTGGTGCTGTTCAAAACACAAATGACAACCTGCTTTGTTCAAAACACAAATGATAACCCGCTTGATTTCGCGGAGGGAATCTCTCTCGGCGCTGTTGAAAACACAAATGACAACGTTCCTTTTTTTTTTGCACTTATATCCTGACAACGTCGCAATTGCGACGGTGTCGGGCTATATTTGAAAAAAAAAAAGCCAAAACCGCTTAACATTTCCCTGTCGTCGCAAATTGCCGTCACAATTTCACCCCAAATGTATTAGTGACCATGTGGAGGCTATCCTTCTCAAAATATGAATGGTAATACGTTCCTTAATATTTATCCCATAGGGATGCAATCCAAAGAACCTTCCTAGGCTTGAAAGCCAAGACTCAGCCTCTATCCCATCAGTAGATCCTAGAAAAGTGGGTAGGTTGAGTCACAACAATTATCTGATTTGATCCCCTATATCCCAAGGTTCTCTCTCAACCACCTGAGCCACTAAACCTAGTGGAGGCTCTGGCCCATGCACAGACTTAATGTCATTCTCTTCCTACCTCTCTACAAGTCTTAGAAGAGGAATCCTACTTTGCTCTCTGGATGACACTCTATATCCCACGACATCTTAGTGATGTTCCTACTGTGCTATAGGAGGCACCCTATCTAGGATGATTCTGGGTAAATTCTACAAAGCCAACAAGATATCTTGGTTTGGATTAGGAAGTGGTTGAGGAGGGGAATTTTGATTCCCTCTAGGAACTTTTGGCTCCTACCTAATATCCTCATGAGCTATAGGGGTGCACCTAGTGCCTTGCCCATGTGCATGAGCCTTTCATGTAACTAGAGACATCCTATAAGTTTTAAAATGGTTTAAATGTTAAGCATAGTGATTAAGGTTCCCAATGTAGAAACATGGCTAGGATACCAAAATGTCATGCCCAAAATTTATAGGGAAAAACAAACCAAGAACTCACCAACAATTTTTTAAAACCTTAGATTCAAGTTAACAATCATAACACAACTAATAAAGTATTTAATTTCACTTTTAAATATTTTTAACAAGTAAATATTTTAGTTGCACCTTTAAATATTGTAAAAATATTTTAAACGTACAAGGTAAATAATTCAAAAATAATAACCTCCTTGCTAAAATTTTGGTTGGTAGACTCAAATCAAAAAAATGGGTATTTGCTACCCTAAAAAAGTCATATTAGGTCCTAGCAATACCAATCATGGCTTGAAAAACTCATAAAAAGATAAGGGAAAAATAATTTTGGGAAAATAGCAAGCTCAGCTGCAAAGTCCGATTGGAAAAAGCAACCGAAGGATGTGAAATCCTAGCGCAGTCAAGGATGGTGGATCTAATTAAGGACAGTCCAACCTTGCAGCCAACTACCAGTACAATGGAATAACACAACAAGATTTTCTCTAATCAAGTTTTCATTAACATGCCCAGTTGTAAGGCCTTCCAGGTTAGGGCCAATTACAATCAAGAAACAATTCAGTAAGATCAACAAAGATCTAATCCCAATCCTAGCTACTCCAGCTTTGAAAACAATCAGCAACTGATGGAAACCCTAAGGCAGATCTGAACTTGAGCTCGCAAGCCTCCAAGAAATCTTCTTGTCTCCAAGCAACAACCACTAGGTCTGCTATTACAAACTATCAGAAATCAATCTGATCTTCAAGATATCGCAGGATCCAAGTCCAACTTCCACAAAAATTCATGTCCTAAAAAACTACCCAAACACTCCTAAAATACTAATCTTCAGCCACAAGTTGGCTAGAGAAATAATTAACTCCTACAAAAAAATATTAAATGTAATACAAGTCAGCTCTCAAATAGCCTTACAATTATTTAATTCTCCATGTCGACCTCTAGATCTACATAGGAGAATGCAACAAAATATACAAACAATAAATGCACCAAATTGGCCAACCAAACCACCAAGAACTCCAGTCGATAAACCAGAATAATCGAGCACCATAGAAACAACCGAGCATAGTGAAATAACTAATCAAGCCAAGCAACACCAAGAAACACAGGCATTACTAAGCACAAGTTCCAGTGAGCATAAGAAGTTCCATTGAGTTCCTTTAGCGATCGAGCTTTCTTTAATAACTGAGATTATTGGTTAAAGTTGCAACCAAGTAACACAAAACCAAAACAACACACCACCATGCAAATTTACTGAGTACCCTAGAATGCCCCTACATCAAATCCAAAAGCGAGTCATTCCTTCACCAAATTAGAAAATGGCTACAATGAGTGTGATGCAAGGGAGATCGAGAGAGGGGCCAAAGACACACCCAAATCACCAACCTCCTTGCAGAATCAACACATGAAAGCAATAACACAAGCAAGGATAGAGAGAGAGAATATAGAGACTTCATTTATTATTCATCAATAACCTCATACATGTAGGGCTATAAGGCCTTCCTGGTTACAGCCAAATATAATCAAAATTTAATTACAATGGTCCTCCAACATGCGAGGATTCAACCTTCAGAACCTATCTCCTATATCCAAAAATTGATACCTACAACTACAACACACTACTTTATTTATACAAGAGGCTACCAAAACAAGTCGGCCTTCAGACCCAACATTAGAGAAGGGGATGACCTAATCTAGGTCTACACACTTCCTAATGATTAATGCAACCATTAACTCCATGACCAAAATTAAATGCATAAGTCAACCTCAAAAGAAATCCAAAATAAACCACTTGGTGAGCAAGATTACTGAGCGATTTGAAATTAACTCGGTGAACCAACCGAGCCAACTCAATGAATGAAGGAATTAAGTAGCAACTGAGCCCTGTCGGTGGAAACTAGAATACATAACTGAGATCCCAAAATCAGCTACCGAGCATATCTAACAACTCTAACTTATTTTTGGTGACACAAGATTGCCAAGAACCTGAGATGCTCCTGCATCAGACACCTGGGATTGTTTTGAGATGATTCTTTGAAACATGCAACATGTACAACCCAAGATGAATCTAACTCAGATTGTGTAATCCATGAATGATCTTCAATTGGTCGATTCTTCCACTTTACAAGATATTCCATATACTCTTTTCCTCGTGTGCTTCTACCAACTCTTTGTTCCAAAATCTTCTCAACTTCTTCTATATGTTTCTTAGGATAATCATTTAGTACTATCATTTCTTCATCAGGTTCATGATACTCATACAATTCTACAATGTTTAATATAGGTGATATATCCATGTCATCAGGTAACTCAATTTCATAAGCATTTACATTGTCAAACTTTCTCAATATCTTGCAAGGACCAAATTTCTTCATTTTCAATTTTCCATAGGTTCCAATAGGAAATCTACCTTTCTTCAAATGAACCATTACTTCATCCCCAACTGCAAAATTATTATGTCTTCTTGATCTATATGTTTGTCCTTGTATTTATGATTACTATGTTCCAACTTATGTTTCACTTCCTCATGCAATGTCTTCGTGAACTCAGCAAATTCTTCTCCTTCTGCACTTATCTTTTCTTCACTAGCTATGTCCTTCAAATCCAATATACCTCTTAGTTGTATGCCATTAACAATCTCAAAACATGTTTTTCCAATACTCCTATTCACTAAATTATTGTATGAAAACTCTGCGTGTGCCAACATAGAATCCCAATTACCTAGTTTATCTCCAACTAAGCATCTCAAAAGATTACCCAAACTTCTATTTACAACCTCTATTTGTCCATCACTCTGTGGGTGAAATGTAGAACTATACTCCTCTGTAATCCATGCAATCTAAAAATTTCTTTAAAGAAAAGATATTCTATATGCACTATTTCTAATGTTATTCTAGAGGGTATGAAATGTTCCATCTTAGAAAATCTATCCACAACAACAGATATAGAATCATTACCTCTTACTGTCTTCGGTAAGCTGAGAAAAAAATCCATACTAATATCAATCCAAGGTTTATTAGGAACATAAATCAATGTATACAATCCAGTATTCTGACTTACTCCCTTTGCAACTTGACAAACTTCACAACGTTTCACAAATTTCTGAACATCCTTATACAAGTGTGGCCAAAAGTATTTCTCCTTAAGAAAATTCAATGTTTTGTCAATGCCAAAATGTCCAGCCAAACCACTACTATGTTTTTCCTTTATCAAATTAATTTTCATTGATCCTCTCAGTATACACAACTAAATACCTTTAAACAACATACATTCTTGAATGAAATATTCTTCCCATTTTGTACTCGGTTGATCTTGAATAGGTGCTTTGTACTTTCTCCATGACTCAAAAAAATCAGGGTCAATTTCATACAAATATTTCACATCATCAAAACCAAGAACTCAATTCTCATTTTAGTCATCCAAAATCTTCTTCTACTCAATCCATCAACAACTCAGTTAGTGACTCCACTCTTATGTTTTATCACAAATGTATAACTCCACAAATATTCAACCCATTGCATATGTCTCTGATTCAATTTATTATGACTACCCAAATACTGTAAAGCCTTGTGATCAATATACAACACAAATTCACTTGGTATCAAATAATGTCTCCATTTCTTTAGGGCTTGAAAAATAGCATAGAACTCTTGATCATGCATAGAATATTTACTTTTTGCATCATTCAATTTATCACTAAAGAAAGCAACAGGTTTACCTTCTTGACTCAACATAGCTCCTATTGCATTACCACTTGCATCACATTCAACTTGAAATACCTTATTGAAATCAAGTAAAGCTACCACATGAAATTCAACAACTTTCTACTTCAAAGTCTCAAAACTTTTATCAGCTCCATGTCGGCTTGAATTCTCTTTTATCTCCTCTCATAGTCTCAGTCATAGCATTAAAAATTGAACTAAAATTTCTGATGAACTTTTCATAAAACTTGCTAAACCATGAAATGACCTTACCTCACTATCATTTTTAGGTGTAGGACAATTCAAAATAGCTTCAACCTTCTCAGGATCCAATTTCAAACCATCAGTTGAAATCACAAATCCCAAATATACAATCTCTTCTTTCATGAAAGAACACTTTTTCAAATTAATCAGCAAATTTTCCTCTTTCAATCTCTACAACACCTATTTAATGTGCAACAAATGTTCTCTTGTCTTACTGAATATCAAAATGTCATCTAGGTATACAATCACAAATTTTGGCAAGAATTTATTCAAAACCTCATTCATTAATCTCATAAAACTACTTGGTGCATTGGTTAAACCAAAAGGCATAACCAAACATTCATAAAAACCTTCTCTTTTCTTGAAAGAAGTTTTCCATTTATCACCTTCTTTGATTATGATATGATGATATCCACTTTTCAAATCTTTTTTTGTAAAATACATTTCTCCAGTCAAGCTATCCATTATGTCATCCATTCTCAATATAGAAAACATATATTTCACTATTATCTTGTTGATTTCTCTGGAATTAGTACACATCCTCCATTATCCATTCTTCTTAGGTGCCAATATAGCTTGTACTGCACATCAACTTAAACTTTCTTGGATCAAACCTTTCTACAATAATTCATGGATTTGTCGGTTAATTTCTTGATTCTCGGTAGGTGTTAACTAATGTGGTGCCTTGTTCAGTGCACTAGCTCCAAGAATTAGATACATACAATGATCAATGCTTCTTTTCAGTGGTAAACCATCAAGTACATTATCAAAAATGATCTCTCTATAATCAATGAGTATCTTATCAACTTCTTTAAAAATAATATCCTCTATTTTCTCACTCAGTTTTTTAGGAATCACAGCAAAACATACATCATTTTCCTTCAAATCCTTAACAAACTTTCTTCCTTCCATCAAAAAAACTTTCACAGATGTGCAAACATTACCAATAGATTCTTCAATCAAAGGAAACAAGATTTGTCTTCTCCTATCAGCCCAAATAGTGTATTTATGCAATCTTCTATCATTTATAGCATGTCTATCATATTGCCAAGGTCTACCTAATAGAATATGACAACATCCCATAGGCATGATATCACATAACACTTTATCATAGTACTTGCCAATTTTCAAATTCACATAACATTGTTCACTTACCAATAGTGTATGGTCATCCCTGATCCATGAAATTTGATAAGGCTTTGGGTGTTTCAACCTCTCTAACTACATATTTGCAACCATTTCTTCAGATGCCAAATTCTCTGAACTTCCACTGTCAATGATTACCTTTCACACTTCATCAACAAATCTGCATCTGGTCTTGAAAAAACTTTTCCTTACTAGATCTTCCTTATTACTTTCACTCCAAAGTGCTCTTTTAATCATCAAGTTCTTTTCCTTCTCTGGTTCATTTGGTGAGTCTTCTTGCACCAAATTATTTCTACTATTAGTGACCTTCTTACTTGCATGTGTACACTCAAATGACCTATGTCCTTCTTCTCCATATTTGTAACAAGTTCCTAAGAATCCACCTCTGTTATAACCACCTCAATAGTTACTGCCTCTTCCTCTAGAAGAACTTTCTTGGTCTTGTCATTATCCTAATTTGTTTTGTCTTGATTAGATCTATTGTTTTCACCATAAGATCTACCACTTCCTTTAGGGAATCTACCACCTCTTCCTCTTTTTCTTTTCTCATGTCTTTTGTTCAATTTCTCATCATCTTTCAGGGCAAATTGATAAGCTTCTTCAATACTTTCCAACTTGACCAAACTGATCTCCTCTTGGATAGAAACTCTTAAACCATTCTGGTACCTAGCAATTCTTTCTACTCCATCCTCAATATGTCCAGATTTGATATCTAATCTATAGAATTCCTCAGTATAGTCTTTTATCGAGCTATCTCTCGGCCTCAAACTTTGCATTTTGCTAACTAGGTTAATATGATAATCACAAGGTGAGAACTTTCCTTTCAATTTATTCACCATCTTATTCCATAACTTGATTTTTTATTTTCCTTTCCTTTTTCTATCCAATTGTAGATTCTCCCACCATAAGGATGCATGGCTTTTCAATTTTGTACTTGCAATCTTCACCTTCTTTTCCTTAGGGACATTTTCATATTCAAAATACTTCTCCATCTCAGTTACCAATACATCAACTCATTTGAATCCAGCCTACCACTGTATTCAAGAGGATTGAAATGTGGTGTAGACTTCAAATTTTTCAATGCCTTCAAAAGTCTATCTTCACTTTGATCCATCACAAGTGCAATTTTTGTCTCACCTTATTCATCTTCGACTTCTTCATCACTAACATCCTCAAGATATCTTCCTTGGTGTTGGGTTATCTCAACAACTTCTAACCTAGAAGCAATTTGTCTAAGAATATCTTCCAAGCTTGGATCTGCATCTCACCTCCCACAAACCATCTTGAAACCCTCTACAATTTCAATTTAGATCATAATCTACCACCCCAAAACAAATACCAACTCAGGCTTACAAGAAGGAACCCTCGACCTAAATTCACAAATTTAGATCCAGATCTAACCTCATTCTGATACCACCTGATGCAAGGGAGACCGAGAGAGGGGCCAAAGACACACCCAAATCACCAACCTCCTCATGAAATAAACACTCGAAAGCAATAACACAAGCAAGTAGAGAGAGAATGTAAAGACTTCTTTTATTATTCATCAATAACCTCATACGTGTCAGGCTATAAGGCCTTCCCTATTATGCCCAAATATAATCAGATTCAATTACAATGGTCCTCCAACATGTGAGGATTCAACCTGTTAGGATTTGATAACCATCAAATCATCCCAAGAACACCTGCATGCAAGACTGTCACAAAGAAGAAGCAAAAAGACAGAAAGCTATGGCGGCCAAAAGGCCAGAGACTGCAAAACCATGTTGCAAGAAAATAATCTTCTATTAACAATGATGAAAATAATACAATCTCCTTATGAATTACAAAGAGGGAATCCTTATAAAAGGATACCAAAACCCTAAAGGTGAAAACCCTAAAGAATAATGAGATGCCTAAGTCTAACTTAAGTGTAGAGAATAATAGACTAATAATTAAATAAATTAATTATTAGCTATAATATGACTACTCTAACACCCCCCCTTAAGTGTAACTTAGGGAGAAGCTAAACAACTAAGGACTACAAGATGCATGAAAACAAAAATGCATGAAAGAGCTATGGGTCCCAGCAACAAGGCCTGATCAGGTACCCAAGTACAATAAAATAAACTAGATGAAGGAAACAAAGCCTCCAATCTAGGGAATGTCCCAAAGAAAGGAACAAGAAAGAGCATGAAGCATCTCCGAAGCATGAAGCTACAAACACTGTCAGAAGAATACTGCTGGAACCCCCACTGAAATAGTGCATGACCAGGTAGAGAAGACAAAGTCTGAAGAGCTGATCAATCGAAGAGGTGGCCTCCAAAAGCAGGAATGAATGAGTGTCTATATAGTAGATGATCCATCTCACCGAAATGCATAGGTGCCTAGCCACTGCATCCGCCTAGTACATAGGAACAAAAACTGAATACGTAGATCACTCAACCGAACCAAGGAAGCAATAGAGCCAACAGGTGAACCCCCCCATAATGCTGAACGGGGTGACAGGAACACTGAAATGCAATGCCAGAAACATCTGTAAGAAGAAGAAACAGGAACACCAACAGTGCAACAGAAGCACACACACAGGATAAAGGGTGGTGTCATAGACACAGTCTACATGGGCTAATGTCATGGAAGGTACGCTCACTTGACAAGAGTGGATGCGCCTATAGTGGCAAATGCATCAGAATCCCCCCATGGCACTTCATAACTGAGTGCGAATACTAAAACTGAACCAGGTGAAAAAGATCCCAGAAATGCAGAAGAGGGCACTTTATCTTAGTGCGTTTACAGAACAAAGATACATCAGAAAGAGCATACAAGCTCAGAAGTCAGAAAGAAGAGTGCACTAAGAAACCAGAAGAAGAGATCCCCGGACCTGTAGAACCAAGCACACCACTTGAGGGCATAAACTGCATAACTCAGAGGAGTGAAAACCTGGAGTAGAATCTAGAAGAAATACCTCTGCCACTGAATAGTACACAGAACCAGCTTTCCGACGATATCTCGTTTGCCGAAAAAGGAGTCCGGATGAGCCAGATATGACTCTCGGAAGGCAAAAAAAGACATCAGACTTCAACAGCAAAAAACACTATTGAAACGGTAGAACCCAAAACCCTAACCTCCATCATCGAAAAGAGCTTGGAAAGAGCTTTCCGACGATATAAAGAAGTCAGAAAACCGATACCGTATGCACAAGATACGGCCAAAAAACCCAGCTACCCCTAGAAAAAGCTCTAAAGGACAAAAAAAACTTTTTTTTAAGCCCCGGGGGCTGGAATTACAAAGCCCCTGGGCGCATGGCGCACACAGGGGGCTGGAGCTGGAGCTCCCGGTCGGTCATATGACCGGCCGCTGAGGGCGGCGGAGCCGGGAGGAGCCGCAGAGGAGCGGGGCCGCGGAGCCGGGAGGCGGCGGAGCCGGGAGGAGGCCGCAGAGGAGCGGGGGCTGCGGAGCCGGGAGCCGGCGGAGCCGGCGGAGGGTGCTGCGGCGGCGGTCTTCGGCGGCGGCATTCTCCGGCGGGGTGCATGGTGGCGGTGGCGGTGGATGATGCCGGTGCCGGTGGCGCAGTGGTGGCCGCCGGGCGGTGCCTGGGTGGCCGCTCGGTGGCCAAAATATATATATATTTTTTTAAAAAAAATTGCCGACAGTACCCACCTCGAAGTGCGTGCCAAGACCGTACGGCCCTGGTATGCAAAATTTTTTTGCCTCAGATGCCACTGTGTCCAAAATGGACAAGTTTTATATGGATTTAGGGGTTCTTGGGCCTTCCGGACACAATGGTGGTGTCCGTTTTTGCCCAAGGTGAGCCAAATTTTGGCTCCCCCCCAGATCCACAAAAAAAACTCTTGAAACCCTTGAAAACTGCCTGCTTCTGAAACACTTCAACAAAACACGAATAGCGAGCAGCAAGATGGCTCTGATACCATGTTAGGATTTGATAACCATCAAATCATCCCAAGAACACCTGCATGCAAGACTGTCACAAAGAAGAAGCAAAAAGACAGAAAGCTATGGCGGCCAAAAGGCCAGAGACTGCAAAACCATGTTGCAAGAAAATAATCTTCTATTAACAATGATGAAAATAATACAATCTCCTTATGAATTACAAAGAGGGAATCCTTATAAAAGGATACCAAAACCCTAAAGGTGAAAACCCTAAAGAATAATGAGATGCCTAAGTCTAACTTAAGTGTAGAGAATAATAGACTAATAATTAAATAAATTAATTATTAGCTATAATATGACTACTCTAACACAACCTTCAGAACCTATCTCCAATAACCACAAACTGATACCTACAACTATAACACACTGTTAATATGATTTAGAACAACAAAGAGGGGGGGTGAATCAGTTGTTCTCAGGTCTAGATGTATAAAAACAATCTTTAAACACTTTAACAAATCAAATCTAATAACCAATAGCTACTTGGTCATTACTGATTTCATAACAGAAACATATAACAGTGCAGTCCACTTATATAATAGCATCTAACTTGTAAAACATAGAAATGTTCAAACCAAAACATTCACACAAGTGTCAACACCAGGATTTATAGTGGAAACCCAATTTGGGAAAAACCACTTTGTAACATGTTACTATTATGTTCACTCTTCTGAAGTGAGCTCGGTAAAAATCCAACCATGTCAAAGGTTACAAAACATACTGTCAAGTATGACCTAATTAAAGGATTTAAACCACCCTGTTAAAAGTGTGCCTTGTTATAGGACTGACATACACTCTATTAGAATGCAACCTTGTTCAAAGGATTTATACCTATGACTATTAGGTCAACCTTTGTTTAAAGGATTTTGACAGTTACAATGGTTAGAATGTAGTAGTAATAATGATCTAAGAAACATACAACTCACTTTGCAAATATCAAATCCAATTCAGTACACATATGTTGGCTTACTGACTATGAACCTTTACCATCTCCATCACTGATCTACTTGGTACTCTCTTCAAGCAATCACAACTCTTTTCCTTAGCCTTCTCTACTTAGATATTCAATAACATCAGCAATATTTCAACATCCACTTCATCATCTGCTTGCTGCTTCTCTTCCTCTTTCTTTCAACCTCATGCTTAGGTTTCCTTAATAATTTCTCCATTAGGTCAATACATCTTTTGCCACTTAATCTCCTTCATAGAACTTAGGGTTAGGGCAAATTCACTAAATCTTATCCTCCTTTATGTTCTTCGGCTATCCATCTAGAAATATCTCAACTCTCTCAATAGATTTATAATAAAACATTTTATAGTGCAATAAATGCTTTCATACAATCAATAAATAAAGCCAACACGTTTTACATAATCCAAGAATTCAACGATGTCAACTAGAAATCTGAATTCTTCCTCAAATGCAAAATACTGACTCTTGGTCAATATTGTGTTCAACGTATCGGTCTTCACTAGAAAGCTCGATCACCATAGAAAAAGTTGCCTCGGCTAATACTATCTTCCTCGGCATTTAACTGGTGTTCGATCAACACTAAATTTACTCAGCATATACTAGCTCAATTGACACTAACAACACTCAGCTTAAACTAGATTTCTTCACTTTTGCTTGGTTAAGCCTACCAGTTTAGTCTTCATTCTTACTTAGATAAATAATACATTATCTTATCAATGTGCCACATAATCAAGTACTCATTGAAGTATCAAGATAACTCAACCTTTCCTTAGGTGCTATTGTTACCAACCTTGCCTACCCCTTAGCAATACTCAAATAGATATAGTACTTTCTTAAATAGCAATAGTCTTACTAGTTAAGGTTTGACATCAATGAAAATACAACAATTGCTTCAATTGCAGCTTCCAACAATCTAACTCTTTAGTATTGATGGCAACACCATATGAATATCACATGAATTACCAACCAATCCAAAACTTATCTATCCATTAGAAATATTTATAATATCCTTAGCTTCATTCTGATATAGAATCAATTAGCCATGCTTGTATGACCATCCACTGAATCTCTCCCTTTGTCTTGATCTTCTCATTCTTCTATGTTCATATGTCATCATCTCACATCTCCCATCATATTCATTTGTATATTCATCTCACATCATATCCCTCTTTGACAAAAATGCCAAAGACATACATCTTGTAGATGTAGATATCATCTTTTCAGTTCAATAATCATTATTTCTCCCTCTGTCATCTTTTCTTATGACTGAATCTTGTCTTTGCTATGTTTCTCACAACTCTAGGCTACTCCTAAAGTGTGACTTGTTTCTACATCAATTTGTTAAATACTCTTTGCAGCATATTTGATGCAGTGCTCCTAGCTTGACTAGGCAGCCTCAGTTAGGGGAAGGACCCCTAATTGACTTCTCAGGTATTCATGAGCTTCTTTAGGTAAAGCCTTAGTGAATATATATGCCAGTTGTTCTTTTGTATTCACATATTCCATTCAGACCTCTTTATCTTGTACCAGTTCTCTCAAGTAATGATACTTGATTGCAATGTGTTTGGTCTTTGTGTGCATCACTGGATTCTTAGAGATGTTGATACACTTGTGTTGTCATAGAAAATGACAACTGGTTCGGTGATTTCTTCTTTCATGCCTACCAACAATTTCTTTATCCATATCAAATTTGAACAATTCAAAGCTGCAGCCACATACTCAGCTTCAGCAGTAGATTGGGAAATGCAATTTTGTTTCTTGCTTGTCTAGGAGACTAATCTTTGTCCAAGAAATAAAGCTCCACCACTAGTACTCTTCCTGTCATCTACATTTCCTGCCCAATCAGCATCTGTATATGTGTACATGAAAATGTGACACTTCTATGAATCTTTATATGCAAGGAGACTCAAGAATGAGCCCTCACAAGCTAACTCACAACTCTCTATCCGAGAAGTGCAGGAGTTGATATTGAGGCCCTCAAATTGACCAAGTTACCCATGCAAGTACAAACTCAGAACAAGAGATTCAAAGAGGAGAAGCAAGACTGCTAATCTCCATGAATCCTGTTCATGCATGCAACTAAAAACTAGTCTAAATGATGCAATGCAAGAAATAAAACTAATTCATTAAAATGAAGATTAATGTACAACAATGAAATAAAACTAAACTAAAATGCTATGCAAACTATATGTTATCAAATTTAAACTAAAATGGAAATATGCAAACTAAATGATGATCTCAAAAGCTCTAATGAAAATTGCAGCATAAAGATGGTATGAAAATTCGGGATCCTCAACTAAGAGTGAGAGGGCTCATTTTATAGCAAAATGTGGATTTGAATGCAAATCCAAAATCAATGTGGAAAAGAGGAAACAAATGTTGTTTTTAGCAAGTTTGTAGGAAAATGGAATTTGATTTTTTTCATTTTTTATTAATTGATTTGTTTCCTTTTCCATCACAAAGATATTTTGAGAAGATATTTTATTTATTTTATTTTATTTAAAAGAATAATATCTCTTTTAATGAAATAAAATAAGATTATATAATTTAAATATGAATATTAATTAAATAAAATAAAATCATTTAATTAAAAATGGATTTTAATTAAATAACATCATTTCATTTAAGAAATATTAATTTCAATTAAATAACATTAATTTATTTATTTAAAAGGAATTTATTTCTTTCAATCAATTAAATAAAATTAATGAGATATTAAAACCTCAAGAAGAAATGAAATAATTCAAATGGTTACGATTTGAACAAAGAAGTTTAATTTGAAAATTGCAACACATTGATTCAGAAAATTGATGTTGTTAAATTGAATAAATGGGGCCCAAATTCTAGGTGACCATTTTAGGGTGCATACATTTTCCCCTCTTTGACTAATGTGAGGTCGACTTGGGATCACATGCAGTCAAAGAATGGAATTGAAGTGTGAGATCAATTTGGGATCACAAAACAACTCAGATGTGAGGTCGATTCAGGATCACATCCAGACAAACATAAACAAAAGACTTTTGAACATGAGGTCGATTTGGGATCACATCCAAAGTGAGAGATGAGAATCTCAAGCAAGGTTGCCCCAAGAGAAGCAATTGATAAATTGATAAAGTTGAATCAAGGATTGAAGTTTGGTAGGTACTGCCCCCTCGTGATCAAAATCAAAATGAGATAGAGGAGAAATAGTAAATTGATAAATTTGATCAAATCAAACTAAAGATAAGGTTCTTGATGTAAGATGAAAGATATAAGAATCAAAGAACTAAGGTAGCTTACCAAGAAATATTATGCCCCAAGGTTGAATTAGAAGAAAAGAAGTGGGGTGAAAGTGAATGGAAGATAGAAGTTTGGAAAAAATGGAAAGAAATGGAGAGAAGAAAGAGAATTTGCCTCCAGAAAGAAGATGCCCCAAAATCAATCAACTGTTTAAGATAGGGAATTTTGATTGAGATCACGAAAGAAGGTAAGGAAATGAAGATCAAAACATGACCACAATTGACTAAAAGTCCACAAGAAAGATGAAGGAAACCCTCTCAAACTCATAATGCAGCCTAAAAGTGCAAATTTAACATGAAGTCTAAATAATGCAAGCTACATAAAAATGCAAAGGTTTACTTGCATGGGTAACATAGGTTTTGTATGTTCATCATTCATTAGAGAATGTAAGAGAACTTATTTTCATCATAGGGCCATTATTATCGGACATCGAACGATCACACAATCATCACTAGTCAAAAATGCAACTATGAAGATATGAATGTGATTTATATCGGATTGGAATGTGGAAAGATTCTAACATGAGCATCGAAGACATAAAGGTCAAGATGACTACAATGTTAGCTTACCCAATTTAATGTAGCAAAACCATGCTTGCGTCAAGGCATAAATGCCAGGATGACCATGAGAATGGTTGTGCAAAAAAATAGTCAAGGATGATGCCTTAAAACTCCTAAGTGTGTCAAGGAGACAACAAGAGACACTGAAGAGGTTCAAGACAACACCCACAAGCAGAAAGCAAATAAAAACATGCCCCATGCCCCAAGTCTTCTAGCGATGCATCATGGAGAGACTTATTAGAGAAGGACATTCAATGAAAATCAATAACAATCAGCACACAAAAAAAAATCATGACATATCTCAAGCATTAAGTGTTGCATTTAAAAATTTTAAGTGTGTAAACTGATACTGAGTTCCGAGGGTAAGGATCAAATGCTTGCAAGTAGGTAAGATCACATGACCAAACTGGATAAGACCAAACTCATAAGTGTTGAAAAACACTCGATGTCGGGGGTTGTGTTGAAAAACACGGTTGGGTTGGTGTTGAAAAACACCATTTGCGAGGTGTCTTAAAGACAAGCATATCTAAGAGACCAAAGCTAACACAGTGATGCCCCCTAGACAAAGACAAAGACCAATTCCAAACCAAGGCAAGAAGGACAAGGCATGATGGAGAAAGGCTAAGTGTCGAGGATGCATGCTAAGAAATAGGGGTGCAAAGGCCTCAAGTAGCACCCGTTTCCAAGTTTTCACCACTAGAAGAATTTTTTTTCAGGACTTTTATAAAAAAATTTGTAATTTTGCTACCAAGGCGCCTATTTCCAGGTTTTCAGCAAGGCACTTTTTCTTGTTTTTTGGATTTTTTGAATTTTTGATTTTTTTGTATTTTTTCAGCATCATATATGAAAAAAAAGTTTAGAATTTTTTCAGGATCAATAAGGTATATACAAAGGATGCCCCTAGATAGAACAGGCATCAAGGATAGAACTTCTTTAGGTGCAAAACATTGATAGGCTCAGGGAGCTGCTCCCCCTCTTCAGTAGATAGTAAATAAGCACCTGTACCAAAACTTGTTGTGATAATGTAAGGTCCAAGCCAATTAGGTCTGAATTTTCCCTTTTGTTCTCTATTTTGTTGGTTCTTAGGATTCTCTCGCAAGACAAGATCTCCTACTTGGAATTCTCTAGGGAAAACCTTTTTGTTGAATGCTTTGGACATCCGCTTTTGGTAGACCCTCATATGGTCAAATGATGCTTTATGCTTTTCATCCAAAAGTTCCAATTCTTGTAATCTCATTGCATGATAATCTTCATCTGTAACTAGACCTTTGAGAGAGACTCTAAGTGACGGAATCTCAACCTCTAAAGGTAACGCTACTTCAGCGTCATATGTGAGGGCAAAAGGAGTAGCCCCAGTTGGAGTACGAATACTCATTCTATAGGCCCATAGGGCTGGGTTTATCTGTAGGTGCCAATCTCTACCATTCTTATGAACTATTCTGTGTAAAATCTTGAGAATGGTTTTATTTGAAGCCTCTGCCTAACCATTTCCTTGTGGGAAGTAAATGGAGGACCAATGTTGCTTTATCTTAAATCTTTGGTAGAGTTGTGTAAGGTCCTTGTTTTTGAACTAACCTCCATTGTTAGTGATGATCTCAGATGGCACTCCATATCGACAAATGATATGGTTTAAAATGAATAAAGACACTATCTTGCCTGAGGCAACAGAAAATGGAACAGCCTCTACCCATTTTGTGAAGTAGTCAGTAGCAGTGATAATGAACTTATGTCCACCTAATGAGTTGGGATGAATCTACCCAACAAGGTCAAAGGCCCATCGCTGAAATGGCCAGTGAGATATAGAAGGAATTAGCTCCCTACCTAGAGCATGTATCAGGTGTCCATGTTTCTGACATTTTTCACAAGACTTGGCAAAAGCTACCACATCTATATGCATTGTGGGCCAATAGTATCCCACCCTAAGCAACCTTCGAGCCATGGAAATCCATTAGAATGTCCCCCACATATGCCCTCATGGATGTCAACTAGTGCTTGATCGGATTCCTCTTTTTCTAAGAACCTAAGAAGTGTCCCATCTAGACCCCTCCTATACAAATCACCAGAGATGAGGGAATGATGAGAGGCATTACGGACAAGGTTTCTTCTTTTAGATTAGTTAAATGTGTCAAGGATGATGCCATCATGGAGATATGAGTAAATAGCACCATAGCGGGAGGATTCATGATTGACAAGGGTACAAATGATGTGGCTTTCTTCAGAGTCATAAATGGGATAACATAGCTCTTCCACCAGGAATTCATATTTGGACTCATGTTCCTCTAACTGAAGAAGTGAAGCAAGGGTGGCCATAGCATCAGCTACTTTATTCTCAGCCCTAGGGATTTGCTGAAAGGTGACAAAAGTAAAGTACCATCTTAATGAATCAACCATTTTTTTGTAAGGTATCAACTTGTCATCTTTTGTTTGGTATTGCTCATTGACTTGATTGATGATTAGCTGAGAATCCCCATAGATATGTAGTTCTGTGATATTCCACTCTATAGCCATTTTTAGTCCATTTGTTAAAGCCTCATATTCAGCTATGGTGTTTGTGCATGGGAAGAGTAACTTGTAAGATTTGGGAATAGTGTACCCATGTGGAGAGACAAACAACACACCAGCTCCAGAACTATTTTGCATGTAGGAACCATCAAAGAATAGTTTCCAGGATCTCTCAGTCATGTACATAAGATGTTCATCTGGGAAATTGACTTGAATGGGAATATTATCTTGAATTGGGAAATTAGCTAGTTGATCTGCAATAGCTTGGCCTTTGATTGCCTTGTGCTCAATATACTCTATGTCAAATTCAAAAAGAATCATCATCCATTTAGCGAGTCTACCCATGAGAGCAGCTTTACTGAGCAAGTATTTGAGAGGATCAATTTTTTCTATGAGGTGTATGGTGTGCGCAAGCATATAGTGTCACAACTTTTGAGAAGCAAACACTACTGCAAGGCAAGCTTTTTCAATACTAGTATAATTGACCTCATAAGCAACAAGAGTGCGGCTAATATAATATATGGCCCTTTCTTTCCCTTGTTCATCTAATTGAGCCAACAATGCCCCCAATGAAGATTCAGTAGCTAAGACATACAAAATGAGGGGTTTCCTAGAATGGGAGGCATTAAAATGGGAGGACTTGCCAAGTATTACTTAATTTGATCCATGCTCTTCTAGCAATCCTCATTCCAGACACAATGAACACCTTTATGCAATTTTTTGTTAAAGGGATGCACTCTATCAGCCAATTGTGAAATAAACCTCCTTATGGATTGAAGGCATCCTTGAAGACTCCTCATTTGACTGATATTTTTTGGAGGTGGCATGTCTATAATGGCTTGGACCTTTTCAGGGTCCACTTCTATCCCTTTGGCTGAAATGATGAATCCCAATAATTTGCCAGAAGTAACACCAAATGCACACTTTTTTGGGTTTAATCTTAGTTGAAATTGTTCCATGCGACCCAGAATTACTTCTAAATTAGCCAAATGTGTTCCTCTTTTCTTAGACTTAGCGAGGGTGTCATCCACATAATCTTCCATATTCTTATGCATCATGTCATGGAAGATGGTTGTCATAGCTCTTTGATAAGTAGCTCCTACATTTTTCAATCCAAAGGACATGACATTCCAACAATAAGTACCCCATGTGCATGTGAATGCAATCTTTTCCTAATCCTTAGGAGCAATCTTGATCTGATTATACCCAGAAAAACCATCCATCAAGGAATAGATCTCATAGCCCGTCGTCATGTCCACTATCATGTCTATGTTAGGAAGTGGAAAATCATCCTTTGGGCATGCTCTATTAAGATCTTTAAAATATGTGTAGATTTGGATGGATTTATCATGTTTAGAAATAGGTACAATGTTGGAGATCTAGTCACCATAGTCTATGGCTCTAATGAATCCTGCACCAAGGAGCTTTTCTAATTCAACTTTCACTAAAAGAGCTATATGAGGGTGCATTTTTCTCAACTTTTGTTTGACTAGTTTCACACCTGGAGCTATGGAAAAATGATGCATAATGAGATTAGTGTCTAACCCTGGCATGTCTAAATATGTCCATGCAAAATTAATTTTCTTCTTTTAGAGGAACTCAGTGTAGGCTTTCTTTTCTTGAGGTGATAAAGATTTAGCCAAGTGTACAATTTTTGGAGCCTCTTCTATGCCCAAATTAACAGCTTCTATAGGTTCAACCAATACTGATGATATGTCCTGAAAATAGCTTGGGAGACTATCAAGTACCTCATTCATAGGTGCCTAAGAGAGGTTTTCACCCTTGGATACGTCTTTTATTTTTACTTTTTTTGGTTCTGACACCGCCACACAATGGTTCTCACCATCAGAACTCTTATTCTTTTTTTCTTTTCTTTTTATCTTGTGACTAAGGTACTTGATGTCAGGTTTTGTCATGCTGGTAGCTGATTCACTGGTGGAAGAGACTACAGGTTCAATGGCATTTAGATAGCAAGTGATCTCATAGTCATTGTGAAATGTCAAGAGTTGAGGCTCTTGATAATGTTGAGACCAATCAATAAGGTTGGGGTCAATAAGGGGTAGGTTGATGACTGGTTCAATATTAAGGATATAGGTGATGTCATCTCTGGTGATCGCAAAATTGGAGTCTATCAAGTATCCCTCTAAGGTGCCTAAATCAGGATTTATCCTATCAAGCGAAGAATCATCTACTAATGCAACACGTGGGTTCCAATCTTCTAATCTGACACATGACTCATCAGCTACGTCAGGTTGAGAACTATAAGCTTGGACAACATCCATATCCAAGTCAACTGTTGCATCTGAGAGTGAATCCCATTCAAACTCATGAGAGTCTATTTCTGAATTACTGTTGGGGCCTCATGATGTAGAAGTCTCAAGATTTGGAAGAGTTTCCTCTCCTCTAGAAATTTTCTCAATCAAAAAATTATTTGAATTATCACCATCCATTGTAGCTAGGATGGAGACACTATCCATAGTCAATCTTGCATTCATATAGTCACTATCTATCATAGCTAGGATAGGAGGACTGTCAATTGTTAAATCTCTAGAATCTCCCCAAAGGAGATTTGTTGAAGGTACCCAATCATCTATCATGTCTTGTTGATTTGTAAAATCTAGTACATAGTATGTGTCATCTTCACTATCCCACCTATCAGGAAAGGGGACAGTCCACTTGTTATTCTTCATAAAGCCTAGGCCAACTGGTTTCTTAGACTTATGTCCAAAAATATCATGATTAAGTGGTTTAGCTCTAGCATCTAACCTATGACTAAGAGGGCCATATCCTGGATAACCCATCTTCTTGACAAAAGTATATCCTCTCCCATAGGACTTAGGAGAGGGGGAGAAATTTTCATTGTGCTGGTACATCTCCTCTTTGTATATCCAATCTTGAATAGTTACTTCCTCTTTTTCATCTTATATTGGTACTAAGGATTCAACAAACTTGTCAAATAGTGTCATTGCCGAAGAAAATGGTTTCATCTCCTGTGAAGGCTTTCCATAGGACCTAGGGGAAATAGGCATCTTTGCAAAAGAGTCAAGTTGATACCCCCCCATGCCAAGGTCTACTAATTTAAACTTGTCTTGACAGCCTGCTAAAGTTGCTTGATAATCCTTTGCTTCTCGATTAAGAGGGACATGAACATTAGCTGAGATTGAATTAATTGATAAGGTGTTATCCCCTAGTATGAAAATTTCTACTCCATTGTAGGGGAACTTAACACACTAGTGGTAGGTAGACAACACTGCTTGCATGTCATGAGTCCATGGTCTACCCAATAAAATGTTGTATACAAGGGGTCCAGTATCAACAATTTGAAACAAGATATCTTTTTCAACTAGGCCAATCCTGACAGGAAGGATAGCCAACCCCTTAGAACTTCGTTCTACCTCATCATAGGCCTTTATAGTGATCTTCTTTTTAGTGTCGATCACTTGCTCTAAATATCCCAAAGTTTTTAACAAACTTAAAGTACAAATATTTAGCCCAGCACCCCCATCTATCAACACGCACCTGACATGGGTTTTATGAATCATTACTTCAATGTGAAGGGCAAGATTGTGTGGATGGCTTAGGGATTTGTCATCATCTTCTGAGAAAGAGAGGTAATGTGGGCTAGTAATGCGATTCACCATGCCTTGAAATTGGTATATATCTATGTTGTTGGGGACATTTGATGCGCACAAAGCATCCTCAAGGATCTGCTTATGTCTAGGGGACAACTCTAGGAGCTCCAAGATTGAGATCTGTGCTAGAGTTTTCTATAACTGATCTACAAGATTGTAGTTTGGTTTGGGAGCAGTGGCAGACTTTATGGTGACATTCTTGGATGCCACTTGCTTGGGTTTATTAGATGGACCTGAACTAGGACCTCTAAGAATAATAAGGCCTTGACTCCTGGTAATAGCATTAAGGGCTTGAGAAGATAACCTAGAATGAGGACCTCTCAGCACCACAACAGGTTCTTTGTCAAAGATAGGGGGAGAGTCATAACCATGCGGGTCCTTATTCCTCATCATATTAACACTTGGCTCCACAACTTCAAGCATGTTTATCACATTTTCTGTCGCTGTGTAAGTATAGTTGATTGCAACTTTGCCATTCTTTGATTTAGAGGTTTCCCCCTTGTCGTAATTAGGCAAAGGTTCCTTAAAAGCCTTATGATTAGCATTGGTATTTAGGCCATCAACTTGAAGCTTTCCATTTTCTATGAAATCTTGGATGATATGTTTTAATCTCCAATAGTTTTCAATAGTATGGCCGAGGCCATTATGAAATTTACAGAATGCCTTGTCGTCCCACCAATGAGGTTTAGGATCCAGAATGTGAAATTTTGCAGGATCTTGAGGATGTGCCAAGTTGTTAGCAATGAGAGTTTTGAGAACATACTCATATGATTCACCCAATTTGGTAAATTTTCGGTTCTGGTTTTTGGACCTCTCCTAATATCTTGGTTTACTTTCTTGCTGTGGAGGTGCATTAAGCTTCATTGCTTGCACAACATTAGTCAAATTAAGAACACCTTGATCTCTTGATTGGGAAGAGTCCACAACTCTGTCATTAACAAATTGTTTGTTCTTGTTCCAACTATTGTTCTTCCCTTTATCCTTGTTGTTGTGTTGACCATTGTTGTCATTGTTGCTATGTCTAGTCAAAATGCCTTATTCTTTTAGAACATCCTCAATGCGGCATGCAGTTTCAATCATGGTATCAAAGGAATTGAAGACTATCTTTTTAATCTCATATCTCATTTTAGGCACCAAGTTACTGACAAGTATGTCAATCTTTTCATCCTCATGGATTGTCCTAGGATATCGAGAGCACTGTCTCCTCCACCTTTGCAAGAAGGTAACAAAGAGTTCCCCCTAATTTTGTTTCAAGTTGCATAGGTCCAACATAGTAACAGATCTTGACAGATTATATGTGAAGTGTTGAATGAATCTATGAACAAGTTCTCTAAAAGTCTTGAGAGGGGGAGTGATATTGGTAAACCATTCCATTTCTTGTCCTTTAAGACTTCTAGGGAATAACCTCATCAAATAAGAGTCATCCTGATGGAATTCAAAGCTCATAGTATAGAACTGGTGCACATGGTCATGTGGATCACCACTGCCATCATATTTATTGTATTGAGGGAATTCCACCCTCTTTGGAAAATCCTTCATACTCACACTCTTGTCGAATGGATTAGGACAAATCGAGTCTAGTGAGAATGAGCTCTTAGGTTGCATCATTTTTTCCATCATTTGCTTCATTTGGCGAATTTCTTCCTCTTGAGAGGGATTTTGCTTTTGTATTTTGTTGTCAACATCAAAATTATAAGGGACTCTGGTGCCCTTGTTGATTAGACTTTCCAAGAACTTATCTTTGTTTTGTTCCAAATACCTCTCCACATACTGTTGGAAGATAGGCTCTTGTTGCATTTGCATGAAGTCTTGAGTATCAAGGTCGTAATGTGAGCTACCACCTCAATGTTGGGAACCATGATGTACATGTTGGGAGTGTGGTCTTGAATTTTTGGGAGGGGTCTACCTCCTATAGTGAGCATACTAAGAGGCCCTTCTTCCTCTAGGACTAGGAGATCTAGAAGGGGTTCTTGACCGCCTTCTACTTCTTGGTGTTCTGGAAGGGGTGGAGGGAGAAGAATTATTTCCACTATTTGCACCCCTATTGTTGAATTGGGTATTAAGTTGTTGGGCTAAAAGCCTATCTTTCTCTTCTTGAGAAAGTTTCCTTTGTACTTCCAATAAAGCTTGGCTCTCTGCCTCAAGTTGTCTAAATTTTTCTTGCTGTGCAGCTTGTTCGTCTAGAAAGGCTTTCTTTTCGCACTCAATTCTTCTGAGCCTATCGCTTGTGAACCTTGAGGTATTTTGAAGTGGTGAGCTTGGTCTTAAATGTTTGTACAAATCATTGGTATATGTTGCATTGACATGAGCATCACCAAGTTCATTATCTTGGTCTTCATGTTGTGACCATTGTTCTAGGTGAGCTCATCTCTCATGCCTTTCGGCTCTTTGATGTGCATCTAGGTACCTAGTACTGATGGGGGGTGAACTAGGTTGAGCATCATGAGAGGAATTACCAAACAAAATCTTGTCTCTGTGTCTTTCATAGATGTCATCAAGAGTTTGATCCATGGCTTCCCTCTCCCGCTGAGTGACAGTATAACTCATATCCATACCAGAGTGGGAAGGTGCTGAGGGGGTACTCAAATCGCTAAAATGGCTCTTTGGGTCAAACCAGGTTTTAGACTTACTCCTAGGCAATTGGTCAAATATTGGTTCCTTTTCCTTTCTCTTTTAACGAGTTTGAATTGGGGGTAGTTAGTTGAAGACTATCTGAGGTCGCTTTCCTTGGCTCACTTGATATCTTATTATTACTGACATGAAAGGGAGAGTTTAGGCAAATAGACAATTCTAGGAAACGTCAATACCAAACTAGGATAGTAAAAGTTTTCTCTTGTCCGAGAGAAATGGTGAAATAGAACTGTTGCAAATAGGTGCAAACCAACACTACCACAGAGGTGCTCAATTCTTGGGTGAATACCCTAGCACGTATGGATCAGGAGGATGACTTACACAAAGTATACTGAGTTTGAATTGTATGAAAATGGGTGGATGAAGAGATTACTAGCACTCTCCAAGTGTGTTATCAAAGAGTCTAAAAATTTATCTATTTGACAGGAACAGTTCCTAATTTGCCAATCTCAAGAAAAATCACTTATGAGATCAAGGATCACTAACTCAAAAGGCCAAGGACACAAGAAACCTAAATATAGAACAAGTCTCTAGAACTAGGACAAGTTGTTAGAGTAGTCATATTATAGCTAATAATTAATTAATTTAATTATTAGTCTATTATTCTCTACACTTAAGTTAGACTTAGGCATATTATTATTCTTTAGGGTTTTCTCCTTTAGGGTTTCGATATCCTCTTATAAGGATTCCCTCTTTGTATTTTTCAGCAACTCAATGCATTGTTCATAATAGATTGTTTTTTGAACATGCATATGATGTCTTTGGCTTTTTGGCCTCCATAGATTTTTCTTGCCTTCTATGCTTTGTTTTTTCCAGCCCTAGGGGCTTAAAAAAAAATTTTGAAGCCTTTTAAGGGTACCTGGGCATTTTTTGCAATATCTTGAGCATACGGAGGTCTTTTTTGGACTTCTTTATATCACCGAAAAGCTCTTTGTGAGCTCTTTCCGATTATGGAGGTAAGGTTTTTTGGCTCTACTATTTTGATAGTGTTTTTTTTCTGTCAAAGGTGATGTTTATTTTTTGCCTTCTGGGAGCCATATCTCGCTCATCCGGACTCATTTTTGGGCTCACCATATATCATTGGAAAGCTAGTTCTATGAGTTATTCAGTTGTAGGGGTCTTTTATCCAGATTTTGCTCCAAGTTTTCTCTCCTCTAAGTTTTGCACTTTCGCACTCTGGCGGATTACTTGGGTTCTACAGGTCTTGGGATCTCTTCTTCTATTCTTCTAGCTCACTCTTCTTTCTAACTTCTAAGCATTGTATGCTTCTCTTCTATAGCATTTCTTTTCTGTAAACGCACTGAGATAAAGTGCCTACTTTTGCATATCTGGGATCTTGTACTCCTTGTGTTTGTTTGTACTCGCACTCAGTTATAAAGTTCCATGGGGGGTTTATGATGTTTTTCCTTTTGTGCTCATCCACCTTTTTCAAGTGAGTGTACCTTCCATGACATTAGCCCATGTTGTGTGTCTATGACACTGTTCTTTATCCTATGCTTGTACTTCTGTTTCACTGTTGGTGTTCCTGATTCTTCTTCTTGCAGATGTTTCTGGCATTGCATTTCAATGTTCCTGTCACCCCTCTCCCTGTTTAGCATTATGGTGGGGGTTCACCTGTTGGTTCTATTGCTTCCTTGGTTCAATTGAGTGATCTACATATACAGTTTTTGTTCCTATGTATTGGGTGGATGCAGTGGCTAGGTACCTATGCATTTTGGTGAGATGGATCATCTACTATATAGACACTCATTCATTCCTACTTTTGGAGGCCACCTCTTTGATTGATCAGCTCTTCAGACTTTGTCTTCTCTACCTGGTCATGCATTATTTCAGTGGGGGTTCCAGCAGTTTCTTCTGACAGTGTTTGCAACTTCATGCTTTGGAGATGCTTCATGCTCTTTCTTGTTCCTTTCTTTGGGACATTCCCTAGATTGGAGGCTTTGTTTCCTTCATCTAGTTTATTTCTTGTACTTGGGTACCTGATCAGGCCTTGTTGCTGAAACCCATTGCTCTTTCATGCATTTTTGTTTTCATGCATTTTTGTTTTCATGCATCTTTTTGTCCTTAGTTGTTTAGCTTCTCCCTAAGTTACACTTAAGGGGGGGTGTTAGAGTAGTCATATTATAGCTAATAATTAATTAATTTAATTATTAGTCTATTATTCTCTACACTTAAGTTAGACTTAGGCATATTATTATTCTTTAGGGTTTTCTCCTTTAGGGTTTCGGTATCCTCTTATAAGGATTCCCTCTTTGTATTTTTCAGCAACTCAATGCATTATTCATAATAGATTGTTTTTTGAACATGCATATGATGTCTCTGGCTTTTTGGCCTCCATAGATTTTTCTTGCCTTCTGTGCTTTGCTTCTTCCATGTGATAGGGTTATGCATGCAGGTGTTCTTGGGAGATTAGTCTTTCACCTAATCTAACACAAGTCACCTAATCGAAGAACTCATTATTTCAGTTTGTTGTTCATTTTCAAAGATCAAGCAAGTATATAAATGGATTTTGATCAAGCACATAAGACAGCAATCAGGGAGTTCAAGCAAGAAATTGTCATCAAACAATGAGCAAGGGGCAAAGCAACCTTGCACATGAACAAGAATAGTGACTTAGTATGCTACTCCTTAAAGATTCTACTTGTGTATGTTCTTGGATGTGTTTTAGTAGGCACTCAGAACACAACAACATCCTAGCAAGCTGTCTACAAGGATATACATGGTTTTTCTAAAGGTTGTCCTCAATTAATGCAAGGCACGTGAGGCCCAAATTCATAGATGAGAAGAATCATAAATCACACAGCCGGGGGGAGACAGTAACCCAAATCTCCTCCTTCACTTCTCAAAGGTATAAAGTTCTTTGAGGCTTAGCCAAGAGTGAAATCTAACTCATTCCCAAGAGAGGTGTCTTTGGATTCACCTCCCGATATTTATACTCCGCTAGAACATGGGAGTTAAGGTCATCCCTTGAGGTGATGAAATCCCCAAGCAGGCCTTCTAGAAAATGAAAAGGTAAGTAATTCACTATCAAAAAGTATTGGAAAGCACTAAAGGTGGTACATTTAACCCTTCAAGTAAATGTGAGGTGAGTCTACAAAGTGGTGCATTTAACTCCTCACACAAACTCAAAGTGAGTCCACACCCTAGAAAAATAGTGAGTTCTAAAAAGCACAAAAGGGTTGCCTGGTGGAACAATTAACGCTTCTTTCTATGTAGACCCCTCCCCTTTAATGTGGCGCTGACCTTGCAACCACGGGGTGGAATGAGAGGTCAGCAGATGAGCGAGTCCAATAACCCAAGATAGCAATCTAGATCAATCACAAGTAATCTAAGACTGCTAATCAATACTACTCATAAGTGCAAGAGGGTTTGAATCATGGAATATTTAACTTTCCAAGTAAACATGAAGTGAGTCCACAAAGTGGTGCATTTAACTCTTCATGTAAACTAGGAATGAATCCATGCCCTAGATTACTCAATGAGATGTTTTGATATTTGAAACCAAGAATTACTTAATGTTAAAAGACAAACATTCACCTAAACACAAACTTCTATGAAAGCAAATCTATGTTCATTTATTTCCCATTAAGAGCATAAAAACATGTGTTCTATGAAAGCATATAAACACTCAAGCCAAACACATAAGAGGTAAATTTTATGCCCAAACCAAGTGTTATAGGGATTGTGAGAACGTACCTTAGGTCCAAAGATCTGCAATCGAACAAAAAAGATGCTGCCTCCCTGCACAAAAAGGCAAAAGATTAGTCATCTAAAAAGAGGAAGCACAACTAAAATTAGAAATTAGTCTAATTAACATCTAATCTAATTAAACAAAATTTAATCTAAAAATTTAATTAACAAAACTAAAATAAAAATTAAATTAATCTAGCACTAAGCTAAATTTTTTAAAAAAACTAATCTAAATTTTTTTTTAAAAAAATCTAATCAAAACTAACAAAATTTAAAAAAAATCTAATTTGAACTTTAAAAACTAAAAAATCTAATTTAAATTAGCAAAATTTAAAAAAATCTAATTTGAATTTTAAAAACTAAAAAATCTAATTTAAATTAACAAAATTTAAAAAAATCTAATTTGAATTTTAAAAACTAAAAAATCTAATTTAAATTAGCAAAATTTAAAAAAATCTAATCTAAATTAAGAAAATTTAAAAAAAAATCTAATTTGAATGTTAAAAACTAAGAAATCTAATTTAAAAAAAGAAATATATTAAAAATCTAATCTAAATTAGTTTTAACAAAATCTAATTAAACTAAAAAAAGAAAAAAAGACTAAATCTACATAAACAAAAACTAAAAGACTATGGTAAAGTTTCCTTTTGAAGACTATGTGCTAAATTATATTAAGCATGAAGACGAGATCAGGAAAATAGGATTGACAGTGAGATTCTTGGATACAAGTTATTTTGATGGCTTTTGTGCAACACGCAAGGATTTGGGCAAGATTTGCACCATGCATGCTAATTGTTGTATTGGATTGAGCAACAAGCTTCGTGATTTAAGGCAAATGCTCACGGACTAGAAAAAATGTCAAGCTTTGAACAATTAAGAGAGGATGTTGTAAAACCCATTGTCGAGAATTTCATGGCAAATAATCTGCAAACATAAATACAGAAGCAGAAACAGGGCACATAGATCTTGCTAATAAACTATCTTTGAAGAAAGAAAAACCATGAGACACAAGCCTTAATGTAGAACCAATTCAACTGTCTGACCAAATGATTCAAAGTGACATGTTTCTCAGATTCCCTTAAAGAGATGTAATCTCATGGGACGTATGATCAAATTTGTTGGAAGTGGTCCCAAAAGGTTTCAAGCAAACAAATATAAATTGCAAATGATAATCCAATTCAAACCGCAATGTTAACCAGATCTGCAGAAAATATATTTGATCATGAATAATTAAAGAAACTATTGATCAGTAGAAGTAACGTCTAACAAACATAGAATATTGAACCTGCAACTTCAATGTAAAATCTTTCTGCAAGAAAGAAAAAAAAACTAGATTAATCAAATGGGAAACATGAAGTCACGGTGGGCGCCAAAATCTGTACATGAAAATGTGACACTTCTGTGAATCTTTATATGCAAGGAGACTCAAGAATAAGCCCTCACAAGCCGACTCACAGCTCTCTATCTGAGAAGTGTAGGGGTTGATATTGAGGCCCTCAAATTGACCAAGTTACCCATGCAAATACAAACTCAGAATGAGAGATTCAAAGAGGAGAAGCAAGAATGCTAATCTCCGTGAATCCTATTCATGCATGCAACTAAAAACTAGTCTAAATGATGCAATGCAAGAAATAAAACTAATTCATTAAAATGAAGATTAATCTACAACAATGAAATAAAACTAAACTAAAATGCTATACAAACTATATGCTATCAAATTTAAACTAAAATGGAAATATGCAAACTAAATGATGATCTCAAAAGCTCTAATGAAAATTGCAGCATAAAGATGGTATGAAAATTCGGGATCCTCAACTAAGAGCGAGAGGGCTCATTTTATAGCAAAATGTGGATTTGAATGCAAATCCAAAATCAATGTGGAAAAGAGGAAACAAATGTTGTTTTTAGCAAGTTTGTAGGAAAATGGAATTTGATTTTTTTCATTTTTTATTAATTGATTTGTTTCCTTTTCCATCACAAAGATATTTTGAGAAGATATTTTATTTATTTTATTCTATTTAAAAGAATAATATCTCTTTTAATAAAATAAAATAAGATTATATAATTTAAATATGAATATTAATTAACTAAAATAAAATCATTTAATTAAAAATAGATTTTAATTAAATAACATCATTTCATTTAAAAAATATTAATTTCAATTAAATAACATTAATTTATTTATTTAAAAGGAATTTATTTCTTTCAATCACTTAAATAAAATTAATGAGATATTCAAACCTCAGGGAGAAATGAAATAATTCAAATGGTTACAATTTGAACAAAGAAGTTTAATTTGAAAATTGCAACACATTGATTCAGAAAATTGATGTTGTTAAATTGAATAAATGGGGCCCAAATTCTAGGCAACCATTTTAGGGTGCATACAGCATACACTCTTAGTTCAAATTTCTCATGCTTCTTGTAGTACAACCCATAGTCAGCAGTGCCTTTCAAGTATCTCATTATTATTTTGATAGCCATCATGTGTGTTTCCTTAGGATTGGCAGACAATCTTGCCACAATCCCAATAGCTAATGCAATATCTGGTCTGCTATGTACAACATATTGTAGCTTTCCAATCATAGATCTATACAAAGTTTGGTCTACTTCTACAGCATCATCATTTTTAGACAACTTTTGTCCAGTAGCCATGGGAGTACTTACTGGCCTTGAATATTCCATACCAAAGGTTTTCAGTATCTCATGAACATACTTAGACTAAGTGATAAAAATGTCTTTCTCCATTTGATATACTTGCAAACCAACAAAAAATTTGATCTCCCCAAACATACTCATTTCAAATTTAGTTTGCATTTCACTTGAAAATTTCTTACACAAGATGTCTTGTCCACCAAATATAATATCATCAACAAAAATCTTAGCTAACAAGATTCCTTTACCTTCTTCATCTTTCATGTATAGATTTCTTGTGTCACTTGTTCTTGAGAATCCAATTTGTATCAGGTAGTTATGCAGTCTCTCATACCATGCTCTAGGAGCTTGTTTTAGTCCATACAGTGCTTTATTCAGTTTGCAAACCAAGTGTCTTTTGTTTGGATCAACAAATCCTTATGGTTGTTCAATATACACTTCTTCTAATATACCATTAAAAAATGTAGACTTAACATCCATTTGGTATACTTTGAAATCTTTATAGGCAACATATGCAAGCAGAGTCCTTACTCCTTCCAATCTTGCTACAGGGGCAAATGTCTCCCCATAATCTATTCCTTCTTCTTATGCGTAGCCTTTGCATACCATCCTAGCTTTCTTTCTTGTTATTTGACCATGCTCATTTAGCTCATTACGAAATACCCACTTTGTCCCAATGACATTCTTATTTTTTGGTCTCGGCACCAGAGTCCAGGTATCATTTTTCTCTATCTGGTTTATCTCTTCATTCATTGCTTCTGTCCAGTCTTCATTTCCCAAAGCTTCATTTTTTGTCTTAGGCTCAAATTCACATAGTAGACATGTTGGATCTCTTGCCTTGCTTCTAGTTAGAATTCTAGTATCCTTATCTCCAATAATCTGTTCAGGCTTGTGATGTCTCCTTACATATTGTGCTAGAATAGGTTCTGCTCTTCTTTCATTTTGCTCATTAGGTCCACCAACAAGATTGTCAGATTCAACTTCTGAATGCTCGGCAACCTCTTCTTGATACTCGACAGCATCTTCCTATCACTTGGCACAGTCTTCTTCTCTCTCGGCATTGTTTTCTTGATGCTCAACATTGCTTACATGAGACTCGGCATCAGGTGAAATTCTGTCACTTGCCTCTCCTTCTTCTATATACACAAAAGATTTGTAATCTTCTAGTTCTCTTTTACTGACAGCTTCATTTTTATCTACATACTCATCAACTTTGACATTCACACTTTCCACAATTTTGTTAGTGTTAGAGTTCAAACACTTATAAGCTTTACTTTTTGTGGAATAGCTTAGGAATATACCTTCATCACTTTTAGCATCAAATTTTCCATTTCTACTATCTTTTAATATGTAGCATTTACTTGCAAAGATTATAAAGTACTTTATATTAGGTGCATACCCATGCCACAACTCATAAGGTGTCAAATTTGTACCTTTTTTTATCTGTACTCAGTTAAGAGTATAAACAGCTGTACTTACAGCTTCTTTCCAATACTTTTGTGCAACATTCTTTTCAATCATTAATTTCCTTACACAATCCAAGATAGATTTGTTCCTTCTCTCTGCTATACCATTCTGTGGAGGAGTTCTAGATGCAGGCATCTGTCTTCTGATCCCTCTATATTTGCAAAATAGATTAAATTTATTGGATATAAATTCTCCACCTCGGTCAGATCTTAGACACTTCAAGTTCCTACATGTCTCCTTTTCAACTTTAGCCACATATCACTTAAAAAATTGAAAAGCATCAGATTTTTATTTTAATAACATTACATGCATCATCCTGGAATAATCATCAACAAATAGGATAAAATATCTAGCACCACAATAGCTTTGTACACCCATCGGTCCACAAAGGTCAATATGAACAAAATCTAAGATATTCTCAGAAGTAAAAGTTTTTCTCTTGAAACTAGACTTTGTCATCTTACCCAACTGACATTCTTTGCACATTACATTCTCAGGTTTCTTCAATCTAGGTAGACCTATCACTTTCTTTTTCTTACTAATTTCTACCAGATTATCAAAGTTAACATGACATAGCTACTTATGCCATATCTAAATATCATCAAGTTGTGCAATCATACATGTTTATTCATATAGTTCTAGATAAAACAAATTACCTCTTGTATGTTCTCCACTTCCAATCAGTTCACCAGTGGCATTAAATATTTTGGCCTTCCTATGATGAAATTCCACTCAGTAACCAATGCTATTAAGTTTTGCAACACTTAGCATATTATAGTTAAGACCCTCAACCCAATAAGAATTTTCACAAGTGATCTTATCAGTCAGCTTAATCAATCCTTTTCCTCTAACAAGACATGGTGCATCATTACCAAATTTCACACTCCTACCTTTATAATGATCTAAGGTGTCAAACTTACTCTTGTCTCCACTCATATGATGTGAACAACCACTGTCAATAATCCATTTATCATTTTTGTTCACATCAGATATTAATGCAGTTTTCTCTTCCTCATCAAACTCATCTTTTATTGCAACATAGACAACCTCAATTTCAAAATCATCACTATCAGTGTCAGTCTCTTCTTTGGCAATATAGCAAGATTTCTTACCTTTTCCTTTGTAGTCTTTGTATCTTCGGTAACTTCTATCTTCTCTTTTGTCTTTATGCTTTTTGTCTCTTTCTTCATCCTTATCAATCCTATCAGGACATCTAGCAACTATATGACCAACTTTATTACATGAAAAACATATAATAGGGAGTTTACCTTTGTACCTTCCTTTTCCCCTTTTCAGTCTTCTAGCCATAAGAGCTTCTAGATCCTCAAGTTCTTCATCAGATGTGTCACTGTGACTTTCACTTATGCATCTCTCTTTTTCCTTCTTTGACTTATTCAGCACCATTTGTGACTTAAAGGCAGATTCAATATTACCTATAGTGAAGTTATCATAGTTAGAAAGTTTAAAAGCAGTTAGCTTACCAACCAAACTTTCCAAAGTAGGAGCATTTGCAGGGTTACATCTAGATTCCTGAATTGCAGAAATTTTGATGGCATAGATAGGGCACAAAGTTCTCAATACTTTTCCTATTACAATCTCATCATCAATAATTCCATTTGCTCCTCTAATAGCATTAACAACTTCTTTTATTCTACCACAATATTGTGCAATATTCTAACCTTCTTGCATTCTCATTTCATCAAATTTACCTCTTAAGTTCTTGACTTTTGCTCTCAACACATTTATGTCACCACCGTAGATACTTGCAAGGGTGTCCCACATTTGCTTTGCATTACTATAGTTCTTGATGTCTTCAAATTCTGGATAACTTAGGGCAGATGCAATCTCCAACCTTGCTTGGTTATGCTCTTGTTTAGCTCTCATTTCCTCGGCATTTAGAGGTGTAGTAGGTGTGAAATATTCATTCTCAACATAATATTTTGTAGAATCACCAATACTGGCCAAATGCAGCTTCATCAAGCTTTGCCATGCAGGGAAGTTCTTCTTGTTCAGCTTTGGTACCTCCTTCTTATACATCCTAATCATTTTCTTCAAGTACCTTCAAACTTGTTCTCTGTAAGCACCAACAGCTCTGATACCAATTGTTAATATGATTTAGAACAATAGAGAGGGGGGGTGAATCAGTTGTTCTCAGTTCTAGATGTATAAAAATAATCTTTAAACACTTTAACAAATTAGATCTAATAACCAATAGCTACTCGATCATTACTGATTTCATAACAGAAACATATAATAGTGTAGTCCACTTATCCAATAGAATCTAACTTGTAAAACATAGAAATGTTTAAACCAAAACATTCACACAAGTGTCAACACCAGGATTTATAGTGAAAACCCAATTTGAGAAAAACCACTTTGTAACATGTTACTACTATGTTCACTCTTCTAAAGTGAGCTCGGTGAAAAGCCAACCCTGTCAAAGGTTACAAAACATACTATCAAGTATGACCCAGTTAAAGGATTTAAACCACCCTATTAAAAGTGCATCTTTTTATAGGACTTACATACACACCATTAGAATGCAACCTTGTTCAAAGAATTTATACCTATGACTGTTAGGTCAACCTCTGTTAAAAGGATTTTGACGGTTACAATGGTTAGAATGTAGCATTAATAATGATCTGAGAAACATACAACTCACTTTACAAATATCAGATCCAATTCAGTACACATATGCTTTCTTACTGACTATGAACCTTTACCATCTCCATCACTGATCTACTTGGTACTCTCTTCAAGCAATCACAACTCTTTTCCTTAGCCTTCTCTGCTTAGACAGTTAATAACATCAGCAATATTTCAGCATCCACTTCATCATCTGCTTGTCGCTTCTCTTCCTCTTTCTTTCAACCTCATGCTTAGGTTTCCTTAATACTTTCTCCATTAGGTCAATACATCTTTTTTCGCTTAATCTCCTTCGTAGATCTTAGGGTTAGGTCAGATTCATTGAATCTATCCTACTTTATGTTCTTCGGCTATCCTTCTAGAAATATCTCAAATCTCTCAATAGATTTACAATAAAACATTTTACAGTGCAATAAATGCTTTCATACAATCAATAAATAAAGTCAACATGTTTTACATAATCCAAGAATTCAACGATGTCAGCTGGAAATTTGAATTCTTCCTCAAATGCAAAATACTGACACTCAGTCAATATTGTGTTCAACTTCTCGGTCTTCACTAGAAAGCTTGGTCACCACAGAAAAATTTTCCTCAGCTAATACTATCTTCCTTAGTAATTAATTGGCATTCGGTCAACACTAAATTTACTTGGCATATACTAGCTCGGTCAACACTAACAACACTCGGCTTAAACTAGATTTCTTCACTTTTTCTCGGTTAAGCCTACTAGTTTAGTCTTCATTCTTACTTAGATAAACAATACATTATCTTATCATTGTACCACATAATCAAGTACTCATTGAAGTATCAAGATAACTCAACCTTTCCTTAGGTGCTATTGTTACCAACCTTGCCTACCCCTTAGCAACACTCAAATAGATATAGTACTTTCTTAAATAGCAATAGTCTTACCAGTTAAGGTTTGACATCAATGACAATACAACAATTGCTTCAATTGCAGCTTCCAACACACATTACTTTATTTATACAAGAGGCTACCAAAATAAGTTGGCCTTCAGATCCAACATTGGAGAAGGGAACGACCAGATCTAGGTCCACATGCTTCTTAGTGATTGATGCAACCATTAACTCTGTGACCAAATTAAATGCATAAGTAAGCCTAAAAAAAAATCCAAAATAAACCACTCAGTGAGAAAGATTATTGAGCGACAAGAAATTAACTCAGTGAACCAATCGAGCCAACTCGGTGAACGAAGGAACTAAGTAGCAACCAAGCCCCATCAGTGGAAACAAGAATACATCACCGAGAACCCAAAAGTAGCTAATGAGCATATCTAACAACTCTAACTTGTTTTTGGTGATACATGTTTGCCAAGAACTTGAGATGCTCCTGCATTAGAGTGTCGCTAGTTGGGTTTCATAGGTAGTCAGTATGATTCATGAAACAAGGACTTAATCAAAAATATTTTGCCAGGAGAAGAAGATCATCGATGCCTTCTTTAGAAAAAGAAGGGTGGATGTGTAAAGTCTAAAAGGATGAAGGAAATAAGACTATTGAGTTTCACACCATCCAACGTTAAAATCCAAAAATCCCAAAAGAAGAAGGAAACTTTCAGAAAAATGGTTCTAGAGGTGCGGGGCTTCAAAAAAATAAGCCAAGTCGTTCTCTTTTCGAAATCTCGAAAGAAGACACTAAAAAGAGTTAAATTCTTTTGGCTGAAAATTGAACATTCGAAAAAAGTGGGAAGTCAAGGTGGGAAACCTCATAAACATAGCAAGGGTAGTGTGTTTTAGAATTTTTGACGCAAGAAGAAGAAAGCCAAAAATTAAAGGGAAAGAGTCCAATCTTTCAAATGAGAAGTTAAGTCTTCCTTTCTCTTTCGGAAAAGAGGAAGGTGGAGTGTAGAATCTCAGGAATGTAGCAAGAGGTGTAATTCTGAATTCTGATGTAAGTGTTCAGATTTCATGAAGATGAAGGAAGATAAGAAAATCAGTTAAGTCCATCTCCCTTTTTCAAAAATAAGGTATTTGGAGTGAGAAATATCAGAAATCAAGTGAAGGTGGTATGTTTTCAATATTTTGACTCAAGGTTTAAGAAGTGCCCAAAAAGATAAAGTTAAAGATCAAAGAAGTTGACTTTGGGTTTTTAAGGTAAGAGGTACAATTTTTGCCTTAGTGGAAAAAGACAACACTATTTTCGCACGGTCGTAACTTAGGAAAACAAACAGGCTAAAAATACAAGGGGAAAGCAAACTCCAAAATGAACAATCTTTATAACAAAAAGACTTAATCGATTCAACGAATCGCCAAGGATGAGTTCGATGCATAAGAAGAACAAACTAAAAAAAAATAGTAACTCATCTCCTTAAGACATAATATATATATTTCCAGAATAGCTGAAAATATCTGTGATTTCATTATTCTTTAAATAGGAAAAACAAAGAGGTTTTCTTTTCCCTTTTATAACATACATAACCAGTACAAATTTTATCGAGATAAATCAGATTTATTATTTCATTTCAATACTAGATTCACATAATACAACTCCCCATTTAAGTTTCTAGTTTTCCACAACAATAACAGATTTCACAATGAATGTTTACAACATTTGAATGAATTAGAAACCAATTAAATCGTGAATATAATTTCATATTTTATAATGAAAGTTTCAGAATATAATTCAATTTCCAAACTTACTGTTCCCAAAGCTAAACAAAATACTGAGATATGAGTTCAAATTAAGAATCAAACACTTTACATTTTTAAATACAAATTTAAAATTTCAACAGTATATAGAATACCAGATCTTTAATATTTCTTCTTTTGAACTCAACATGAAACTATAATAACAATTACAAATTACTACTATTACTTGAAAAATATAGAAGGCTCATGCATACAAGTTGCTTCTCTTTTGGCTTTAATTCAAATTACAGAACTTGGAGGATTCATAGTACGAAATGTTTCCAGCCCTATGGCTCCACACAAAATCTTTCTTTTCTTTATCATCTTGCAACAAGGATCTTGCAATAAAATAAGGTTGACCATGGAGGCTTACCTCCCAACCTAGGCCTCTACAGGGCCACCCTTGAGCATGGGAATTAAAGATTGAACAAGTAACAAACAAACAATTTTTACAATAATTCTTCCAACAAAAGAACACAAAACTTCCTGTAACCAAGGCATACACAAGGCCTTCAGTAGACCTTTAACATGGGGTGAAATTAGACCGAATACCCAAGAGGAGAATGCCAAGACATAACAGAACAAATTCCACATATGGGCTGCCACACATGGGATCAAAACATCTTCCTTTCCACAATCCTCCTCACAAAAAAATATGGCTTCCAGCCAAAAAAACTCCTTATGGCTCCCAACTACCCGTAAGAAAAGCTTGGCATCATGGAGACAAAAAACATCCATGTTTATCCCTCCCACACATAGGGTGACTCTACACTAACCAGGGATGTCAATAACCCCTTCACCTCTCAAGGTTACTCTTCCCTCCCAAGGGTGAGTGCGCCTTGAAACACCCTTATCAAAATTTCCAATACAAAGACAAAAAGAAGAAACCTTTCAAAAAGTAATAAAACTCCCATGAACAATAGTGGGGATTTTCAACAAGAACACAAAAAATCTCCAAGAAAGAGCATTCAACTTTCTTTACAAAACATATTTCATTCAACATAAGACATGCACACAAGTAAGAACGCCAACCTAAGATCCAATGCACAAGATGAAACCAACAAGTTTGTGAAGAGATTTTCCACTTTCCTATGCTTTTTCTCCAAAATCCTTTTTCCAAAATTTTAAGTCTCTAAAAGTAGAGAGTGGGTGAACAAAAAATTTCCAAAATTTCCTTTAAATGGCCTCCTACTCAATCACTAAATTACAACCATCAATGGAGTACTCTCACCATAGCTTCTCCAAATATCTTCCTCCCCTCATAAATGAGATTTGAAGACTAAATGGAGTTGATAAGATGGCTTGCCCAAATTCTCAAAACTCATAAACTCGGATCTTGACTCTGGGGGTGTTTTTGAGGGCTCAATTATGAGCCTTGGGCCTCTTAATGACCAAAATTGACCTGTAACCCCTAGTATACCAATTGGGTTAGTTAAATTTGACCCAAACCACCCTCTAGAAGCTTATTTAACCCTCCAAAACCTCACTTGAAGTAAACCCACAGGTTTAACTAACTCTGACCCATCTAGAGGCCTCCTAACCCTGGGGTAAGCATGGGGACTCTATAGGTTAACCCTCTAGTTGGTGTCATACTTATTCTAGTTACATAGACAAGTCATGCCAACATATGTTACACACATGTGTCAAATGACACTACATAAATTACAACATGTTACACACATAGCATGACTAACATAAATTCACATTTACTTAATTAAATATAACCATGCAACATTACTTTTATAAATAAAATACATGACAACAAGGTTCCTATCTCTTCACTAGACATAACCTTAGTTTTACTGACAATACATAGGTCCACTCTTCATTCCCAGTATTTTAGAACCATGGTCAATTTCCTACACACTCATTGCAAACATCAGTAGGTCTAAGAAATACTCAAAATAACATAGCAAGGTAAATGATATAAATTAAACACATATCAACTAGCACTTGCATTTTCAAAAGTTTTATCATAAATTTGAACAACATCTACATTTGATTCTGTAAGAATTTTGATATCACTCTGATACCATGTAAGAATTTGCCTAAGGCAAAGAATAAATGCCAAGATCTAGAAGCTCAAGATATAGCACAAGAGAGATAGGAAAAATGATCAGATAATTGATTATAGCTAATTGACTTGATTGATTACAAAGTAAGAGTGCCTAAATATATAGGCAATGCATGATAACTAGAAGATATGCAAGTGATAAGCTATCAACTAGACATGGTGGAATCACATGTCCACCAAAGGTGGATCATCCTCCATTGTATATGAAAGTATGAGAAACATGTGTAACAATGAGAGGATGATAATGTGATAAGAGCACTAAAGGTGGATCTCACACACAATGAGGTATGTGATGACAACCATCACACCTAAAGTGAAAATTCTCATAACCATGTGGTAAAATGAAATGCAAACTCCTAGGTGTCACAATGACAACTAATATGAAAATGCATTATCGTAAGTAAACTTAAGTAAAGTGTAATTAGTAAATACTTAATTACACCAACAGATTCCAATACTCATAAACATGAATTCCTCCATCAATTTTGCATCATAATCATAGTTAATATAACCATCATACTGCATCATCAAATCATAATTCTAAACATAGGTGCATTTGAATAAACCATCATAAAGTATCGACTAAACACAATATTCTGTAATACCCCAAAAATGGGCTATAAGTTCAATAAATTTCCTACATCTACAAATCGAATGAAATCAACATCGAAGTCCTAACCAAAGGCACATTTAAACATCATCGAATCATAATTGATTATCTTAAATTCTGCATCAGGAAATATTCCTAGCAATATTCCTAATTATCTTAATTATCTTTAATTTAATGATTATTTGGCGATAAATCACATTTATCCTAAGTTTGTTTAATTGAATATTTTCATATTTAATTAATTAGATTTAATATCTTGCCACTTAATTGTTTAATTAAATTTAATTCTATCTATTATTAATTGTATTATTTAATTTTGACAATAAATCCAATATCCTATGAATAATTGATTAAATTCTTATTTAATTAATTAAAGCAAGTTGTCATTATTTAATAATATAGTTTTTAATAAAAGTTTGATAAAATAGTTAATTAACCCATAAATTAATTATTTTATTTCAAAAATCAATTAAGTTGAGAATAAATCACTTTATTTATTTATTAAATCATAATTATCCATGTGCACATTCAAGGACCAGTTACACTCAAATTGGAAAATCAATGCAAGTTGTTAGCTTTTTGAAACTCAACATCTTTTTGAGTTTTAAAGTTGATCTAAACTTCTAATTCGAGTTGAACTGTGCTTTTGCATAATTTTTGTGACTTAATTATCTGTTATTTAAAAATAACTCAAAAATCAACCTGAGTTATTTGAGTGATTTATGGCTTTTTTCCATGCACCTCCAAAGCCCTGGATTTCTATAAAACCAAAGCTCGGCTCTTCATAATTGATATCTCCCAAACTGCAAACTTACTCTACAGGAATCATAGCATATCAGATTTGGAGAATTTGCACAATTGGAGCTTGAAAGATAAATTTGAGGATTCGAAGCTTTGTGAGATCAATTTCAAATTCATAGCTTTCATATTATTGTTAGAATTTTCATTCTCATATCATATCATTTCTAGATTAGCATTGCATATCAATTTCCATATTAGCATAGATACATATCAGTTTTCATTATCATTGCATAGAAAACAACAAAAATCTAGATTAATTGCATTCAAATCCTTCATTTAGGTGTCATCTAGGTCACGGATCTCGATAGCAATCTAAGAACATTAATCTCGCACCTACTAGAAGGCAGTAAATCGCTTGGTTAAATTAGATTTTAATTTTGCACGATTTTGATTATAGCTAACCTCTAATGTTTTACTGAAGTGTTGTGTCTACAGATCAGGTACAATTTTCACACACACATATTCAACCAAATAAAAGTATGGGATAATAGTCATAGGATTTATCAATCCTCAAATAATAACACATGTTTGGTAAGTCTAAACATCTCCAAAATCAAAATGTCACTAAAGAGTCTGAACTAAACTATGACGGGTTGGGGTAGGCCTCACACAATCTTGCAAAAGATGGTTATTCCCCACTCTATTTCATATAAAAGGACTTTTCTTTAAATAAAATTATGAAATCACTCCATTCTTTATTCTCAACAAATAATTAAACAAGTGTGGAATGAACCAAGTTATTACTCACCATTGGCTCTTGCATTGCATTCCCTTGTCGCTTTGGGTGCCAAAAATTTGATTCTAACTTTTTGAAATCAACCGGCCCCCCTATTCAAAGTGATTCAAAGCCCCATTAATTTTTCAGTTTATGATTTGAATGAATTTGATCCATCTTTTACTCTGAGTTGTACTTTTGAGGGTTTTCATGTTTCATATCCCTAATGATGAACTATAACGAATTGAATACATGGAATGACTTGAAGATCAATGATTAGAGATCACCAAGTACTGAAATGATATGTAAGATAATTAAATCATTCTTTATGTTGTCATTGATGTCAACTAGTTTTGACAGTACTTATCATGTTAGTTACAAACATGTAAACATCTGTATAGTGGAGAGAAAAGATGAAGAAATGAGATATCTACATGGAGAAAGATGGATATGATAGATGAGGATAAGGAATACTTTGGGTAACATATTGATGAGTCTATGACTTCATGATGTTGATTTGATTATGTTATATTAATCTATTATGACGTTGGAAGCAAAATGTTACAAGGTAATGTGGTTGGGTGATGAAGCACTTTAGTATACACCGAGCCAATGTAGTGTATACCGAGCAACAGTATTAACCGAGCTTGTGTTTACTAACGCATTTCTTTGTTAACCAAGTATGTATGAAATTATTAAATGCTTAAGTTTAGCCGACAAAAATTGATGAGCTGGAAATTGTTATAATTTTGAGACTAAGGATAAAGTTTTTTATGAGATCCACAGCTGACAAAATTTGGAGAAGATCTAAAGGAGGAAAGTGAAATGTGTTATTGACACATCTGCTGAGGAGAGTTTAAGAGGCAATATCAATGAAGGAGATTAATCGAAAAAATCTAATGGATGATATGAAAATGGTTTATCACTCTATATAAGAGATATGAGTTTCATTATTGAAACATGCCGGAGATAGAAGACTACAAATATTTCACATGAAAATAGTTTCATGCATGCTTGATCAGACTGGTTGAAGGAGAACCAAACTACAGAATAGTACCGAGCATCAAAGAGCTATTACCGAGTGAAAGTAAGTCAAGGAAGTGAATTGATATATTGATCAGAAGATTTGTATGGGCTTAGAATAGATCTGAACATTTGCAAATTGAGTTGTATTGTAATCAGATCAACTATTGTTTCAATTTAACCATTGATACAGAAAAATATCTTAACTGAGTGGACTTAATCATCTTATGATATGCCCTATGTCATTCAATGAATGTACATTGTTATCCTATCGACCCCATAGTGAATTTTGGTTGAACGATAACTATTAGTCTTAAATCCTCTAACAAGGTCACACCTAACAATGTGTTTTGTAACCTTTTACATGGTTGGCTCTTCACCGAGCTCACTTTAGAAGAGTGAACAATATTTTAGGTTACCAGTCCCAGGTGATTTTCCCTTTATAGGGTTTCCATGTTAAATATTTGTGTTATGTGTTTTTATGATGATTGTTTCATTATCATACTTTACATGTTACATATTTGATTTTGTTGGTAATTACTGTGAGTTAATTGACTGGCAATCGGTAAAGACACAGACAGTTTAGTATTATATGTTACCGAGCTGTAGAATTTGTTGAATCTGTTCAAAGTGTTACATCTTGATAATTAGGACTAGAGTTTTAACTGATCTAACTGATTCACCCCCCTCTCAATTATTCTAACAATTGGTATCAAAGCATCGATTTCTTGGAATAGAGTTTTAAGGAGTTCAGGAGAAAGATCACAAGAAGTATAAAAAGGAGGTGTCGAAGCTGAACAAAGATAACTTTACTATATGGAAAATCCAAATGCAACTACACATATCCGAAATCAGAGATTTTTCCTTAACCCTAATGAAGAATGGCTACTTACAATCCTCTATTAGACCTTTGATTCTTGATCAACTGAAAGATCGACATGAACGCAACTTGAATATGATAGAGATTGTTGTTGCTCTATCAGATGCTTAATTTGAGGATGTCAAAGATTGCACTACTTCGAAAGAAATGTGGGATAAGCTTGCACAAGTTTATGGTGGTGATGTTAATGTTAAGAGAGCCCAAGCTGAAAGCCTAAGAGGAAGGTTTGACGTTATGAAAATGAAATAAGGAGAGAATATAGTACAGTATACAAACTAAATAAAGGAGGTATTTAATGCTATCAGAGGATCTGGTGGTATCATTGATGAAAACACAGTGGTAAGTAAAATTTTGAGAACCTTGTTGCCTGCTTATGTAATCAGAATATCTCCTATACATGAAATGAGGTTTGCACCTAGAAATAATCTTACTCTTGATAGTCTGATTGGTAAGCTAACAACTTTTGAGTTGAATAATTTTGATAATAGTATTGTACCTACTATTGAGTCTGCTTTCATGTCTTCTCTGAAGATCGGTAAGTCTAGAAGTAGACATAATATAAGGAATGATAGTCACAGTAACACTGATGATGATGATATTGATGAACTTGAAGCTCTTATGGCCCAGAGGATACCTAAAGGTAAATTGCCTTTAGCATGTTTTAACTATAAAGAGGTTGGTCATATTGTTGCTAGATGCCCAAATAGGAAAGAAGAAGATAAAAGAGATCGAACTAGTGAAGAAAGCTATGGAAGGAGAAGCAACAAAAATTACTGACACTACAATAGAGACAACTGAGATCAAAATGACAAGGATAAGGGCAAAAAGGTATATTACATTGCTAAAGAGAATGATACTAATACTGATATAGATGATGATGTTGAAGTGGTATTTGTTGCGATGCAGGATGATTCTGAGGAAGAAGAAAGGTATGTAGAAATAGCACTCATTTCTAAGGTTAGTAAAAATGATACATGGATCATTCATAGTGGATATACACATCACATGATTGGTGATGAAGAAAATTTTAATCATCTAGAGCATTATAATGGAGGATCGGTAAAGATGGGTAATGATACACCTTGTATGGTTAAAGGAAAAGGATCTTTACTGATAAATGATAAAATCAGATGTGAAAATGCTTATTGGGTAAAAGGACTGAACTATAATTTTCTAAGTGTGGCACAACTTAATAAGTCAGGTCACCGAGTAAACTTTGAAAGCAAGAAGGTGAAGATATTTGATGACAGTGGAAAGCTTGTTGGGACAGGAGCACAATCTAAAGGTAACTTGTTTTATCTTGACAATGCTGAGACTTCTTGTTTATTAGTGAAAAATGAGGATGCATGGTTATGGCATAAAAGATTATGCTATGTAAATTTTGATAACATGATTAAGATCAGTAGAAAGAAAAAGGTTAGAGGTCTGCCGAGTCTAACAAAGCCTGATCATGTTATGTGTCATGAGTGTCAAAAGGGGAAAATGACAAAATCTAGTTTTAAGAGTAAAGACTATTCAACAAAGAGAATCTTGGAGTTAGTTAACACCGACATATGTGGTCCCATGAGAGCATAGAGCTATTATGGAGATAGATATTTTATTATGTTTGTTGATGATTACACTAGATTGATGATTGTTATGTTTTTAAAGGAGAAATATGAGGCATTTAAGATGTTTAAAAGGTATAAAGAAAAAGTAGAAAAAGAAATCGGGAAAGAACTAAAATGCTTGAGATCAGATAAAGGTGGTGAGTTTATTTTTTATGAATTCACTAACTATTGTAATGAGCATGGTATAAAAAGATAGGTATCTGCACTAAGGACACCACAACAAAATGGGATTTCTGAAAGAAGAAACTGATCAATTATTGATTGTGCAAGGACACTGATGATAGAAAAGAATGTTGCACAAACATACTGGAGAGAAGCAGTTAGTACAACTATTTATGTTCTGAACCGAGTATAATTGAGGAAAGACACAAATAAAACACCCTGTGAGTTATGGTTTGCTCACAAACTGATTGTAAGTTACTTCAAAATTTTAGGTAGCAAATGTTTTATTCTGAAAGATGATAGGAATGGTAAATTTGACTCTAAAGGGGATGAGGGGATATTTCTTAGATATTCTACTAAAAGAAAAGCTTATAAGTGTCTGAATAAAGTTTCTAATAAGATGATTGAAAGTGCAAATGTCAAAGTTGATGAATTTGATGATAAGAATGAGGAAGAAAGCAATAAGGAGTCGGAAGACTATGGTAGATTCACTTACATTAAAGATCTAGAGTACCTATCGAAGCCACAAGCTGAGTCCACCGAGCATAAGGAAAAAAACACCAAGGAACAGCAAAGGGAAACTGAGGATTAGGAAGAAGCTACCGAGCAAGGAAATGAACCTGAACAGAATGAAGAATGTAGAAGAGATCAAGTGCTTGCAAGATTTTTTAGAAGACGCCATCCTAAGAACCAAATCATTAGAGACAAGCAAGCTGGCATGATGACAAGAAGTAAGTTAAGACAATGCACATGCTTAGTTTGTGAGTTTGAACCAAAGAATATTAAGGTTGCACTTGAAAATGATCAACAGATAAATGCAATGAATGAATAGATAGAACAAACTGAGAAAAACAAGACATGGACTTTAGTACCTAGACCTAAAGATAAAAATGTTATTGGTACTAAATGGATTTTTAGAAATAAGATGAATGAAAATGGAGAAGTCACAAGGAACAAAGCTAGACTTTTATGCAAGGGATATGCACAAGAAGAAGGAATTGATTATGGTGAAACTTTTGCACCTGTTGCAAGACTAGAAGGAGTACGAATGTTACTTACATATGCTGCACATAAGAAGTTAAAAGTCTATCAAATGGATGTTAAGTCTTCTTTTTTGAATGGGATACTATAAGAGGAGGTCTACATAGAATAACCATAAGGGTTTGTTGATCCGAATCGGAAAGACATGGTATGTAGATTATGTAAAGCTTTATATGGTTTAAAGAAAGCTCCTAGAGCCTAGTATGAAAGATTGCATACTTATCTTTTAAGTATTGGTTTTGTGAGAACTAGTGAGAACAACAATTTGTATATGAAAGGAGGATCTGATGATACTATTTTGATTGCAGAAATATTTGTGGATGATATAATTTTTGGAGGACAAGATCATATATGTAAATCATTTTTTGATGAGATGAGAAAAGAATTTGAAATTTCTATGTTTGGAGAGATTAAGTTCTCTCTAGGCTTGTAGGTTATTCAAAAGAATGATGGAATATTCATCACACAATCAAAGTACATAAAGGAAGTATTGAGAACATTTGGTATGGAAGATGCTAAACCAGTTGGAACACTGATGGTCACAGGCTACAAGCTAACTAAATATGATGAATCTACAAAGGTAAATTAGACATTGTACCAATCTATGATTGGTAAATTGATGTATGTAGTACACAGTAGGCCTAATATTGCACATGCGATAGGGATTGTTGCTAGATTTTCTACCAATCCAAAGGATTCACATATGATTGCAATGAAAAGAATCTTGAGATATCTGAAGAAGATAGAAGAATATGGTTTATGGTATTCTAAGGAAGGCAAATTTGAACTAAGTGTCTACACTGACGTAGATTGGGCTCGAAATATAGATGACAAAAAGAGCACAACCGGAGGAGCATTTTTCTTTGGTAAAAGACTTGTTACATGGACAAGTAAGAAACAACCTTATATTTCTTAGTCTACTATTGAATCAAAGTATGTTGCTACTACTACAAACTGTTCAAACATTACTTATATCAAACAAGTGTTGGAAGGGATGAATGAGGTAATCACTGAGCCAGTGATTATATATTGTGACAACACTAGTGCAATAAATATATCTAAGAATGTTGTAATGCACTCAAAGACAAAGCATATTTGTATTAAGTATCACTACTTAAGAGAACAATTATAGGAGAAGCAAGTAAAATTGGAATATGTTACATCAAAGGAGAAACTTGCTGATATTTTTACTAAGCCTCTATCGAATGACACTTTTGAATACTTGAGGACTAGACTTGGGGTCCGTCCCCTATCTACCAGTAACTAATGTGATCTGGAGGTTGCATCAGCCTATTTTTATCAAAAGATCATTCATGTTGATGCAACATAGTTCACACTTTGGATTTTGTCTAAGGTTGTGAAAGATTTGTACAGAGATTTGCATATCACTATACCGAGATACATTGTATGCACTAGACAATAGAGAGTTACTTAGCTATTGCAGAGCTGATGTTTTTCTTTGGCATTGTTGTCAAAGGGAGAAATAAACACCAATATGAAGGAACATAATAGTGATAATCTATCTAAGGGAGAGATAATCTGAGAAAGTCAGGGAGATTTTTTAAGATTTGTTGTTGAGAACACAGAAGGAATTTGAGAGCTGAAAAGATCGAATACAAAAAGGAAAGTCTACACTTGTAATGCTAATTTTGTAACGTAGTGATTAAACATATCTAATATCAAGCTAGGGAGAGCTTCCCAAGCTACAACATTTACTTGCATAGTTGTAGAATACATGTTTGGTATGTGCATGGCATATCTCATATTGCTTGTGTTACCATCAATGCCAAAAGGAGAGATTGATGAACTACAACTGATTGAATACATGGAATGACTTGAAGATCAGTGATTAGAGATCACCAAGTACTGAAATGATATGTAAGATAATTAAATCAGTCTTTATGTTGTCATTAATGTCAACTAGTTTTGATAGTACTTATCATGTTAGTTACAAACATGTAAACATATGTATAGTGGATAGAAAAGATGAAGAGTTGAGATATCTACATGGAGAAAGATGGATATGATAGATGAGGATAAGGAATACTTTGGGTAACTTATTGATGAGTCTATGACTTCATGATGTTGACTTGATTATGTTACATTAATCTATTATGAAGTTGGAAGAAAAATGTTACAAGGTAATGTGGTCGGGTGATGAAGCACTTCAGTATACATCGAGCTAGTGTAGTGTATACCAAGCGACAGTATTAACTGAGCTTGTGTTTACTGATGCATTTCTTTGTTAACCGAGTATGGATGAAAGTATTAAATGCTTAAGTTTAGCCGATAGAAATTGATGAGCTAAAAATTGTTATGATTTCGAGACTAAGGATAAAGTTTGTTATGAGATCCACGGCTGACAAAATTTGGAGAAGATCTAAAGGAGGAAAGTGAAATGTTTTATTGACACATCTGTAGAGGAGAGTTTAAGAGGCAAAATCAATGAAGGAGATTAAGCAGCAAAATCTAATGGATGATATGAAAATGGTTTATCAGTCTATATAAGAGATATGAGTTTCATTATTGAAACATGCTAGAGATAGAAGACTGTAGAGATTTTGTGTGAAAATAGTTTCATGCATGCCTGATCAGACTGGTTGAAGAAGAATCAAACTACAGAATAGTACCAAGCATCAAAGAGCTATTACCGAGTGAAAGTAAGTCAAGGAAGTTAATTGATATATTGATCAGAGGATTTGTATGGGCTTAGAATAGATCTGAACATCTACAAATTGATTTGTATTGTAATCAGATCAACTATTGTTTCATTTGAACCATTGATATAGAAAAATCTCTTAACCGAGTGGACTTAACCATCTTATGATATGCCCTATGTCATTCAATGAATGTATATTGTTATCCTATCAACCCCATAGTAAATGTTGGTTGAACGATAATTGTTAGTCTTAAATCCTCTAACAAGGTCACACCTAACAGTGTGTTTTGTAACCTTTAATAGGGTTGGCTCTTCACCAAGCTCACCTCAGAAGAGTGAACAATATTTTGGGTTACCGGTCCCAAGTGGTTTTTCCCTTTACAGGGTTTCCATGTTAAATCTTTGTGTTATGTGTTTCTGTGATGATTGTTTCATTATCATACTTTATATGTTACATATTTGATTTGGTTGGTAATTACTGTGAGTTAATTGACTAGCAATCGATAAAGACACAGACAGTTTAGTATTATATGTTACTGAGCTGCAGAATTTGTTGAATTTGTTTAAAGTGTTACATCTTGATAATTGGGACTGAAGGTTTAACTGATCTAACTGATTCACCCCCCTCTCAATTATTCTAACACCTAAACCTTTTCCCATAACTTTCAAAGAAAACCCCCCTATTTTTTAATTTTGTGAGAGTCTTCCATGCTTGCCATGGTTAAAAAGTAGTTTTACTCCCAGTTTGGAAATACCTATTGAAAGACCATCCACATTGTGTTCCTCCATTATATCGCAGTCTTGGGTGCTTCAGAAACCCTACCCTATGCGGTCTCTGCTGCTCCATTATTTTTTGATACATACATCTTGTCCACCTTATTAATGTGATTTCTATTACAAAACTTTATATCACTTTTAACAACTTTGTGTGTCTTCAATCGTTGATATCTCTTCCTTTAGTTTTTGTGTCTCAAACTTATACAATTCCCTTAGTGTCCTAGTAATGAATTTGTCTCCTCTTCATTATCTTTTCTCTATGAGCTTCATCATGGAACAATTACCTCATCTTTTTGCAAACCCTTCATCTTGGTCTAAGAACAACACCACCTTTTCTATAATTTATTTCAACTAAACTGCAGTAGGTTCTAAAATGCAATCTGTCCTCATTTTTTAATCTATTAAAAAAAATATCAATCTCAAAGGTTATTTTTAACATAAAACTTATTCAAAATTTGAAGAATTGGCAATATAATGATTATCACCTTTTCCTTATTGGTCGACTAATTAAATATTTGACAATGTTTTTTAGGGATATACTACCATCAACAATTACTTTCCCGCAACTTCCTCCCTTCGTTAAGATATTTATAAATTCAGGTGGATTGATTTATGTTGATTGTGATCTCCTCATCAAAAATTACTTTCTTTAGACTAGATTGTTCCTCTCTTTTCTACAATGGTTCTTCTTTGCCTTCAAAAGTTTTCTTCACATTAGCAATCTCTTAATTTTCTCTCTTTTCTCCAAATCATGGACAAAAAATTGCAATTCTTGATTTGTTGTAGATCTCCATTCTCTTTGCCAAAATATGTGATCTGCATTCTCTTCACTGACCATTTGCAATAATTTCAGATTGGGATTTTTTTTCGCTCTACTAGTGGATTTTCATCAACGACCTTTGACCTTCTTCTCAAATTATGTGTTGATGTATGTCTTATTAAACTAGTAGGAATTTCACACGTTTATTTTCTCCTAATGAACAACATTTAAAATTTAGTAGCATCTCATTGTGTAGTTATCTATTTCCTAATGTCAACTTCAAACCTCTTTTTTTTCTTGCATCTCATGTCATCCATCAACAACTATTTGACTCACTTTGTTTAAGATTCTAGAAAACCCATACCTATGCTTTGATAACAATTGATGGGACAAAAAGATATCAATATAATTTCTAAAAGTATATAATGTTCAATATAACATATATAAAACATAGAAGTAGTTAATTCCTTATATTTTCCAATATTAATACAATGTATAAATAGAACTTCCCATATAAAAATAACTAATCAAATCAAATAATGTTCATTATTTTTCCAATAAAAGTCATTTGATATTTTGGTATTCGGCATAGCTGAAATGTTTGGAAAGTAAGATGTCTTAAACTAGGTACACGTCATTGTGTGCCAACCTTCCAAAAGATTATTCCAAAGAGTAACGCACAAAAAAGTGTGAAGTAGTATCTAATGTTGTTATATTCACGACTGCGCTAGTAAGTCCACCATTACTTCTTGAATTTTCCACATAATGACTAAGAATACTAGGTTATAAAGTAAAGTACTTGTGGGGGTTAGAATACTAAGCTCTTTCACTAATTCTTTGTTTTGGCTACATATGCCAAAAAAATGACTCAATGTCAAATATTTGTTGTACAAGTGCATGTTGTCTTATTTTATGTATTGGAATTTAACGTATTCCTATCTTTTAAATGCACAATGGTATTAAACATAATTTTTTTAACATACTTATCTATAGAGGGATTATTTTCTATAGTTCTCTACAAAGTTTATTCCTAGACAAGCTTTAGTAGAAACAAAGCTAGCATCTAGCATCCATGTAGCAGGGTTATATTAATACTCGAGGAATTAGTTTTCTTGCCTTATTGCATAAGCTAATTCTAAAGTTAATGACACTTGTATGGTCCAATTTTCCTTAAGTATCCTAAAAGAGTGGAGTGAAGTGGAGTCACTCTACTCATATTCCCTAAAATTTTCTCCCATAAGTACACATTAAAGTACATATGTCCAACTTGTTTAGTCATCTTTATTAATGAAAATATTTATCTTGTAACAATAGTAGATGTAATTTCATTCATGAGAATGGTGAGGTAATGCACAATTTCTATGCAAGGACTTAGTTGTTGGAAACTACAAATGAAATAATTATTATATTGGCATTGATGTCAAACCTTAACTAATGAGACAATTGCTATCTAGTAAAGTACCATATCTTTTGATTGATGAAGAGGATTTGAAAAGAGGAGATAACAAGAAGACCTAGTGAAAGGTTGAGTTATGAGAAACTTCAATGGGTACTTGATTAGTTGGCACATTGGCAAGGTAATGTGTTTTTTATCTAAAACACTAAGTGAAGAAGTCAATTGTTTTGAAGCTTAGAAGAAATGAGGAAAGAAAGTATAAAAGCCTAGGCTTAACCGAGCAAAAGAGCAGAAGATTAAGAAACTTTAGTGTAAGCCGAGCGATGCTAGTGTTGACTGAGCGCCAGTATAAGCTGATAAAATTTAGTGTCTACCGAGCATCAGTAATTACTGAGTATCTGAGAATTAACTGAGTGAAGATAGTAATTGCTAAGAAGAACAGTTTTAGTGATGACCGAGTTATCCAGTGATGACTGAGTAGAAGAACACATTGATGATTGAGTGTCAGTATTTTATAGTTTATGAAAGAATTGAGATTCCCATCTGACATAGTTGAATTCTTTGGATATGTAGAATGTGTTGAAGATAAGGATGAATGACCTAGAACATTTCATGCATGGTAAACCATTTTTTTATGGATTCAAGGAGTAGTTTTAAGAAGTATCTAGAAGGATAAGGAGGAGAACAAAATGTTGGAAGGATTCGATGAATCTGACCTAAACCTAAAATCTACAGAGATGATTAAGCTACAAAAGATTAAGCTACCTAATCAAGGAGGTATAAGGATGACCTAATTGTAGGTTATGAAAAGAGAGGTTGATTTTTTTCATTGGAAAACCTAAGCAGAAGGTTGAGAAGAGCTGTGAAGAGATGAGAAGAGTTGTGGTGATTAGTTGAAGGGATTTCCAAGTAGATCATGTTAGATTAAAAATTAATTTAATTACATTGATTAAATTAACTTTGTTACCTCTTAAGATTTCACTTTATGCACTTGCACTAGTCATTTAATAATTAAATCTAATTATTAAATGCCTATTTACCTATTAGGGTTTCCCATTAGGTTTTTTGATCTCCTTCTATAAGGATTGATCCATTGTATATTTTTATTCATTCTTTTGGCTGATAATAATAAACTTTCATATTGTCAGAGCAAAACCCTTGTTTATTTCCTATAGATTTCTTCCTTGTGACAGGTTTTTGCATGCAGGTTTCTTGGGCTTAATAGATTTGTTTTTCATCAAATCTTACATGGTATCAGAGCTAGATTTTTTGTAGCTTGTTCATGATTGAAAAAAAAAGGAGCAAGGGTTTGACAAAAGAAATTTGGGATTTTTTGGCTATTTTGAGAGGTTTTGGTTGTAGTTTTTAGTTATGGTGAAAGCGCATTTTTATTAAGTCCTTCCCAGCATCATTTACAGTGGTGTCCTTCCTGGTGTCATTTAACAGATCTACACCTTATTCCTCTGACCGTCGTGCATGAGCTGACGTTTGTGTTGGCAGATCTAAAAAGGTAGAACTTCAAACCCTCGCGGGCACCGTACTTTAACTGGCAATCTTTGTTATCTGTGATTGCTATCTAGATCTATGGATGTACAATAAATATGATGTATTTCATCTAATTCTTCATTGATACTCTTTTTCTCCTTTGTCCTCCATTTGCTTCATGTGTAGAACCTCTTGAGATGAATGCTATTAATAGGCTCTTGTAACTCTTCTCCATCACAGTCTGCTAGCTTATAGGTGCCTATCCCAAAAGACAAAGTGATCACAAAAGGTCCTAACCAGTTTTCTTCCCATTTTCCTTTCTTCTCTCTTTCTACCTAATTTTTGGGATTCTCTCGCAAAACTAGGTCTCCTATTTGGAATGTCCTTGACTTGATATGCTTATTATAAGTTCTTGACATTCAGTTTTGATATACTTTCAAGTGATCAAATGCTTGTTGTTGTTTCTCATCTAGCAATTCTAGTTCATGCAACCTAGCAACTCTATAATCTTCTTCACTTATCAACCCATGTAGATATACTCTTAAGGATAGTAGTTCTACCTCCAAAGGTAAAACTGCTTCTGCTCCAAAGACTAAGGAAAAAGGTGTAGCTCCTGTTGGCATTCTGATACTTGTTCTATAAGCCCATAAGGTCAGGTTTATTTTGATGTGCCAATCTCTACCTAAATTGTCCATAGTTCTCTTCAATATCTTTAAGATGTTTTTTTTCGTTGCTTCCTCTTGTCCATTACCTTGAGGATAATAGATTGATGAAGAGTGATGGATCATGTGGAATTTTGTGCATAACACCTTTAAGTCCTTATTTTTGAAGTGTTTTGCATTATCTATTATAATGGCATGTGGGACACCATATCTACATATTATGTGATTTAGGATGAACAAAGCTATCTATTTTCCTGTTGCAGTTGATAAGGGTACAACTTCCACCCATTTGGTAAAGTACTATGTTGCCGTGATAATGAATTTATGCCCATTTGAGGATGGTGGATGAATCATCCCTATCAAATCTAGACCCCATTAATAAAATGGCCAAGGTATCATCATCGGGTGAAGCTCTTGTGTGGGTACATGTATCAAGTTTCCATGATATTGACACTTTTTACAAGTTTTAGCAAAGTTACAAGCATCTTTCTCCATTGTCGGCCAAAAACATCCTATCCTAAGAAGTTTCTTTGCTAGGGCTAGACCATTCAAATATGACCCATAGATCCCCTCTTGAATTTCTTGTAAGGCTTTATCTAATTCCTCTTTCTCTAGACATATAAGAAGCATTCCATCTAGACTTTTTCGATACAATGTTTTAGAAATTAGGGTATAACAAGCGGCTTGGCATATGAAGCTTTTCTTTTGGTTCCTAGTTTGGTCTATGGGTAGGATTTGGTCTTTTAAATAAGTATATATGTCTCCATACAAGGGTGAGTCATGTTCGGTTAATAAACAAATAGTGTGAGGATGGGTAGGATCAAATGCGGGTTGCTCAAATTCTTCTCCCAGAAATTCATATATGGCCCTTTGATCTAGTATTTGTAGAAGTGATGCCAAAGTTGCCATTGCATCTGCTGATTTATTTTTCTCTCTTGGAACTTGCTCAAATGTGACGAGAGTGAAATATTTCTTTAGATTATCGATCATATTTTTATATAGGATCAACTTGTCATCTTTTGTGAGATATTCATCATTTATTTGGTTAATAACTAGTTGTGAATCACCATAGACTTGTAGCTCGGTTACTTTCCATTCCAATGCTAATTTAATCCTAATGATTAACACTTCATATTCTACTATATTGTTTGTGTATAAGAATAAAAATTTATATGATTTTGGAATAGTATATCCTTGATGAGTAATAAAAAGTATGCATGCTCTTGATCCATGTTGTGTGTATGAACCATCAAAATATAGTTGCCATGTTTTTGCCTCAACATTCACAATTTATGAATCTGGGAATTCCACTTGTATTGGGTGGTCATCTTGCATTGGTGATTCTGCTAACTGGTCAGCTATGACTTGGCCCTTGATTGATTTTTTATCAACATATTCAATGTTGAACTCACTTAGCACCATAACCCATTTGGCTAGTCTTCTATTCAATGTTGTTTTGCTAAGAAGGTACTTTAAGGGATCTATCTTTGCAATGAGTCAGATCTTATGTGCCAACATATAATGGCATAGTTTTTGGGAAGCAAAATCCACGGCCAAACATGCTCTTTCTATGAATGTATAGTTTAACTCATAATTTACTAAAGTCATGTTGATATAATAGATAGCCTTTTATTTTCCTGATTCATCTTCTTGTGCCAAAAGTGCCCCTAATGAATGCTCGGTCACTGATATGTATAGAATCAAAGGCTTGCCTCTTATAGGTGGCATCAAAGTTGGAGGGTTCATTAGATATTTCTTCAATAAATTGAAGGCTTCTTCACACTTTTCATCCCATTTAAACACTATGTCCTTATGTAGGAGTTGAGTGAAATTATGGCACTATCTGCCAATTGAGAGATGAATCTTCATATCGATTGGATCCTACCTTGAAGAGATCTCATCTGACTTATATTTCTAGGTGCCCCCATTTCCATAATGGCTTTGACTTTAGCGAGGTCTACTTCTATCCCTTTTGTTGAGACAATGTACCCTAGTAGCTTTCCTGATTGAATGCCAAATGCACACTTTTTTGAATTTAACCTCACTTTGAACTGCTCTAATATGTCAAAGATCTTCTCTAATATATGTAGATGTTCATCTCTTGAATGAGATTTAGCTAGTATATCATCTCCATAGTCCTCCATGAACTTATGCATCATGTCATGGAATATTGTTGTCATAGCTCTTTGATAAGTTGCCCCTACATTTTTGAGACCAAAAGGCATAACATTCCAATAGAATGTCCCCCATGCACATGTAAATATTGTTTTATCTTGATCTTCAGGTGCTATCTTTATTTGATTGTAGCCACTAAACCCATCCATTAGTGAGAACATTGAATGTCCTGTTGTCAAATCCACAATGGCGTCTATACTTGGTAATGGAAAATCATCTTTAGGGCATGCAAGATTTAGATCCCTAAATTCTGTGCATATTCTTATTGATTTATCTACTTTTGAAACTGGCACTATATTTGAAATCCATTGGGCATAATCAATAGCTCTTATAAACCCAACTTTTAGCAATTTTTCTAACTCCGCCTTCACAAGTAAAGCTATATGCGGATGCATCTTTCTCAATTTTTGCTTGATTGGTTTTGCTCCTTCCTTTATGTTTAAGTGATGCATGATCAAGTTTGGATCTAATCCCAACATATCATCATAAGACCATGCAAAATTAATTTTATTTTCCTTGAAAAATTTGATGAAGTCTTTTCTTTCTTCTCTAGATAGGGATGTTGCTAAGTGTATAATCCTTGGCTTTGATTCTGATCCAATATTTACCTTTTCTGTTGGCTCGATCAAGATAGGAGATTTTTCTTCATAGTGCTCGGGTAAGGTATCCAAAATCCCTTCCTTAGGCACCTCTATTGGGTTTTCACCTTCAGAATCATTCTTTATTTCTTTCTCTCTTTGATCAAATGTTGCCACAATGTGGTTTTCAACATGAGATTCTTTCCTTTTTTTATGTTTTTTTTTTCATTTTTACTTGAATTGAAAGTTTGGATACCTTCCTTTGCCACTTCTTCCTGATATTCTATGGTAGAAGAAGACTCAACTACATTTAGGTATTGGGACACCATGTTGTCATTCAAAAATCTTGGGAGTATGGTAGGTTCGATAGAATCCCATTCAATCAATTCTGGATATATGAGGGTTAAAGGGTCGATATTTTGGTTTTGTTCAATGAGGTTTAAGGAAATGACTTCATTTGAAGGTTTATACATTGTATCACTTAATTCTATGACATGTGCCTCTTTGAGATACTCTAGAGAACTAGGGTCAAAATACCTCACTAGAATCCTCTAAGGTTTCCGTTTGATAAAAATCTTATAGACTAAACCTAGGGTTCAATTCTTCTATAGTAGGTCTCCATGATGGTATGTAGGGTTCTCCTACCCATTTATTTATCTCTACCTCTATAATTGGCACATTATTTATGATCCCTTGGCTTGAGCTTGATGCCTGATTCTAACTGGATGCTACAATAGGTTCTTTCCCTTTGCTAGGAGTGTACGTATGAATGACATCAATACCTTTATCATGACATGATTCATCGAATAATGTATCCCATTCCCAATCATTTGAGTATTCATCACTATGGGACTCTAATTATAATATTTGATCATAAACTATGGGATAGTGTTTTTGGGTATACCCTTGTTCTAGGTAACCTACTCCAGTCTTTGCCTTGCTATCTATCCATGTCATCTCTATGGGCTCAATAATTCCTTTGTTTCTTTCTCCCAAAGGTCCTTAGCCTTTGTATCCCATCTTTTGCATTATCTAAAATCCCTTCCCATATTGATGTGTGGGAATGCTTATATTTTGGATGCATTTTTCTTGAGCACTTGATTCTTCATCCTTATATAACCAGTTTAGAATTGTATTGTCTTCTTCATCCATGGCTGAAGATGTACTTTCCCTCACAAAATTATCATTGTACTTATGAGGTAGATTAGAGGGTCTTCCATATGATTTTGGTGATAAGGGTAAGCCCATCATGGACAAAGAATATTCTCCTATCCCTTTTTGTTTGATTTTACATTGTTCTTCAAAGTTCTTCATCATATGGTCCATTTTTTGGTAATGTGCCTCCTTGGTATATACTTGCATGGATTTAGCTTGGTCTTCTTTCTTATTCTCAAGAGGGCTCTCCTCACTAACCTTTTCTTTCCCTTTTGTTGATGTAGATAGGTTAGTAGGACTTTGGATATTTTCCACAACAATAATCTCTTTTTCTTCCTTTTATTTTCCCTTTAAAGATGGAACATCTTTAGAGCTTTGTCCTTGTTCAATTTTTAAGGGTATAGACCCTTCAGTATTGTGTGGAACTAAAGAATCATTGATAGGTTTCATGTTATTACAATAATGGAAGGGGTTAGAATCCCCGCTTACCATGATCTCTTGTCCTAAATAAGGGAATTTCAAACATTGATGGTAGGTTGATGGCACAGATTGCATTTCATGAATCCAAGGTCTCCCTAATAAGATATTATAGGTTAGCTTTAGGTCTAAGACTTGACAAATAGTCTCTTTCTACATTGGGCCAACCTTAATAGGAAGTACTATGACCCCTTTGGAAGCTCTTTCTTTGTCATCGTAGGCTTTTATGGTAATCTTTTTCTTTGGGTCAATAGCCTCCTCAAAAAATCCTAGGGCTTTTACTAGGTTTAGGGTACAAGTGTTCAAGTCAACTGCTCCATCAATGAGGACTCTTTTCACCTTATGCTTATGAATAAGGACCTCTATATGCAAAGGGAAATTTTGGGGGTGATTTAGTGACATGTCATCTTGTTCTGAAAAAGATAGGCAATGAGGTGCAATAAGATGTCCCACCATGTTTTGGAATTCATCTACCTCCAAATTTAGAGGTACATTAGTGTCCACCAAGGCTTTTTTGAGAATTTCCTTGTGAGTTGGTGAGAGTTTTAGTAATTCCAAAATAGAGATTTGGGCAAGAGTTCGTTGTAATTGATCTACCAAATTATATTGCTTAGATGATGAAGATGAGGCTTGATTTGGTGGAACAATCCTAGGGGCATTTCCAGGTAGAGTAATTTTTGAAGCTTGCCCCCTAGTTACAACATTAGATGTTGCTTCCCTTAATTTCTCTTTCACCACTATAATATTTATGGTGTTCTCTTTACCATTTAAAGCATTGATCATGTTATTATATGTATGGGTGAAATTGACCTTGTCATTGCCTCTTTTGTACTTATTTTGATTTGCATTTGATGACTCACCCTTTTCATGGTTTTGAAAGGGATTTTTAAAGGTTGTATTATCCTCATTGTTTTGAGGCCCTTCAACTTTGATCATTCCATCATCAATGAGATCTTGCACCAAATGCTTTAGCTTCATGCACTCATTAGTCTTATGACCCTTATTATGATGGTATTCACAATGGTGTGAATCATTCCACCAACTTGGTTTAACGTGGGGTTCATAAGGTCTTAGCTCGAGTAGAGTGATGATCTTGTTAGCCACTAAAGTCCTCAAGGCATTTTCCAACGGTTCACCTAAGAAGGTGAATTTCCTCTTTTGGTATGTGGAAAAGTAAGGCTTAGGCTTGTTATTAGCATTATTATTAAAAGGCTTATTGTTAGAATTGTTGTTGTTGTTGTTGTTGTTGTTTTTGTTGGGAGTGCCTTGATTGAAGGGAGCTTTATTAGTTTGATTTACATTATACATCGAAATTGCTCCACTTGATAAATTAAATGGGGTATCCTTCAAGTTGTGGGCTTCCACAACTCCATCATTCACAAGATTCTTGTTATTATTTTTCAACCATAACTTAGGTTTGTCATTGTGATTAGTGGCTCCTTTATTGTTGGTATAATTAGATATATAATAGTTATTATTATTGTTGGTATTGGTATAAGGTTTATTGTCTTTGAACAATTTTATTTCTCCCCTTTTTACCAATACATCTTCAATCTTAATCCCATTCTCAATAAGTTTTTTGAATGTTGGGGGACATTGAAGTTGGAGCCTATAATTCATCTCCAAATTTAAATTATTCATAAATATCTTCATTTTCTCCTTTTCAGGGATACTTTGTGGATACCTTGCGAAAACAGTCCTCCACCTTTGAAGGAACCCTAAGAAAGATTCACCATCCTTTTATTTTGTATCAAATAATTTTAGCATGGTAACCTCATGTTCAATGTTGTAGGAGTAATGAGTTACGAATTTAGAGGCTAATTCCTCAAAAGTCTTGATCCCTTGCAGAAGTTTAGAGAACCATTCCATGGCTTGCCCTCCCAAACTTTGTGGAAAAATTCTCATTAAGTACGTAGTGTTATGCATAAATTCAATACTTAGGGCACAAAAATCTCTAAGGTCATCCTGTGGGTCTAATTTACCTGAGTATTTATCATATTTAGGAAAGATTGTATTGAAGGGAAAAGGTGTCGTAACCAAGTTCTTGTCAAAAGGGAATGGGCACAAGGCCTCAATCGAGAATGGTTTAGGTTTGGCGGCCTTTTTCATTTGATCTATTTGTGCTTGGAACATTTCCAATTGTTTCTTCATAGCACTCATCAAGTTTTCTTATTCTTTTCTTTTCTTGAGTTGATCCACATCAAAATCATGTGGAAGCGTTACCCCTGTTTGGGCTAGATTTATGAAAATTTTATCTTTATCTCTGTCTATCAATTTGTCCATGACTTCAAGAAAATCATTATCTTGAGCAGCTCTATTAACTCTTTATTCAAGGGTTTCCTTAGGATCATGATTAGCGTGATTAAGGTTATCATTGTTTCCTCCTTGTTGGTAGTCATGAAAAGAGGAGTTTCTATCTATTGCTTCAAGTCTTTCTTCGAATAGATTTGGGAGACTATCGCCTTGGTTGTAATTATTGAATGGAGTTTGATATTCAAAATCGGGGACCTTGTTTTCAATGCAGGTGTCATCTTCTTGTAAAGATAGTTTGAGTTAGTGGGAATGTGTAGAAATCGACATCCAACAAAGTTTGATTTTGAATTGATCCTCAAATTGGTAATTGTTGATTAATTATGAAGAGATTTAAAAATATAAGATGAGTTTCTCAATGGATATCTCTTTCACTTGTTCTATGTATTTTTCAAACACAACAACCACAAGTACACTTGTTATTTTTAACCCTCCACACAAAGTGTTTGAATTTGTAGGACGTTATCACAGGTTTTGCACAAAAAGACACTTCAAGAAATCTACCTAGCTCCAGATTTGGTTCGTAAACATGGCTCTATAAGGTAGTATTTGCTAAGTTAACAAGGTTTTAATATGGATTCCATTCAAAATGGACACTAAGCTTTCATCCTCCAAAAAAATAGGAGGCTTTGCACCACCGGTATGTCAGAGTTTTGTGCAATCCCGAAGGACTACTCGAGGAAGTTCAAAATCTTAGTATCCTTTTGTCACACACCCCATTAAGGATGTATGCATTTTGTTTTATAGTGGGTCAGATTCTCATAGAAAAAGAAAGTGTATCCCACTTTGGGTTGTCCCTCTCACAAGCCTTGTTAAGGCAAATCTCGGGAGGTGATCCCAACTATTGATCTAGCATGTTCATTTGAAAGCAATAAAGTGGAATAGAGAAATAGGTTGTGGGATTTGATTCATCAAAAAGGTGAAGAGCATATCCCTATCCACTTCTCAATCCCCAAACACAATTAACAATGTCCAATTACCAACCCTCTAACTAATGAGAATCGAGTATTGCTACTCTTTTCTAGAAACAAGGGGTTTTTCAATTTAGTGTTTGATTTGCTTAACCTTTCTTTTTAATCAAAGAGTTTAACACTTTTGTCATTTTGATTCACTAATAAAAGTGAAGAGCATAGACCTAATGTTAAATCTCTTCAAACAAAGATAGTCTATTTTTAATTACTAGGTTTTGAAAAAAACAAAGCCACAATTTAAGTAAAAAAAATGACTAAGTTTAAGGCTTACCTTTTCCTTGTAGCTAGCAAATGGCTAGGGGAATTTTTGAGTGATTTTCATGTTTTAATGCTTACCCTGGCAATTGTTCCTTTCCAATGTGCTTTTCCTCCAACAAATTAGTCAACAAAACTAGAAAAAGTGAAGAGAACAAGATAAAATTGAATCTAAATATTGCAAATTTTAAGCAAAACTTGATTAAGGTGAAAATATCCAATTTAATGATACAATTTTTTCCTTATATGCTTCTACAACTTTGAGATAATGTTCATGTACCTTGCTTTCTTGCTGAGAATCCTCAAGAACCAGCTTAATGTGAGAAATGTTCTCCTTTTTTATCTTCTTTTTCAAAGCTTTGCCTTCTTGATTGAATCTACTCTCTGGTTTTTTAATTTTTTTTATGTTCGGCCATTATGTAGAGATAGAGAAAACATTTTTTGACAGTCAGATTCTGTTTATTTTCAAATTAAGCAAAAGCGCTATTGAATCTATTGAAAGCGCTCTTTAAATGCTCAAACGCGCTAGAGATCGAATTAAAAGTGCTAAAGAAAATAATAAAAGCACAGAAACAAAGAGTAAAAGTGCTAAAGATTTAAGCAAAGGCATCAGAAAATGATCAAACGCACTGGCTAGTCAGGGAAAAAGTGCTAATAGAAATTTATACATAAGCCATAAAGGATTGAAAGCATTGTTTCTCTATGCAAAGGTGCAATAATTTGTCATGGACATGCTGGTACAATGCTCAGAAGCATTGTTAGATTGCTCAAACGCATTGTTTAAAGTCTCAAAAGCACTATTTCACCTGCAAAATAGAGAACTTAACATGCAAAAATTTGAACAAAATGAAATTTATAGATTTTTAATAAAGTGAATCCTAATGCCCCATGATGGGTGCCATTTTATGTACAAGAATTTGTACCTTCATAGGGTTAGTATTGAACAATAAATCAAATAAAAACTAAATAACCACAAATAGTAACTCTATTTAGCAAATAATGAACAATTGAGCACTATATGGCTCTCGAACTAGGTATGTTAATGTTGAAGCTCTCAACAAGCCTCCATTAATGACAGTCCTAGAATGAGAATTGATATGATTAGCTAAATAAAAAAGTTAATTCCAAATTGAAAATAATTAATTAGCCTTAAATTACCTTTCTAGCTCTAATTTGCAAGAGGTTTGATGTTATTCTCAGATTTTTGGATGAATTATGAGTAAATTTAGCCTTGCTTTTATAGGATTTGACAAGGGTAGGGGGTGTAGTAGAGTTGATCATGATTGGGTTGAGGTTAAGTCTTTGGTTCCACCCTTTGAAGACAATTTAAATATTGTGTCCTCAAAGCTTGGGACAAGAAGACAAGATGAGTGGACAAGATGCTCTTTCAATTTGAGTGATTGAGATTCATTTTGGCTTGATCCATGTGAGCTTCTTTCCTTAAATCCTATTGGTTGAGGCTTTTTCCTCCCATGTGGTGTTGAGAGAAATTAAGATTTAATCAATTGATTTTAATTCATTTATTTAGCCAAGTGTACCCCTTGAATGGGTTCATTTGATTTAATTCCAAACTATACTATTAATTGAATTAATTGCACATTGATTTGATTTAATTTGATTAAAATGCTCTTGATTTTGATTTAAATTGAATTAAAGCTTGATTTTAATTTTGATTGGCTAAATGTTTGTTTTGATCCAATTATCTCAATTTTGGCCTTGATTGCCTTGATTACTCACATGAATGATCTTGTCCACTTTTAGGTGATTATAGTTTAATCTTTTAAAAACCATGTATTAGGATGATGGAGTGAGAGGATTTTTTCACACATGGCTCAATTTCCCCTAGAGCCAAATGATGATGAAGTAATGAGGTGGTGATGGATGTAGGGTTTCTTTCATTTATGCACATGTGAGCCTACCTGAGGCTATTTGTTATGGTGAGTGATGGAAGATTTTAGGCTAGAAGGATCTCCAAGACATTGGCTTTATAGCCCTGAATTTGGCATTTTTGGAGTGGCATTTTTGGAGAAGTTGCAGAGAGGAGCTGTGATGGAGGTGAATTTCACATTGAAAAATCTCCACTCACAACACCCTTTCTGTGGGGAGGTATCGAGACATAGGATCAAAGGAATTTTCATATTTGGGGATGCCAAACTTATTAGGATTTTGGAGGCCCTACTAGGAGAGGAGTTCTTGGAAGCAAATTATAGGTACTGAGTAAATGCTGACATTTCCTCCATGGTGTTTGCATTGGCGCTTTAGTTGGGCACTTGAGAGAGGTGTATGGTTAATGCAGGTGATATTAAAGCCCCAATGGATGGGGGTTTTTATGAAGATGTTGGCTTATGTTTAGCCAGAGTATGGATTTTGTGTGGTAAAAGATGGTTGGAGATTGGTGGATGGCTCCAGAGGTTTATTAGCCTTTTCTAATTTGGAACACAATAGTGAGGAAGGAAGTTAGAATTTGTGATGATAGCATTTGGTGGGAGGAAGTAAAGGAGTATGTACGAGAGGAGTGCAAGGAATTGGTAGGGATCACAATAAGACATTGGGAAAGAAGATAACGAGAAAGAGTTACGGTGGCTCGGTGACTCTTGCATATTGTAAATGAAAGGCGAGTAGTCTCTTTGTTCCAGAGGGTAGCATGGTTACCTCGATGAAGTAGAGGCATTATAAGAGGAAGGTCTAAGATGATATGGAGTCAGACTTCGTATAGGTGCTCATGTGCTGGGGTCTCTTTTTTGGGTCATCATCATGGTTGTTTCTTTCTGTGTCTACCAAGTTAGTATTAAAATAGAGTTCAATGATGTCAAGTTGTAGTATGGATAATCATCTGGATGATGGACCATTTTGTAATTACTATTATATTTATTTATAGCTCATGACGTCCTTGTGGTTTGGTAGTCTAAACTACATATATAGTTGCTCCCAATTTTGAGGTATGGAGGAATATCAGCCTTATCAGGATTAACAAAATATAAAAGATATGTAAATTTTTATTTTAAATATTAATAAAATATAAACAATATTACTAAGCAAAAAAACTCTGAAACCTTCAGTTAAAATTATTTTTTTGAATAATAATAAAAATTTACACTAAAATAATATTATACATTAACATTCTTTTAACCCTTTAGATTTTTAAAAAATTTACTTAAAAATTTATAAAAAAAACTATTTTAGTAGAGCTAATTTTTTAAATTTTAATATAATTTTTTTAAAACTTTAATTCAAACTTAATTAAGAAACAAATAAGATATAAATAGAAAAATTACATCTATAATATTTTTACATTTTAGAAATTATATTAGTTTTCAAATATATAAGTTTACATATAAGTTTGATTTTTTTGAATTTACAAACATTATAATTTTATGATTAAAATTTAGCTCACTTGCATTTTGCATGCCTATGTTGAGTTGGTATGTGGATTTATGTCAATATTTGTTACGTCGAGAGGTGTCTTCTATAGTAGTAGAAGAGTTAAGCTATTTGTGTACATAAAAAAGAAGCGATTGCAATTTTGGCAGTTACAAAGCAATTAAATTGCTTGCAATTACAAAGCGATTGGAATGCGCATGTTCAACATATGAAGAGGAAATATGGAGTCAGGCTTCGTATAGGTGCTCATGTGTTGGGGTCTCTTTTTGGGGTCATCATCAAGGTTGTTTCTTTCTGTATCTACCAAGTTAGTATTAAAATAGTGTTCAATGATGTCAAGTTGTAGTATGGATAATCATCTCGATGATGGACCATTTTGTAATTACTATTATATTTATTTATAGCTTATGACATCCTTGTGGTTTGGTAGTCTAAACTACATATATAGTCACTCCCAATTTTGAGGTATGGAGGATTATCGGCCTTAACAGGATTAACAAAATATGAAAGATATGTAAATTTTTATTTTAAATATTAATAAAATATAAACAATATTACTAAGCAAAAAAAATATGAAACCTTCAATTAAAATTATTTTTTTGAATAATAATAAAAATTTACACTAAAATAATATTATACATTAACATTCTTTTAACCCTTTAGATTTTTTTAAAAATTACTTAAAAATTTATAAAAAAAACTATTTTAGTAGAGCTAATTTTTTAAATTTTAATATAATTTTTTTTAAACTTTAATTCAAACTTAATTAAGAGACAAACAAGATATAAATAGAAAAATTAAATCTATAATATTTTTATATATTAAAAATTATATTTGTTTTCAAATATATAAGTTTATATGTATATAAGTTTGATTTTTTTGAATTTAAAAACATTATATTTTTATGATTAAAATTTAGAAACGAAAAAATTGATTTTTGATCTTTCTAAATTGAAAACTAAAAACTATGTATTACATAGTCCCCATTTTAAAGATTTTCTTATTGATTGTAAGATACTCATTTGTTTGAACAAAATAACTTTATATTTAACTCCTACCAAACTAAATAAAAACTCAATAAAATGTTTTCTACCTATCTCAAACTATGACATTTATTTTTTATATAAACAAAACAATTTTTATATTACATTGAGCTTTAAAATAAGAAACGCTTACCACAAATTGCAAAATGAATAGGAAAAGTCAAAGTGCCTAATCACGTAGCCAAAAATCAATAGAAAAACAATGTTCAATTATAGAGAATATAGAAATAATATTTGATTTTATTTGAAGGAAAAAAATATATTATAAAATATTTTCTGATTTCTTAACAACATTATGTAACAACCGTACTTGAAAAAGTTTATAAAAATTGAAATGTTTTAGTAGATCAAAAGAGAAGGCAAAATTATGGACAAAATACATTTTTGATGTCCATAAATATAAAAGAATGGAATTGCCCACAAAAATGAAAGAATGAATGAAGAAATCTTAGATGGAAAAATGATATTTCTAAGTTCTTCACATATGCACCTAAAATGATATTGATATTCAAAAACTTTTGATATTTAATTAATATAAAAATATTAAGTGAAGCTCACTTCAATAGTACCATGTTTTGATAGGAGAGTTGGTTGATATTTCTAATTTTTGTAATGAATACCTCTTTCCCTGCATGGAATGATAGATGCATTCCAATCAGTCATCACTTAAAATAATATTTGGATTCACTGCACGCAATATTTATTTTAATCTTAATACAATCACCTATAATTAACCCTTCAAGATTTCATATTCATTGAAGGTTGTTATGTCAAGAGATCTATCTTGAGACTAGGAGAAATACTGCGTAGTGTATGAGAAATAATTATTTTTTCATCTTCTTTACAATATGGTTGTGGTACTCTGCCTTTTGAATGACTTTGTTGCACATATGATAGCTCACTTGCAGTTTGCATGCCTATGTTGAGTTGGTATGGGGATTTATGTCAATATTTGTTAGGTTGAGAGGTGTCTTCTATAGTAGTAGAAGAGTTAAGCTATTTGTGTACATAAAAAATAAGCGATTGCAATTTTGGCAGTTACAAAGCAATTAAATTGCTGGCAATTACAAAGCGATTGGAATGTGCATGTTCAACATATGAAGAGGAAATTGTTCAACGTATGAAAATTACAAGAGATAAGTGTTTCAAATTAAATTTTTAATAAATTAACGTTCAAATTTTAAAGCATTTCTATATAATATGGGAAAAGGGGAGTGATGCAAAAGATAAACGAATCACCTCCCTTTTTCATAATTACACAATTAGAAGGAATATGTTGTTAACAAGCTCAAGAAGAGACTCAAGCACTAAATGAAGACAATGGCCCTTTCACTAAATATGTGATTGGTGAATTGAAAATGATGTAATAATTTGATTAAGGTGATTAATTAGATAAGTTACATAAAATCAAAAATAACAAATTGATATAGACTGATAATGAGCAGAAAAGTATAGAAATGGAAAGCAGAGCCCGTATCTGACCTGTGGGTGAAATTTGAGCTAAAAATTCTAGGAATAAGTTGAAACTCATCTTGTACCCAAGGACAGATCACCAAAGGCATTCTGTACGTGACATTTTTGACTGGAACTTTTTGGGTTTTTTGACTGTATCTAATCTTTCTGATTTCGGCCTGGTGGCTCCATAACCTATTCCTGAACATAGAAAAATGGGGAAGAAGGTTGAATAAAGGGGTTTGCCTTAGTAAAACCTTTGTTTAGGAATAAACTTTGAAATGAAATTAAATGAAGGAAAGCATGTTGTCATGTAGCAAAGGCTAGATCTAAAAAATGAAGCATATCATACCTTGATAATGCAAATTCTCCTTTGAATGAGATCATATATGTTGATGCAATAGATTTGACTAAATACAAAAACCCAAAAGGAAATAATGAAAGACAAAACCTTATATAATTGATCTTCTAATTTTCCACAATATTGAATTGAGGAGAAGAGGTAGAAAACTTGAATGAAAATAGGTGGATCTGGATCTTCTTTCTTGATATAAACTCCTTCACTTAGCCTTTAATGGGGGAAAGAAGCTACATCTATGGAAGAAAACACCTTTATTTCTTGAGAGGAATGAATTATTCAATTCTTAAGATTGATGGATCTTGATTGTATGATTTCCTTCCTTGCATTTGATAGCTTGATCGTGATAATGAAATGTTAATAATGGATTATAGATACCAAATTGATGAGAGATAGGGTGTTTATATACATCTCACAACATTTGGGGGAGTTAAAATTAAGCACATCGACTAGCATGTTGTCCTAAATTAACCCTTGTTTAGGAATAAACCTTGAAATGAAATGAAATGAAATGAAGGAAAGCATGTTGTCATGTAGCAAAGGCTAGATCTAAAAAATGAAGTATTTCATACCTTGATAATGCAAATTATCCTTTGAATGAGATCATATATGTTGATGCAATAGATTTGACTAAATACAAAAACCCAAAAGGAAATCATGAAAGATAAAACCTTGTACAATTGATCTTCTAATTTTCCACAATATTGAATTGAGGAGAAGAGGTAGAAAACTTGAATGAAAATAGGTGGATGCAGATCTTCTTTCTTGATAGAAACTCCTTCACTTAGCCTTTAATGGGGGAAAGAAGATACATCTATGGAAGAAAACACCTTGATTTCTTGAGAGGAATGAATTATTCAATTCTTAAGATTGATGGATCTTGATTGCATGATTTCCTTCCTTGCACTTGATAGCTTGATCATGATAATGAAATGTTAATAATGGATTATAGATACCAAATTGATGAGAGATAGGGTGTTTATATACATCTCACAACATTTTGGGGAGTTAAAATTAAGCACATCGACTACGGGATTGGATTCCCCCCAAAACCCTAGTACAAACCCGATGACCAAATTTGGGCCAAAATTCTTGGGGAGAGAATGCCAATGGAATTTTGCACCTAGGAGAATGAATCAATATTTGAATAGGATGTCAGGAGAATAAGGTAGATGCAATATTTTTTAGTACAACTCATTCTAAAGTCAAAACAGATCATAGAGGCCACAAATAGGGCCATAGGGCTTAGGTGATGAAATGAATTATGTAATTGGAGGGAAAAGGGAGAAACACACTTAGAAATAAGGGCCAACCTTGATTTTGAACAAGATTGAAAGGAATATAGGATATTTGAATTTAGGTTCCCATTAAGTGTCATATGATGTCCTACCATAGAAAAGCACTAAAGTGGACCCAAAATAATCCTTAAATTAGAAAAAAATTAGGTACTTACTATTTTGGCCCCCCACTTTAGTGAGAGTATGATACAAAATCATACTCACAATAAAGGAAGAAAGAGAGAAGAATGAAAGAGATATTATCATGGGAAAATTATAAAGAGGTATGACATCACTAAGTTTGAGGATACAAAACCCTAGACAAAGGATCTCAAATCAAACATCCATGAACAAGAGCATGCAAACAAAATGAAACAAAAATAAAGATAGAGACAAAAGACACAAAAGAGGGTTATTACTTAAAACCATAACTCCAAATCAACTAGTAGGAGAGACCTCGATAAAAAATGTCTCAACCACTAATGTAATATTCAGAAATCTATTGCAAGAGCATAATTGAACACATAGAAAGGGAAAGAGCATTATCAAAGATGAAAGCTATGAAGTCATGGAAAGAAGGGAGGGACCATGAATCTAATAGGATAGCAAGTTGTGTTATGCTAGGTGATCCATGGGAGAAGAGGAAGAAAAGATTAGAAAGGCTACAAATTTTTGTTATGCTCGTTCCAATCATCCCAAAGAAAAAGGGAAGGAGAATTTATGGTCTAGAAAGTTGTGTTATACTAGTGAATTCTACCTTGAATTTTTTGCACATGGTGAAGCTTTTAAAAATATTATGCTCAGGGGCAACTTAAAAGGTTTTTGCGCACAAGGGTGGATTAATGGATCAATATTACAGAAATAATTACCTCCATGTAGATTCATAAAAAATGATCAATCCTAAGGAAATCATTATATCCAAAGGGATGAAAAACCGAATCAGTTCTAAGGAGAGTATTGTCTCCTTAGGGATCTAAAAAGATAAAAAAAAGTGACCAGTTCTGAGGAAAGCATGTCTCCTTAGGGATCAAATAAACAAAAAGGACATAATATACAAGGGAGGTCATAGATATGCCCCCATACTTATAATTAAAACATAGGTGGCATCATAAGGAAAATAGAACAATGATACCTACTTTTGATCAACAAGAAGATATCCTTAAAACAACAATATATGCCATAATCCTAGCAAAGAGTAAAAACTCTTGTTAGCTAAGGAAATAGATAATCATGAAAGGATATTCGTAAGTGGGAAGAGACCCTTGAAAAGAAGAGATCTTGGTTTCAAGACTTCTACCTTCAAGGGGAGTTCTTGAACAAAGGCAACATCTTCAATACAAAGAGGGGGAAGAGAACAATAATGCACCCTTTTAACCCCCTATTTCTAGCTAAAAAGGGATTCTTGGTGAAGGATAACATAATTTAAGCCCTAAAGTAAGGATTTTTTTTAAGATGAACATAATTTTATAAATGAGGAAGAGTTTGTGATCAAGGATACACATCCCTTGCATAAGAGATAATCCCAAGTAAAAACAAAACATTTCCTTATAAGAAAAGAATGTTACATGATAAACAAATGCCACTATACTAAGGAAAGTAGATCCTTAGAAAGAAAAAGGAAGAGGAAAATGAGTGCATGAAACCTTGGCCCCCAAGTGTGAAGACAAGAGAAAATATAATATATTGTACACCCTTAGTGATAGTTATATTATAATAGATATGTACTTTCAAGAAAAAGTAAGTTGTAAACTAGGATATGAATCTACTAGAGAAAATCCTTTTATAAAAAACACATACTTATGCAAGAAAGGACATCATAAAATAAGATAAATAAGTCAACAAGGGGAGAATTAATGATTTGAAAAAGAGACCAGAATTTGCACCCCCCTAAATAGAGGATTATCTTATGATAGACATACCCTTTGAGGCATGAAATAGATTGTTGAGAAAAGATAATAGTACTTTTAATGAAACAAAGAATCTCATACCAAAAGGATGTACCATCATAAGATAATGCAAATCCATAGAAAGGAAAAGAAGAGAGGAAAAAGAAAAAGAATGCCACATTATATCAACTTAGTGGATAGATCAATTATAAACGATGTACACTTCCAAACAAGGAAGAGTTTGTAAAGAAGGATATCAATCACATTAGAGAGAAGGATCCTAAACAAACAAGTCCATGTATATATGGAAATCGTAGCATAAAAGATATAAGCAAAAAATATATAATGGATCCTTCAAGAGGAGAGAATAGATGAGATAAATAGACCTTTCCCCCAAAGTGAGGAAACAAGGAGCACATCCTATTATGATGCTCATAATGCACATTATGAAAAGAAAAGAGTCACCTAATCATGTAAGCTACTAAATTTTCATAATGGAGAACAACACAATAGGAAAATGAGATGCTCAGGTATGTATTTGATATCAAGAAAAAATAAAAGATCTGTTGTTAAACAAAGAAGAGATCTATCAACTAAATCTTGAACAAATTGTCTAAACTCAACACAATCATCAAGAGAGTGTTTATTGATATGATTAAAGATATACATAAAACTCACCATTAACAGGGCTTTGATTCTTTGGAAATTTCAAAGCCAAGTGATCATCAAAAGGGGATGGTATTGATACAAAATAATGTCAACTGGAGGATTTGGTTGGGATGAAGAAGGAAAAGTAGTGTCTTGAGATATGAAACCTAAACCACATCTAGTGGCTTGTCTAGGAGGATCTATAGGAAACTTAATACCTTGCTCATTTAGGCCAAGTTCTAGCCCATTATAACCTTGTTGAGTAGAAATATTATATCCCACATTGTAATTAGCCTTTAATATAGAGGGTAAAGGAGATTCATCTTGAGCTTTATGTAAATGTGTGATATAAAAAGGAATATGATGAGGAATATTCTCTTTAGGGATATTCCTATCACTATTCTTATCATCTTTAGGTGGCAAGGAGGAAGAAGGATTATCAAGATCTTCTTGTTTAATTAATATTCTTTGAGAACAATAGGATTATGAATATTGATTTGATAAAAGGAAGATTGTTTAAGGTAATCCAAGGAATTCCATAAACTAGCTTCCCTAAGATTATCCATTAAAGATTGTTGAGGGAGAGGAGATCTAGATGTCACTATCATAATTATTAGGAGTAGGATTAGGAAGAATTTTAGTATTATTAACCTTTGGTTCATTGACAATAACTCTTATGTAATCAATATATTCCATGAATTTTGTTAAAAAAATTATAATAAAAGAACATGAAATATTGATAAGAGATCTAAAATATGACTTATAAGGGAAAAAGATATTTGATAACCTCATAATTCCATATCCAAGAATAACATGAAGGAATAAAATCATCATGAAATTAAAGAAATTATGATTCACCCCATGTGATCGATAAAGAGAAGTAAGGAGAAATGTAACAAGGTAGGTTATCACATACCAATCTAACTTAGTAAACTCCATTGAAATTTAACAAGAACACAAAGGAGATCTAACACCCAAAATCAGAATGGAAATGTTATGGTTTGGGCTCACCAAAATATATAACATGGGAAAAGGGGACCAATGCAAAAGATAACCAAATCACCTCCTTTTCCATAAATACATTTGGAAGGAAGATGCCCCCAATAGGTTGGAGAGGAGACTCATGCACTAAATGGGGACAATAGTCCTTCACTAAATATGTGATTGATGAAATTGGAAATGATGTAATAATGTGATTAAGGTGATTAATTAGATAAGTTATAGTAAACTAGAAATGACACACTAATATGAAATGATAATGAGCGGAAAAGTACAAAAACAAAAAGTAGAGCTCAGATCTAATCTATCGATGATATTTAAGCTGAGAATGCTAGGGACATGCCAAAACTTGTCCTATACCTAGGGATAGAATGCCAATGGTGTTCTGTACTTGGCAGTTTTGATTGAAACTTTATGGGTTTTTTTTACTATGTCTAATCTTCCTGATTCTGATATGGTGGCTCTGTAACCTATTCCTGCACACATAAAAATGGGGAACAAGGTTGAATAAAGGGGTTTACCTTATTCAAACCATTGTTTAGGAATCAACCTTGAAATGAAAAAAAGAAAAGAAAGCATTTTGTCATGTAACAGATGCTAGATCTAGAAAATGAAGTATATCATACCTTGATAATGCAAATTCTCCTTTGAATGAGATCAAATATGTTGATGCAATAGCTTTGACTAAATACAAAACCCAAAATGAAATCATGAAAGACAAAACCTTATGCTATTGATGTTGTAATTTTCCACAATGTTGAATTGAGGAGAAGAGAAAGACAACTTGAATGAAAATAGGTGGATGTGGATCTTCTTCCTTGATAAAAAAATCCTTGAATTGGTCTCCAATGGGGAAAGAAGCTAGATCTATGGAAGAAAACACCTTGATTTCTTAAGAGGGATGACTGCTTAAATGCTAGAACTTGATGGCTCTTGATTGATTTATTTGCTTCCTTGCACTTGATATCTTGATCATGATAATGGAATGATAATAATGGATTTTAGATACCAAAATTAGGAGAGATAGAGTGTTTATATACATCTCACAAAATTTTGGGGAGTTAAAATTAAGCAGGCTAACCACAAAACTAGATTTCCCCCCAAAACCCTAGCACAAACCCCCGAGCCAAGTTTGGGCCAAAATCCTCAAGGACACAATTCCAATGATGTTTTGCACCTAGGAGAATGATCCAAGATTTGAATAGGATGCTAGGAGAATAAGGTAGATGTGAGATTTTTGAGTACAACTCAATTTGAGGTCAAAACACATCATGAAGGCCACAAATAGGGTTATAGGGCTTAGGTGATGAAATAAATTACAAGATTGGATGGAAAAGGGAGACACACATCAAGAAATAAGGTCCAACCTCAATTTTAAACAAGATTGAAATGAATGCAAGGCCCATATTTGAATTTAGGTGCCCATTGAGTGCCATATGAGGTACCACCATAGAAAAGTACTAAAGAAGACCCAAACTAATTCTTAAATTTTACACAAATTAGGTGCTTACAATTTAGGAAGATATAGTTTCATATTACAATCTTTCTTAACATATGAGAATATTATCAACCATTGCTTGAGAAGAGTTCAATGTGCAACATGAAGGAAAAAGTTGATTATGGTTTCCAAGAGTACATAGATGAAGGAAGGTTGAGTAGCGATTAGTGTTCATCCATTTAAATGGTGTAAAGGATAATATTGTTGATGCGTGTATATAGCTCTTTTCGACACTTCTTAGCTCTGGGAATGATAGAGGATATTTTTTCGCATATTTTTGTACCATACTTATTTCATTTCTTGTTTCAAATTTAATTTGTGTAGAATATTAATTATGTTTTGTAATATAATATTGAAATAAAGAGCACTTTCAAAATTTATTATCAATTTCATTTTGTATTAGCATTTCAATTTATATTTTCCGATTTATCAACAAAGTGTCATCTCTTTCTATATGGATGAATTATTCTATGTGATTAATTTCAATAGTGAATATGTGTAGGATAGTTAAGCTTAATTGAGTTTTCAAGAGTTTGTTTCCATATTGTTATCTCTCGACATCCTTTGCATACATATTTTAAATATAGGTATGCTAGTAGTTAGAAATGATCTAGTATATGTATTCAAGATGTGTAATCATGGACACACGAGCTAAAAAGGTAAACAAATAGTGCCTTTGAACCTTCTCACAAATTTATCAGTATTCTGTCTTTTAGCCACTTTCACTTTTGTTGAAGGATTGCTAGGTGATCCACTGATATTGATGATGATCAAAGTCTTTCTCAAAGGACTAATATTAAATATTATATTAGTTAAAAGGTGATCCACTGATAAATTGATGATGATATTTGATAAAATTCAAACTAACCACCTGAATGACAATCCAACCTATAATGAAGAAAATATTATGAAGATAAAATGTCAATCACACATTATCAAAATGAGTGCAACATCGGTAGTCACACTAATTCCAATCATTGGAACACCAATAGTGACAATAATCTCGATCGTCAAAACAAATGCTTGACCATTAATAGAATAGGCAAAGAAGAAGTAATCTAGAGGATTTCACCTACTATATTGAAGTAAACACATGTAATGAGATTGACATGGGATGACATAATTTGGAAGTAATTAAAATATAACATTAGACTCCCCACTTTTGTATGGGTTTGTAACTATAAAAAAAATCTTGATTTAGAAATGCCTCATTTTCCTATGACATTTGATCTATTTAAATACTAAATGCTTCTTTGAAATTCTAAAGGAACAAGAAAAATTTGAGTGAAGTTTTAACTCTAAAGACGATTGTTTCAAACATTAGAAATGTTAAAGATGGTTCTATAAGAAAGAATTTGATGCCTCTGGCTTAGTTAAATATTGGTCCACAATATTCCCATAAGATTGCAAAGCATGATGGTTTGCAATTTTTTTGAAATATAATCAAGATCTCATTCTAAAATTAGGGCATTTTAATCTGCAACAATATAATAAAGGTACAAGAAACATCTAAGAATTAATATTTCAAATCAACACTTAAAGCCCATCTACAAAATCTTCTTGAGCATTAATGATAACTAATACTTATAAAATATTGTGTTACCTATTTCATAATAGGGCATGAATATTGATGATGAGTTATTCCTCGTCTTCACATATATCCCACTCATCAAGATGGAGAAACCAACAATCCATCCACCTTTCTTGGAATCTCTTCCCACATATTTGCAACCATGTAAAATCATGGGCATTATAATGGAGAAGGAAAATGATTTATAGTTGAGATGAATAGAAAGAACTATAGACCTATGGCCTTTGGGATAGATCTCCAACTACCTTGTTGGGATCTTAGCCCTTATAAGAGTGTTTTTCCAATATGTCAATGTGGCCAAGACATAAATGCGGGCATGTTCAACACAAAAATTTGTCCTTAGAGCTAGAGCTTTCATGATAATGGAATAGGACCAGTCCCAATAGAAAATGAATTTTCCAAAATGGTACAACCTTCACCTCTACAATATTAAGTTGAGTGGAGAGTGTTATTTTTTTTATAAAGCTATACTAGCTAGGTATTGGAATCTAAAACACAAACACATGGAAGTTGCAATCCTTACCACTCGTTTATTGTCATATACATTTCTTTCACTACTGTCACTTACATTGGACGCCTTGCCAACTATGCAGTTATTGTTGCTAGCTGATCTTGTGAGGCAATCATCAAATTGTTTCAAAATACTAAATTGTTTACAACCAAATTTGCTTCCATTGTAGGAAGCCTCTTAAATCAATTAAGTTGAAACAATTAATTTGAAATTTACTTGGAAATGATGTTGAAATATTTTTAGCAAGATTTTTAAATTGTAATAAAAAAATTAATTGTATGTCATCAAGTGTTTGATTATTTTTTAAATTTTATGCTGTAAGAGTTTTTTAAACAAGTTTTCTTTTAAGGAATATATTTTGTATGTATAAATGAAATCTTATTGAAAGATACTATCCACTAGTGTAATTTCTGGAAAGGCCATCTTTGCTTGTAACTGGTTTTAATTTGTATGATTTTTAAATTTTCAAGGGGTGCAAGGTTAAAAATTTTGATTAAAGAATTGGTGGTTGAAGGAGTGAATATATAGTAATTTTTTTTGTGTGATTAAAGTCAATTATTGTGAAAGATTTTAAATATGACATGGTTTTAAAAGAACTAATATGATAGGTAGAAATATAAAGATTTATAGTATATGAATAGATTATAATATTATAAGATTAAAAATTATAATATTAAAGATCATCATTTCATAGATTTAGATTTAGAATATACAAACCCATTGATCATTATTATTATTATTATTTTTATCGTTAAAAGACCGAAGCCAAAAGATTATTTAACATTAAGTCAAAGATACAAAAGAAAAAAAACCCCGCTCAGTGCAGGCACTGGTAGGAAAGAGCAGGGTTGAGAAAACCTCTAGCCTTGCCTGGGACCGTAGTTTGGATTCTAATACATAAGAGTTTAAGGAGGGCATACCCTCCAGTACCAAATTATAATATCTAAATATTACAAACTTCATACTTAACTGTTCTATATCTGTCTATTATGTAGAAACCTCAGATGTCCCAGTAGGCCATCCTTCCAAGATTTGCATTCATAACTTTTGTCCCTTTCCAAACTTGTGATGTCAAGCCTTGAGAAGTACTGTATCTATCGCCGGGTATAGTTCCCTAATTGTCCACCCGAAAGATAGCTCCTCAAAATGACTTTTAGGTCTTTATTACTTGAAAATATCTGAGTTTTGGCTAAGATCCTTGTTAGTATATCCACAATATAATTTGTTGTTAATTCAAAAATCTACACACTATTATTACGTGAGTATTAGACTAGTGGAGTCTATTGATAGACGTATTAGTTTTAAAATAAAATAACTATACCTGTCCCTGTACCATCTAATTTTTTTATGGTGTAGATCTCGAAGCCCTGATTCCTAAATTAGATTTAATAGACAGGCATCGTGTTCTTCTTTAAAGAAAACTACTTGGCATATTTTGTTATGATACTGTGATAATTCATAACCTATTCTTTACAAGAAATATAATAATCATTCTATTACAATTGCTAGCATTCGGACTACATATAGTGCATCATCCATGATTTGCAAGTATATTCAAAAAAATCCTCAAAAGCAAATCTATAACAACATTATGAGTTTCTATTAATCCAAAATTGAGATGACATCTTCTGTAAAGAGACAAGACCATAATTCACAGTAATGCCAAAGAAAACATACATTGAAACTAGGATATTAAGCATAGGAGTGCTAGGGTACTATTGTACTTCTGTTAATACAACAAGTTAAACCCGTTGATCATTATTACTGTAAGCATTTGGAAAAATTATTGTATCTTTTAGGATAATATTAAAAATTTAAAGGTGATGAGTGTTCATAAAATATATATCTAAGTTTTTCTTTAAAAAAAAAACTTTTCTAATATTAATGCTTTAATATAAAAAAACATTTTAAAATATATATAAATCCATATTGAAATAGTAAGAAATACGATTATCAAAATACCTTTCCAATTTATATTTTAAAATAAATAAATAAAAAAAGCACTCCACAACAACACTATACAACATAGGAGCCAAGTTCTAATACTAGCACCAACAAGAATTGTTGCATTTAATATACATGTGCCCACCATGCATTTAGTGCTCAAAATCCTAATAAAAGAAATGCAACCACTCCATGGGCAAGAACTAATAACATTTCAAGAAGACATGAAACACATCAAGTACATTCTCATTTATGAGATTAGTTTTATTGGACCAAAATTATTCCTAAATATAGACAATCGATTGTGTGAGGCTTTTCCCTATTGATAGAATGTAAACTTTGGAGTAATATCCATAACTCTTATTGGAAACCTTGCACAATTATTGCATGTAATGGACAAACCTTTATTCACTACACACTTGAATGCTTTAGCACTATGGAACCAATTTACAACTTGATTGTGGCCTTAAAACCTACATTTTGCCAATAAGGCAAAACTCCAATACAATTTAGATTTGATAGGCACTGACAAATATACAAAATGTAGAACCAAAACAAGACGATTGGGAACTACTAATGATGCAGACAAGACAACAACTCACACTTGATAAAAATGAATAATTTAACAATTCAACACGTTTGTTCACCACAAATAATTTGGTAAGGATGCATCATAGAAGAATGATAAAACAACAAAATTGTCCAATTTTCATAAGTACTACAATAAATACTCTAAGTAATTAAAATATTGAAGCTAATGAAGATCAACTTGAAAAACACGTACTATTTTGCAAAGCCCAATGAATTATGGTAATCGCCAACATATGGACACAAGTGGGTCTTGTCAATGGAGCACTTGGTGAAATTGTTGATATTGTATATAGACATGGGTTGAAGCCCCTAGATGTCCCCATGTACGTTATAACAATAATTGCCAACTATAATGGCCCACCCTAGAATCCAAAAGGCCCAAAGAGTGTACTAATAACATTGACAACAATAGTTAATCAGAGGCAAATACCAATTGCAATGACATGAGCTATTACAATTCACAAATCCCAGGGTTTAGCATTGCGAAAAGTGATTATTGATATTCAAAAAAGAAAATGAAAAGGTTTAACATTCACAACCATATCAAGAGTGAAATCATTAGATGGACTTCACATTTAACCAACATTCTCTTTCAACAGATATTCTAAAATGCAAAAAACCCATATACAACAATAAAAAAAGAAATAAGAAAGGCATTTACAACAACTATGTTGCACAAAAAATAGTCAATGCACATCTTAAATATCATGAATAATCTATTATAACTCAAATGTAATATAATTTTACATGCTGACATGCGTTCATCTTGTAGGAATACCTCAACCATAGGAGGAACTTTAGAGTCAAAGAACAAAAAACTACATATTGTGCACAATACAAATCTCATGGGCTATTCACAAAAAATGTGTATGTAGTTGGTGAAATAACTATTTCATTGGGTTTACTAGAAGTGGATGTTGCATTTCCTTCACTTAAACTCTAGATTTGCCTTTGCCACAATCTTGTAAACACTATTTCAATCGAGATCAATACTTAGTAGCTCAACTTCTATTAAATACAAAGTTTAGTTGTGCCCATAGCCTCAAAAATGGAAAAAATATTGTTCTTATCAAGATGTGTATTGTTTTGTATGATATTTTTTAATTTATATATATTTTTTCTAGTGGATTTTAACATTCCAAAATTTCACTTGCAATATTTTAGTGGATTTTAACATTCCATAGTAAATATTTTTTTCTCTTTGTTTCACTTGATTTATAATATTGATAATCCCTATATAAAAGAGCTTTGACAGTTTTGGTGACATAACTGTTTTATTGGGTTTACTGGAAGTGAATGTTGCATTTTCTTCACTAAAACTCCAAATGTTGGAAAGAATCAAATATAAATTCCAATAAACAACAATGTGTGTTTCTAGAAATAGTTTACTAAATTCTTAGCTGAAATTATAGTTTTCTGGATAGTTGCAGATTAGAAGTTTCCATCAAATAGAAATTGTGCATGTAGTTGGTAACATGGTTGTTTTATTGACAATCTGTTCTCAAGCTTAAATAGCTACAGAAGGATATAGAGAGTATGTAGTTGATAACATAGCTATTTTATTAGCAAGCAATACTCAAGCTTAAATAGTTATAGAAGGATATCGAGAGTAAGTAAACTTGCACAAACTAGATTTGTTGAAAAGACACAAAAAGTTTTAAACAAATACAACTAGCATCTTAAATAAATTAATGAGAAACTTGCAAAATAAATATCTAAAAGAAATTGAATTATTTCTTGGCACCATCAAAAGTATGCCCATTTCTTTTTTGATCTAAATTTCTCAGCTCTTTCAAGTCTTTCAATGACTACATAATAGATTAGGCAAATAAAAGGCCTCATTTAGTATATGTAATTATCGACTAAACCTTGCACCTCTTTTGATGCAAGTGCGAAAACATATAAAATGAAAATATCGGCCGTCCCAGAGATTATGTTTGGCCTTGTGAACGTTCAAACTTTTCCGCACTCTGTTGCTACAAACCGGTCTCCTCAACTCATTTCTTCACCAGTTGCTTTCTCCTCATTCCGACACGACTGGACCAATAATGCACTTAAGGTTGTTCAAGGATTCCAAATTCCGTCCTTACACATATCCTCGACAGAATTCATTGTCATACCGCGAGTTTCACTGTACCGCGATACACTTTGCTCCGCTTCAAAAAAATTACGAAGTGAAATCTGCGAACCCTTGCAATCCCATATTAATAAGAGCTTTAATGGACCCTAAGAAAGAAGCAGTTACAATTGGGCATTCTCAGGCAGAGCCCCAATCCATGAAGGTTCTATTTGTCGAGATGGGTGTTGGCTACGATCAGCATGGGTAGGTCTTTAGTTCTTTAATCCTCCAGTTATCGTGTAGGTCTTCTATAGACGGTGAATGTGTGTGTGTGTCTCTGTCTATAGTATGCTTATTCTTATTTGTTAAAGAGATTGTAGGTACCAAGTTTTACGGTGAATTCTCTAAGTTACATTCGATTGACTTGCTATAAGTTTTCACGTACCAGGATATGGTTACAAATGCCTATATATTGAGGCAATTTGAAAGGAAATGTGTTTCACCTTCTACTTTATTTAATTTAGCTATTTTAAAAATTATCTGTAAACAAGATGTCTTTGGGCAGGTCCATACACCTACTGGTTTTTAATACTGATTTTTTTTTCTTGTATGTTATTTTTGTCATTGTTCCGAATGCTGTGAGTGACTGTGATTTGGAATTTTGCTTTCGGGTTGTCCACATTTGTTAATGTCAAATCCTCATAGATGTCCTAATTCTGTAACAATTTGCTGTAAGCTGTGTAATTTATATTATTATAATGAAGAGTAGTATAAGCATTGTTACAGTTATGTGCAGACAAGATATTACTGCAGCAGCTATGCGTGCATGCAAAGATGCAATCAGCTCTAACTCAATCCCAGCATTTCGTACAGGTATGTCCTGCAAACTTATCCTCTATAAACAACCTCCTATGCTCACTGTTCTTAACATCACATAAAAGATGCCCTAGATTTAGAAATTTAGATGCTTAGATTATAATTTGTGTCCTTGCTTTAAAACATTGATATCCAGGAGCTTTAGTTTGACTAGTGTCCTTAGCTATGGCTACGAGAGCTGAATATTTAGATAAGTAGTGCAAGCTGTAATTTGAATTTTGAAATGGTTTTGCAGCCACATTAGCAGCCAATAAATGGACATTGGGAAACTGTACTAAAATATGCAATTAAGTCATTTTGCACAGACAACATTAATCGGCGCTGTTTTAAGTATCCCAACACTTAATTGTCCAATTTCACACTGATGCAAAACATTCTGGCAGCAGACAACAATAGTGCATTAGTGCCTCCAATATTTTGAAGAAGAAACGAGTGGTCTGACTCTGCATCTCAAAAAATGCAGCAGCAGGAGGTATCCTTTACTGTGTTTCAAACACTTGGTAGTTCTAAACTAAATATTGAGAAGATGCTCTTTCATCAGTTCGTAACAAGACTGATGGGCTATGATTAAAATGAAGGGTTTAGAGGCTTGCTTTCTGTGTTAAAGCTGTCTATGCACACCAGATATTGCATTGTATTAGGTCTGGTTTTATTCTGTACATGTTGTACAGAATTTTAATTACAATAATAACACACTATGTTAATTTTTGAAAAAAAAGTCTGAAACGCACTCAGTCTTGGCATGTTTCTTTAACTCTTATTTTAATATAAGGTCTCAAGAAGTTTTCAAAGTGACAAAATTGACAGTGGCAATAGTCTTACATCCTACAGTCAGTTTTTCCACAGACTCACAGAAATATATTTTAGCAATAATCCTTAGTGGTGCAGAACAGGACCATTCATTTGTAAAGGAATTTGTTGAGAGTATCACAGTCTAATTTAAGTGTCACAGTCTCATTTGTATCACTTTTTTCAGTTAGGCATGCCCTATTGATGACGTTAAATGTAAACTGTTTTTTCAATAGCTAAGCAATGGAAATGTCATTTTCTTCTGTTTATTTATTTTTTGATCTATAAGATGCTACCTAGTTGGCAGTTCCCTGTATATTATCAACAAAATTTGAATTACATCAGTTTACTTCTCCCGGAAGACTATATTCTGTGTACATTTTCCATGGTGTGTTTGTTGTGAATGAGGACACGTAGACCATCAACAACTTCAGTAGGGAGAGAGAAATGGAGTCTCATGAAGAAGTCAAAAGTTTAGATACTGCTGCTATCCCATTGTAGCCTCATCCATCCAATCTTCTTTGACAAGTCTCTACCACTACAATGATGATTTTTCTTTGTGTTATTTTGCCAACCTTGTGATGAAATCCATGTACAGTTCTTCCAATGCTGAATAGGGATGGATAAGGGTTGTGGAAGATTTTGAGTCTTGACTGTTTCACCCGTGTTGTTGCTAAACCAAACATTTTGCCTCAAATTTCTATACATCGCTTTTGAGATGCTTCCTACAAAGATCAAATATGAATTAGTGACACGTCTTTAAGGAGAGTTCCACACATCAAGATGCTTGAGTATCCCCCAAAACCTTATTCGTAATGGCTGCAATGAAGTTGTTGATCTTCCTACCATAAAGAGTTTCCTCTCCAAAAATATTTATTCTTGGATCATGTTGCAATCACTGAATGACTTGTAAAATATTAGGATACTGCTGCTATCCCATTGTAGCCTCATCCATCCAATCTTCTTAGAGTATAGGTATAACACAAACTAATGCTTTTATGTTTTCTCTTCTGGATAGTGCATCAACCACCATAAAGCTCTTTCCCCCTCTTATGTATGATCTTGAAGTCATTCTAATCAGTAACTCATTTTTGTTGCTAGTCTAGGGATAACCTTTACTTCATTAATTATTTGGGGGTATCATGATCTATTTTTACCTATGTTACCCAGGGATGCGTCCCCGGCCAAAGGGTGCCATGTACACTAAGAAATGTCTGAGGACATGGGAACAGATCAGAAACGTCCCTTGCTGTGCCCAAAAACTAAAAAATGGAAATGCATCAGGGATGTTTGAAAAATGTGGGAAACAGCTGAAAATGGCTAGCCATCCATCCAGATAGGGGACATCTAGATGTCCCCTGATCAACCCAGGGACAACTAGCTGTCCCCTATGGCCCAACAAGAAAAAGTTTCATTTTATTTTAAACACACAAGTGATTAAAAATAAAGGGGTGTCAATTAGAAGGTGTGTTTAAGGAAATTCAGTACACAAGTTATCTATGGTAGGTGGTCAATTCATCGTACACATCTTATAATCAGTTACCAAATGACAAACATTAGGGTGGAAATTGTTGATGTTTATAGCTTCGATCGGATAAAATGATCATAATATTATATGCAATATATTAATATATATAATGATGGACATTATTATTATATTAATATACGTACATATAATATTAGAGTAAATAGACATCATTAATGTTCAACCTTTCTAATAACATTTTGTATTGGATATATTTAAAAATATGAGATAATATTATTCTACATTATATATATGCATATTAATATACATATATAAAATGTATATTATCAAATTATATTGAATACAGATTACCATTGATAAATATTCATACCTTACCCCGATTAATATCGGGTGAGCATACCGTATTATATCGGGTGTCTTGGCAAACATTATCGTCAGGTTGTCTTACGATGTATTGTGACTGTTATGTATTAACAGTCACGATACTATCGTGACTAACAGTCATGATAAGTGACTATATATATTAAAACAACTAATGCGATTTGCGTTAATACAAACTGATAATTGTTATGAACTGTCACGTCATTTCATTATGAACAAACATGTCATTTCAAATGTGAACAGTCACGTCACTTCCTGTTCACATTTGCTAGTTCAATATTTATAGATATTCAAATATGTAGATTCAATCAATAACCAAGGCAATTGCAATCTACTACATATATTCAGTTTATATCTTATCTTCTGATCTCAAATTATTTAACAGAAATCAGCTTCTGTCACACACAATGCTCACAATGGAAATCTGAAATGTAATATAAGAAAACTCAAATCAACCCTATCAGATATCAGAAAATAAGGATTCTTATGAAACGTGAATTTGATTCAATTAAGAACCTAATTTGACTAAATATGATATACAAGGAATACAAGTTTCCTCAACCAAACCCAGAAGTAATAGAAGGTGAGAAACTATTACCTGCATAAAACTAATTCTAAAACTTGATTTGTGGTTAAATGAAGGCTTTAGATCAAATGATGATTATTTTCAAGTGGAATATATAAGGTTTTGAAGAGAAAAATGGCCAAGCACTCAATTATCAACCTACTCAACATAAAAAAGGCTGTCTAAATCCAGGGTCATAACATTTCAGTAAAAGTCCTAGGGCAGGGGCAGTCTGAAAACAAAGAAAAAGCCTGGGCAGATGGTGAGCTAGATGATGGAAAATGGGTAGAAAGGAAGCTACCTATTGCATATGAAGAATTAGGTCCTTGACTGGGCTATCAATGAGTGCAGCAACAACAGAAAAAGGTGAGGTTGGGTCATATGACAATAAACAAGCATCTACTTAATGGCAACATAGTCTGCATCAAGCTCTTTAGGAGAATGAATGCAATTAAATATTGTTAAATTTTAATTTATTTGTCACTTTCCATGAAATAAAAATCTCAATTGATCTCTAATATTTATATTATGTAATGTCCCTTACAGGAACCTTACTCAATTTTCCCTAAATTTCCCTAATTAGGGTTTGGATGATGCTTGGAAATATGCATTGTCAAATTAGTATTTTAATCTTGAGCCTGCTACCAGGTTAGTATCATAAAATTCAATAATGTAATATAGAGTTACAATTTTCAAGATATTCAATCGATGGCTTTGGAGTTCCATCAATGTCTCAAACCACTCATTGCCATTATGGAGCACCCATGGGAGATCATGCAAGGCGTCTTTGAGCCTATCCAACAAGTTCAGGGGTCCGGAAGTACAACTGACATACTGCTTCCTGCTTAACTCTTTGGACTTCAGGGGCACGGAAGCACATCCATCATTCAACCTCATGCTTAACCCAGATGGATCTTCAGCTATTTGCCCTCCTTGTATGTACTATATCTCCCCTCCACAATGGAATGACTGGTTGGTTGGAGTTCATAAATATAAATATGGAAATTCAGGCTGCTGAGAACAAGGTTTATCTGAATCTGAAGATGTGTTTTTAATTTATTCCTGTTGTTCTGTATTTTATTGTCTTTGAGCCTATCCAACAAGTTCAGGGGTCCTGAAGTACAACTGCCATACTGCCTCCTGCTTAACTCTTTGGAGTTCAGGGGCACGGAAGCACATCCATCATTCAACCTCATGCTTAACCCAGATGGATCTTCAGCTATTTGCCCTCCTTGTATGTACCATATCTCCCCTCCACAATGGAATGACTGGTTGGTTGGAGTTCATAAATATGAATATGGAAATTCAGGCTGCTGAGAACAAGGTTTATCTGAATCTGAAGATGTGTTTTTATTTATTCCTGTTGTTCTGTATTTTATTTCTGATTCCTTCGATGGTGATGTAATATACTGCTGTATGTGTGTAAGGACTGCTGTTGTATTTGGTTGGTTCAATCTGTAATGCTTATCAGATTTTATGTTTTTCTTATGTTTTCACCCTCTCACACAATCCTTCCCTATCTCCATGAATATCCTTATCTCTATAACTGAAAAGGGATACCTTTTCATATCTGCACATTCTTCCCAAGAGAAGCTACTTTCCATTAAGGATCGCAGCCCTTAGTTTTTACCTTCCTTATCTTCTCATTCTTTACTAATCTCTGCACAATTTGTAATTGCTGCATACAATATGATTGAGATCGCTGCATGTAATAGTGTTTCTATATGTATTTCTGCTGCTCCTATTCCATAATCACTGCTTTTCTGCTTAAGATATTCACTTTTCTTCTTCTTAATATATTCACTGCCTTTTATCTTATGAGCCTGCAGTTCTAATTGGATTCAATTCTTATCCTTGTCTTCCATTTCAAAATGAATGTTTCTTTATACATTATTGGTGAAAGGATCACCACCTTTCATAAGAATTGAGTCACCACTTTTCATGGTTATCTTTGAGAATAACATAATATTCCCCAAATTGATCTCCCTTGGATGGTCTCCTCAAATGAAATCTTCTTCCCTTTATATCTTCCAATATGAGGGAGAGTCACACCCTTTCACCATGTCTGCCCCTATGAAAGGGCCACAACCTTTCACAATTACCACCCTCCAAAAGAGTCATAACCTTCCATCATTTATGCCCTTTGTGAGAGTAACAACCTTTTATAATTACCACTCTTCGAAAAAGTCACAGCCTTTCATCATTGCCATCTTTTGAAAGAGTCACAACCTTCCATAATTACCACCCTTTGGAAGAGTCACAACCCTTCATCATTTCTGTTTATTGAAGGAACCAATTTTATATCTCACCAGTCCCTACAGCATTTATCTTTCAGCATTGATACCTGGATGAACACAATTTTTTATTGATTCAATGATTTCTTTAGTGTTCATACTACTTACAACAGTAGTTTGTATTGATTGATTGCTGGCAGCATTCATTTGTTGGAGTTGGTAGCCATGTCCTGTATTTAACAATTAATTTTCATTTCGTATAAATTTTCATATCATATCTCAACTAGGTTCTCAAAAGTTCATACTTCAACTGTGAAAGATATCCTTAAGCTTTCACTTCAAGCTACTCATAGTGTCTGTATGATGTGTAAGACCAATGACATAATCTATGCTCAATTGTCTCTGATTTACTATGAGAATCAATGACAAGTGAAACTGTTTATTAATTGTGTCAAATGCATTTTCTCAGAAACATGAAGGCCCCATTGGCGTGTTGACCCAATGTTCATGCAAATATTTAAATGAAAACTTAGTATGAGTAGATAGAAAGTGAGGGTCCATCATTTTCATTGTGATGATAAGGCCAAAAATAAGAAATATTGCGCAGTCAGGGCAACCAGACCCAAACAAGAAAAAGGAGGAAATACCATTCTCCTGAGTTATTAAAACTATCAGACATCATCAGGATTCAGAATTATAGCAGTTGTTCGACAAAGGCATGTTGAACTATCAACCACTAGAAACAGGTGGACACTCAAGCAAACATACATATAATCTTGAAAATTTTAAAAATTCAATAAAGTGTTCATAAGTAAAAAATTAATTTCACTAACAAAAAGCCATAATACATTCACCATGGAATACTGGTTATATGAAAGGTTATTTGTGGCCAAAGGGACGGGGTTTACTAAATAAGCCTTCATTAAATAATCAGTGGGTTTCTACATGCTCTACAATTCATATTTTAAACGTAAGAAAAATTATTTCTTGTAATAAACAGAATATTGCAACTAAAACAGTAAGCAGACAAAATTAAGCACTTACATTTGTTCTTTTATTTTCATCTTATGCTATTATAGCAATTTAGCCCTAGAAGGACTGAGAAACAACTATAGAAAGTTGATTTGAATGGGACTCAGCAAGTTTTGAGATGTGGAATGACTAGAGTTAAGATATGCTAATTTATCCCTTTCAATAAAGGCCTCTCAAGAAACATCAGTAATATTATAATCTCCTAAACTTCCTCAAAATACTGCAAAGGGAATTTGTTCATGATGATTGAGATAGTATAATCAAACAATTGTTTGCATGAAAAAAATGTAATTTATCTTAAGAAAATTACAGATGGTTGTTTGCCCAAGAATTAAAAGCATTATGCTCCACTTAGAGAGTCGCAAGAGAGACACCTTACCAATATGGGACACAAGCTATTCCCTTCATTTCTGAGAATTCATACAGCAATGATCCTAGTTGCAAAAAAGATGCAAAATCACGGTAACAAATAATGTGAAATGACACACGAGTTACTGAGAGAGAGAATTCCAAGGTTGACTACTCGATCATTGCATCATTAGTTAAAAAATTAAAAATATGTACTCAAACACAAGTAATGAAACCACATAATGAAAATGTTGAGAGACCAAATATTCAATCAAGGAAACCATTTCAAGAGCACGGGTGCTAATAAATGTTGCAAAAACATTTGTAATGAAACTCCAGAGAGAATATGAGGAAGAAGATAGATAGGAGACGTGAAGAACTAAAAGAAGCTTAATGAGGAAGAGACCTATGAGCTCTTTAGAATGGGACAAAGTTACTGCATCATAGCTTTGACCAGTCTTCAAAGTGTGTGCCTAGTGAACCTAGTTCCCATCTACTGGAAGGAAAGTGCATGCAAAGTGGCAAAGGGTTTATTTTTCACATCTGACTTTGATATTCCTCACTAAAGGGAATCTTCCCTAATGGAACAAAACAGTTGCCAGAGAAAATAATGCATGAAACATTTTATAATCATTTTGAAAGGGCAACTTAATTATCCTAAATGCTAACTTTAGGATAATGATAAGCCTGAATAAAATGTTTTCCTCTAATACTTATTTAGTGTAGCATACAGTACTATATCTTTATTCGATTGAATATTTCAAATCCTTCTTAGCATCTTCATTTTCCAGAGGTATCTAGAAGCAATCAATTTTCTTGAAACACTATTCCTTTTAGGTGCATTATCTAGTACACAAAGTGAAAAAATTACTCCAGACTGTTCAACAAATTGTTTTGAACATTGCAATCGCTTCTGAATTACAGGTGCTGTACCAGGTGTCAGTTTTGACCAGATGAAGGTGAAAATAAAGCTAGGTGTTCCTCATTCTACACAAGGCTTTCTTGACATTGAGAGAGTGAAATCTATCTTTCCATAGTAAGTATGTTTTTCTTTTCTGCATTTACAGCTTTCCCAATAGAGAACGAAGACATTGATTTCTTTTTTCTCACACATTCGTAACAGTAACTTTGCACAGTAAGCAAGTTTCAATTTTCAGAAGAGCCATAAATCAAATGCAGTTGCAGAATAACCATCTAAGAGACTAAAAGACACATCAACCCACAAACAATATTTGGACCTACATTAAAATTATATGATTTCATCTCTATTCTGGATCTTGAGTTAGGTTTTCACTAGGTCCCAAGGATTTCATTTTGTTTATACTTGTTTTTGTTACATATGCTTTTTGTCGTCTCAGGTTAGTGCCTACGTTTGGGTACTAGCTGTGTAAGAACATGGGTTACTAGGTAGGCTTTTGTTTCTTGTAGTATATAAATTTTTAAGAGCGGATAGTTTATTTTTCAACATCTAAATCGAGTTAGCATAATAGTTTTCACCACCTCCAAATGTAGTTCCTTTTGTTAATTTTATACTAGAAATGAAGATGAGCAGCAAAACAAAAATAATGAATAATAAGACAACAAATACCTTGGGAAAACCCTCCAACTTGAGGGAGAAAAAACCAGCCACAAAGATATCACTTATATATTTGATGAAAGGGCAGAAGACTGATTTACAATTTACCAAACACTAGGCCAAATGAATTGATAATGATAACATCTCTCTAGATGTGAATATACAAACAATAATGAATTCTCCTTCATATCGTTCTCCCTTGAAACAAAAATATCGATCTGTATGTGAATGCAAATTCCATCTTGAAGTAAATAAACTTGTCTTGACTCTTCATTATCTTGACAATGAAGGGTCAGCTTCTTACAAAAAAAATGACGTTACAAAGTGAGGCGGCTTTCTATGTTGATTTGGCTCCAATAAAATATTATTTGAAATGAAGCGTCACACCACTTGAGTCGGCCCAATAATTTATTTATTTATTTCGAATTTAGGAGGGAAAGAGAACTCCTGCCACTATAGCATCAACACTCCCTCTTAGCTAGGGAGGTATCTTTCTAGATATTCATGTCATGGAGTCTCTCAACATGACACCCACAATGGCTATGCCCATTTGTGGAAAAGAGTTTATCACTGAATCTCTCAATGTGATAACGTCATGGAGTCACTCAACATGACGTCCACCATGGCTACTCCCATGTGTGGAAATAAGCATGTGCACAAGTGCTCATCACAGAGTCACTCAACGTGATGTCATCATGGAGTCTCTCGACGTGACGTCCACCATGGCTACTCCCATGAGTGGAAAAAAATCTCCATTTCAGAGGTGGAAGAGGGCTTTCACCTCATATTTCTCCATCTCAAAGAAATATGTATTTTAGCAAGTAGCAAGGATCACTGATGCTGAGACTCCCTCTCAACAAAGGCAACATTCTCCACAACACCAAGCTTGTCTCGAAAATGTGCAAATTTCACTCTGGAGAGGTGCTTGGTGAGAATATTAGCCGTCTGTTCATCACTACAAATATACTTGAGTTGAATTGCTTTCCTCAGCACCATATCTCTGATGTAATGATATTTGATCTCCACATGTTTTGTTCTATCATGAAACATTGGATTGACAGAGAGCTTCACACAACTTTTATTATCACAATGAATCATAGTTGGCTCTGATATTTGACTAAACAATTCTACAAGGATCTTTTGAAGCTACACTGCTTCTCGAGCTGCTACACATGTTGCAATGTATTTAGCTTCTGTAGTGCTTTGTGCCATAGAGGTATGCTTCTTGCTACACCAGGAAGTCAAGATAAACCCCAAATTGAAGCAACATCTAGAGGTGCTTTTCCCATCAGTTACACTCCTGGCCCAATTAGAATCAGAATAACCTGGTAACTTTAGATCTTTAGAGGAAGTATATTTCAAGATACCACCGTACCATGCAAGTATCTCAAGATATGCTTTGCTACAACTAGATGAATTTGTGTTGGTTCACACATAAACTAACTGAGAGCCCTCACCACACAACAAATATCTGGTCTAGTATTGACTAGATACATCAATGATCCAATCAACTATCTGTACATGGTGGGATCTACCAAATCTGAGCTAGTTGCAGAATCACTCAACTTCTTCAAATTTGTTTCCATAGGTGTAGACATGGACTTGCAATCCATTATCCCAAATCTCTTCAAGATATCTATGGTGTCTTTCCCTTGACTAAGAATAATCTCATTGGGTCTTTGCCACACTTCTAGACCGAGATCCTTCTTCTCAAATTCAGAGGCTAATTCTTTCTTACATTTGACAATGAGATGATCTACTCTAGTAAGAAATAAATCATCAACATAAAGAACCAATATTAAGGTCTCACCATCAACTACCTTGAAGTAAAGATTGGAATCTACAACATTCTTTGAAAATCCCAAGCTCATCAAGTAGTGATCAATCCTTTCATACCATGCTCGAGGTGCTTGCTTAAGGCTGTACAATGCCTTCTTCAATCTGCATACATGAGACTCCTTCCCATGAATCACAAAACCATCTGGTTGCTCAATGTACACTTCTTCAATCACACCATTAAGAAATGCAGTCTTTACGTCCATTTGATGTAGCTTCTAGTCTTTAGCTAATGCAAAAGCAATAATAATCTATAGATGTATATCAAGCAACGAGAGAAAATGTGTCCTCATAATCTATTCCCTCCTTCTGAGAGAAACATCTTGCCACAAATTTTGCTTTGTACTTCTCAATGCTCCCATCAGTTGCATGCTTGATCTTGAAAAGCCAATTGGAAGACATAACTGATTTTTCTTCAGGTCTTGGTACAACATCCCAAACATCATTCTTGGTGATAGATTGATATTCTTTTGTCATAGCATCTCTCCACACTTGCTGATTGGATGCCTCCTCAAAACTAGAAGGCTCAGACTCAATGATGTGACTCATAAATGGCACATATCTTGGAAACTTTTGCGGTCTCTTGCTTTCTTGAAAGGTGCCACGAGGAGCTGCATACTTTTTGCCTCTTTCATAGTTTGTCTAGCCCATAGAGGTCTCTTTCGACCTATAGAAATATTACTTGGCCCATCAGTTGGTTCTATGGGATCAACTAGATCAATAGTCTCTTCTGGTTCAGTAGACCCCTCTAAATCTGAGGAGAATGATTAGGAGAAATGTCCATATTCTGAGATGTCTCCCGTTCTTTGTTGTCTATCTCCATGTAAGACCCTTTTGATCTTTTGAAGGCTACTTCCTCTTCAAAAAATACATCCCTGCTAATCTCAATTTATTTTTGCCTTGGAATGTAGATCTTGTACGCCTTTGAAGATTCACTGTAACCCACAAATATTCCTTTCTTGCTTGATGGTTCTGGTTTAGATCTTTTATCTTTAGGTACATGATTATAAACAGGACAACCAAAAATTCTTAAATGACTAACCTCAGGTTTCACACCTGTGAAGGCCTCTTCAAGAGTCATGTTTTCCAATATTTGATGAGGGCTTCGGTTCTAGACATACACAACAGTTTTGGAAGCTTCTGCCCAAAGAAAAATTGTAGATTTCGATCATGAATCATAGCTTTGGCTGCCTCAACTATGGATTTATTCTTTCTTTCTGCAACTCCATTTTGCTGAGGGTTGTACGAAACACAAAACTCCCTCTTGATCCTTGCCTCAATGCAAAAAATTTGGAAACCTCCAGAAGTGTATTATCCTCCATTATCAAATCTTAGAACCTTGATCCTTTTCCCGGACATGTTTTCAATTTGATCTTTGAATTCTTTGAATCTATAAAGTACTTCAGATTCCTTAGATTTCAAGAAGTAAATCCAAGTCTTTCAAGAATAGTCATCAATGAAAATCACATAATACCAAAATCCACTCAAAGATGCCACAAACATTGGTCTACATAAATCAGAAGATCTAAAATTCCTTTTGATCTACTTTCACTACTGTGAAAAGGACCCTTAATATTCTTACCTAGTGCACATCCTTTGCAAATGTCATCATGCTCCTAATTGAGCTTCAGTAAACGAGTAACCATCGTCTCCATGGATGGAAGAGCTCTGAAGTGTAAGTGAGCAAGTCTCCTATGCCATAGCTCACTTGAGTTGGTGGAGTCATGCAATAATGCTACAATTGGACGAATAGAAAGCCTGTATAGATTCTCTTGACGAACACCAATCACACGAGCTGTTTTGATGCTAGAGTTCTCTGGCCAAGCAACTTTCCCTTTAGAAAATGCAACTTGGTACCCTTTGTCCTCCAATGCTGAAATTGAGACAAGATTTCTCTTGATTCCTGGAACAAACTAGACATCACTCAAATGAAGAGGGATGCTAGAATCTAGATGAAGAGAGGTAGCTCCAACACCTTTCACTGAGTAACAAGCATCATTTCCAATTATCACTTGTAAGTTGGTTTCTTTTTCTACCAAGTTAGAAAGATGCTCTCGATATATTGTAATGTGACGTGAAGCACCACTATCAATCCGACAAGTGTTACTGTCGGTTAGAACATTGCTTGAAAGAGCTGAGATGAATAGAAATATCCCCGAGTTGTCACTAGATTCTTTTTGAGGTGACCCCTCATCAACATGTACAGTAGAAGCATGATGTTTTGTTCTTGTTATACAATCTCAAGCATAGTGACCATACTTGTCACATCTGAAACATTGAATGTGAGAGAGATCCTTCTTCTTCTTTGGTTCAGGAGCTGAATCTGAATTTCTATCTGTATTTCTCTTGAAATTGCCTTTTCTCCCTTCTCTTCTTTTCCTTTTGGACGTTTGAGCAGCAAGAACATGATTTTCTTCATTATGAGGGCTTCACCCATTTCCTCTTGCTGCCAACCTGGATTCCTCTTGAATACAATCATCTCTAAGATGATCAAACTTGGGTAATTTAGATCTTCCACAAATGCTTTGGATAAAGGACTCCTAAGATTGAGGAAGACCATTCATTGCCAACATAACTAGATCTCTCTCTTCAACTATATCTCCAATGGCATATAGCTGATCTTCGAATTCAGTAATCTTCATGAAGAAGGAGATGACTGAATCTCCTTTAGCCATTTTTATATGGTGGAGCTGTTGTCTGAAGGAAAGAGCTCTGCTGGTATTGTTGATCTCATACATGCCTTGAAGAGTCTTGAACATGACTTTGACTGACTTCATCTTGGATATAATTGTCACAAGATAATACTTCACATAATCTATCAAGATCTTCCTAGCCTTAATTACATTCTTCTTCCATTGAGTTTTCTCAGCCTCATCAGATGGCTCGAACACATCATTCTCCATGAAGTCTAGAAGGTCATTTTCTTCCAGTGCAATAAGAACTCTGAATTTCCAAGAGGTGAAGTTCGATGCATCATCAAGCTTATCTTCAACCTTGATTCCATTCACCATCTTTAATGCTTAGAAAGACTTAGTTAGATGAGAAGAAGACTTCTCTTCTTGAACGAATCTGATCTTGATCTTGCTTAAACCCGCTCTGATACCATGTTAATTTTATACCAGAAATGAAGATGAGCAGCAAAACAAAAATAATGAGCAATAAGACACAACAAATACTTTGGGAAAACCCTCCAACTTGAGGGAGAAAAACCCAGCCACAAAAATATCACTTATATATTTGATGAAAGAGCAGAAGACTGATTTACAATTTACCAAACACTAGGCCGAAGTGAACCAATAATGATAGCACCTCTCTAGATGTGAATATACAGACAATAATGAATTCTCCTTTGTATCGATCTCCCTCGAAGCAAAAATATCGATCTGTATGTCAATGTGAATTCCATCTTGAAGTAAATAAACTTGTCTTGACTCTTCATTGTCTTGACAATGGTCAGCCTCTTACAAAAAAAATGACATTACAAAGTGAGGCGACTTTCTGTTTTGATTCAGCTTCAATAAAATATTATTTGAAATGAAGCGTCACACTCGCTTGAGTTGGCCTGATAATTTATTTATTTATTTTGAATTTAGGAGGGAAAGAGAACTCCTGCCACTGTAACACCAACACCTTGTAGAGATAGAATATAGTTTTCATATATCTGCAATCTTGTTTATTACAGTGACAAATGTTCATAGGTTATAACAATATAAATATAATCAATTTTATTATTCTATATGAAAAGTGCTGTGCAGATTGAAGGGTACAAGAATCTTAGAGTGAGAGGCTGACAAAAATTATCCCTTTCTTGAAACTGAAAACAACATATATTTTATTCACCTTGACGCTTTAGGGATTAAACACGCTGCCGGCATATCTTGATTTTCTTGAATTAGGAGCATTCCATCTATCATCATATTTCTCAACATATATTTTATTTACCTTGATGCTTAAGGGAGTAAACAGGATACCAAGCATATCTTCTATTTTTGGAATTAGGAGCATTCCAGCTATCATAAGTTTTCTCTCTTCGTTGAGATGATCATGTTGGTGTTCCCAACTGACTGCCCGATTATCTCTATAAAGTAGCTATCTTTAATGATCAAGATTCTCAGATCAGTGGCCAACTTGGAAATTATCACAATCAACATCAACGGAACATACTTGATTTGCTGGCTGCACCTCTTCAATAAAATTAGGTGCCCTCTTTTCTCTGTCTAGGCTAACATCTTCGCCATTAATAGGAAACATAGCATAGGACAAATCTAATTGCATGCTCCCTCCAATCAGGTCTTCCCACTTTCTGGATATCAACATTCCATACTGAGGCGCAATATCAACAGCAGTGACATTCATCAATAAGTGAAATGCAGGAGGTAATATTTCAAGACTTACGGTAAAAAGACAACTGTCCAAAACAAAGAGAGAAAAAATAGTGGAATAAAGATTTGAAAGTGTCATGTCCCCTTCTTGAAACTGGGTTGAATAAAAACAATAATAACTAGCAGTTGCGCGCTATTTTGCGGGCAACAGTTAGCCGATAGGACTTTTGCGATGATGAATTTAGGTTTATAGAGTCTAGGACTTTTGCGATGATGCGATGATGAATTTAGGTTTATGGAGTCTGCTTAAGAGTGCAAACTTGTAGAGATCTGTTCAAGCAAGGAAATTTCTTTGTCAAGAAGAAGATAGAAGTTTTCTTTCTATCCGTGGCAATGAATACAATTATATTGAATGAATAATGTATCAATACAGTGGTCTTTGAATTGTACAAATCAGTTAGAACTCATTTAATTTGAAGCAATTCTTTATACAAATAGCCAAATGTGTATAGGTCTACAATCTGTCTTTTGTAAAGCACAAATCTGTCTTGTATAAATTTGTACTGTAAGATGCCTCTCTGTTTTCATCATGGTTACAAGGTTCCCACTTGTTGCCCCATCGCCCCAAATATTCCTTGCTTGCATGCAATGTCCCTAGTCGGGACCTTTACATAAATTTCTCATTTAAGCTTTGTGTGAACTAATTTTTTGTATCCCTTTTCTTAATCATAGATGAAATACTTATGTTTCATCAATAATAGATTTGTTTATTCATAATTAATCTTTTTGTTAATTTATATCTTGATATATCATATTTAATTTATAAGATATTATTATTTAATGATATATTACATTTTGATTATTATTTATCTTCAATATTTTATATGATATTAAACAACCAAGAATATTGGTTATGTAATGTCCCTTCTTATTCTCCTTTATGTGATTTCCAACAAAACTGGCGTTAGTACAAAATAATATGTAACATTTATATGACTCATACTCTGCTCTACGTTAGTAAGGGGGGATTTGATTCTTAAGGCTGCCTCTAGGTCAGGCTTCACAGAATTCCCGATTCTCGGCTTGAGGGATATAAGATTTTCTCTAAGCAAAACCGGGCTATCAACATGTCCCCCCTATAGAGCACTGCCCATAAGAATCTCTTGGAAGCGCTAATGCATTCCAAGCCTATGCATATGCATATGACTGGCAATCAATATATATACTGCCTACATGAGATTATAACAATCTCGAGACTAGGGAAACTATAACAATTTCCTCTAGCCCTCTCCAAATACGGGGATCGATCTCTAATGAATATAGGATTAATTTAATATGGAACCTGTATAATCATTTTTGGTGAGATTATAACATTCTCGAGAGTAGGGAAACTATAACAATTCCCTCTAGTCCCCTCCAGATATGGGATCCATCTCTTAATGAATATAAAATTCATTCTCTCTATGGTCTCCATATCATCAATTTGGGGTGCACATATAAATGTACCATAAAATGTAAATTCATAATCGTATATATTCAGATTTATAAGAAATCCGAAAACATATGATGCCCATAATATAATTTAATAGATCCTAATTGCATATGTATTTAATAGACATCAAACATATTACAACAATTTTTATATGTATAAGAAATGCAATCCTTTGAGTATATATATATATATATTTTCATATATATATATATATATATATATATAAATAAAACTGTTTTATTCAAATCTTAATTACATACCAGTCAAAAGGCTGCTGCTGCCAACTGCAAATCTTTCTATTCCCTTATTCCTTCCTTATCTTCCTGTTTTGTATTTCTCTAAATTTTCTTTTCTTCATATCTAAGATTCTAACTAACTAACTATATATAAATATATATATTTCAGATATATATTTGATATCTATATAATTCTTATACAATTGAAAACTATCTTTTTTTGTTTTAGATATTCTATTAGCTAGATAGTTTATATCTATTTAATTCAATATTATTAATATATATTTAAATGTAATATATAATAATCTGTGTATATATTTATGATCCATTATATATATATATAATTTCCTATTCAATATATTTTCTGAGCTATAATTTCATCAATGTATTTTCTATCAATATAGTATTTCTTCCTTCTAAGACCTTTGATCAAAACCAATGTATATATTCCCTATTCATTATCATTACTATATATATAAGCTCTTCTATATTTCTTATTTCAATATATATATATTCTGATTTCAATTCTGTAACTGAAACTAATATTTAGACCTTATATATTGATCAAAGACGTCCTTTGATTTGTACCAATATACATATGCTTGTTCTCTCCCCATATATATATATGAAAATTTATTTAAATAATCCTATGTTTATGGTCTTGAGATTTCCAAACTCTCTCTATATATATGTAAATTACTCATCATATATTTATTTAAATATATATAAATTAGTGCAAGCTATTGCCAATCATTTACGTATGATTGGAAAACCATACCTTGGTCATTGTTTTAATGTGACTGTTATTTCAGTGTTGTCTTCTTTTCCAACGCTGACTTATGACAGCCATATATATTACTCTCCTCCCTTGTTATTTTTGCTCACGTGTTATATATTTTATCGTCCTGTTTGTTATCTTATTTGTTTGCCTTCAATAAGTATTTTGATTGGCCTGTAGGAATTCCCGTAAGGGTTGTATTCCAGGCTTGGATATATATATATGTAAATGGATTGGATATTATAGTGTCGTTTCAGACTGCAGACCTTTAACGACTGTTCTTGTTTTCCATCTTTTTTTTCCTCCGGTGTCTATTCCTTCGTATCTATATCATACTTATATGCCTCCTTGATCACGGTTGCTGGTCGTGACCCTAGATCTCCCGTCACTTAATGTTCGCAGGAAAGTAGATTAGCATGATAACATCGTTTCATAATATTAATCGATTCATTTGGAATCATAGACTATTATTGGAGTTGATTAAATGCAGAGTATATGGTTAATATAATTAACGTGGGTAATATTAATTTAATTACATATATATTGACACATTATTAAATGGATTAATATTATATTAATCAAATATTGTTACAGATTTATATTATATTGATCAGTTAATATAATTTTAAATATATATTGATTAGTGACATTGATTAATTAATATATATTGATTAGTAAATTATAATGATATTAATATTAATTATTTAATTCTTCTTCTTATTATTATATTGATCAGTTAATATAATATTAAATATATATTGATTAGTGACATTGATTAATTAATAATATTGATTAGTAAATTATAATGATATTAATATTAATTATTTAATTCTTCTTATTATTATTATATTGATCAGTTAATATAATATTAAATATATATTGATTAGAGACATTGATTAATTAATATATATTGATTAGTAAATTATAATGATATTGATATTAATTATTTAATTCTTATTATTATTAAATTTAATTCTGCGAAGGGGATATTACACTGCAAAAAACATAATACAAGCTCCTGCAAAAACATAATACAAGCTCGCCAATCAAATTGTTGTGCAGTGGGGGTTGCTAGGAGAACCAAGTAGAGACTTGAAAACTGATATTTGTTAGAATTCAGATAACCTAAAAATATGGCATTTATTAAAGACACTGAAAAAATCTTATAAAAAGAACCTTGAAAATGTAGTGATCAATGCGTATGTAAAACCAGTGGTGGATGTTAAATTTTGGCAATTTTTTTTTACCTTACCTCTGTTAATCTGGGCAAGTTGTCCTCCACTAAATGCTTACAGTTGATGAAATATCACTAGGGCCCCCAAGGCTCTTTGCTTTTGAGGAGCCATGGTTGCATAATTGTTGAAGTCGGCAATTAGACCTTCAACAATTAGATTGTTCCTGTAAATTCTGAGTTGTATTGTGTGAAGGTACCCAAATAGACCATGTAGTGTCAAGGTGTCTACCTTTTAACAAAATGCCATTTCTACATTTGCCAGTTTGTGCCATGGACAATAACAGCACTAATCAATGTAATGTGTTCACAGGGCATAATTGTTGAAGGTGGCAATTAGATTCTTCATGTAAATTTTGAATCGTACTGAGTGAAGGTACCAAGGCTGGTCTGATGCCGCTACTGTGGGTTGTTGATTGTCAACCCGAACCCCCGACCCTTGGTTAGGCTGCACTATTCATAGAGAGGCTATATATAAAAGAAAATGCTTTCTTCATCTTCAACCCCAAGCCCCTTTATTGCTGGTGCAGAATGGGCATTTATACTGCTTGATATGTTCAGCCCTGGCTGGAATAATCTTCACACATTTACCGTGGAACCATTTTTGACAAATATGACAATAGATTCAAAACTTATTGGATGCATAATGTTCTCCACAAGCACCACAGAGGGTATCTCCGTGCTTATCTTCATCCTCTTCATCGTCATGGAGCATTCCAGCCCTAGGTGCCTTATTTTGACATTTTTCCTCACTTTTGAGGAGCCATGGCTGCCTAGTTGTTGAAGGTGGCAAATGCAGGCAGAATTTTCTGAAACATGGGTTTTTATGTAGCATTGGCATCTAAAGCCTCCTGATTATGTGTTGAAACTTGATATGACACACATATCATTGATCTTCATGGTAACTTGTTTAGTTCTTCAATACCATGCATTGAGATAATTAAAAGTAACTATGGAGCATTATGCCTTCAACACCCTTAAAGCATTGCAATTGTTAATTTTCATGATAACAAGTTGGGGACACATGTTTCCTCTGACATAAACTCATTTTAGAAATAAATGAAACAGAAGGTTTCAGTCAATGTGTTCGGTTGAGTGGTTTGGTTCTGTGAACTAAATCACAGACTATTATTGAGTCTTCTTTTCCAGCTGTAAAATATTCAACTTGCAGGGATTGTTTAAATTAGGATTCACTGTGTATCTGTGGAAAAAAAATGTAGGAATTGAGTATTCGTTTGAGCATGAAAAATACTTAGGGAGTGAGACGGTAATCTGAATTGAGCATAGGTTACAGACTGTTATTTCAGCTTTAAATTGAATTCAGCTTTAAAGTATTCAATTTAGAGGCATTGTTTAAATTAGGATTCGTTGTGTACCTGTACAGAAACATGTGTAAGTATGTACATAGAATAGTAAATATTGATTGATGGCTATAACAAAAGTGCAGAGAGTGAAAGAGAGCTTACCATTGAATTAAGGCATAACAGCCACATTGAAAACCGGAATGTCACCGTCGAATTCTTTGCTGCTGAAAGGTTGTGTGAGACCGAAACAAATTTATCGCATCCATTATTCGATATTCGATATACCTCTCAGAGAAAACAGGAGCCTATATGCTAATATTGATAAAATAAGCAGGAACGATGAACATAATCTCCAAACCAACAATGAACACACAAAATATAGAAAATTAGAGACAGATAAATTACCTCGCCACCAGCGGTGTACATATACTTTTTTCAGGCGGTTTGCTTGAGAGCAACCTTGCAGCGCTTGCCAAAGCGTTGTGGTGGTGTTCATGGAATGGGAGTCCCTGATAGCCCTAAACCCTGGTAAAGCTTCTCGCTGGATATGAACTTTCAGTGCCTTCGCGGTCAAGCTTTCACATAGCTGGTTGAGGTGGGAGAGGACACCTGGTGCATTATGCAATGGACACACAAGTGTCGGAACAAGAAAGCACGCAGGCGAAGAGCGTGAGGATTATCCGGCTCGAGAAAATTTGTGCCGTCGGCGGTAGCAGACAGGCAGCCTAAGTGGATGACAATATTCTGGCGCGTCTATGGGGCTAAAAGCCCACACAAATAGCGCCTATCGGCTTAATTAAATAAAAAATATAAAAGAATAAATTTAAAAAATAATTAAAATTTAGTTAAGTTAAACAAATGGTCAAAAGGCATGATTGGAAAAGTTGCGTCTCCCTCAAACATGAGGTATAAAAGGGAGAGAAGAAAACTTCATTTGAGGGGGAAATGGAGGAAAGAAGGGGGAGCATAAGAATTAAGGAAGGATTAACGGAAGAAGGAAGGAAAGGGAAGAAAATAAGGAAGTGACTCTTTTTAAAGATGAAGGGTTGTAACTCTTTCAAAAGGTGTGATTGTGATAAGGGTGTGACCATTGAAAGGGGAAGACATGGTGAAGAGGTGTGACCCTTCCTTACAAAAGATACAAAGGGGAAGAAGGATCAAATGGAATTGAGGAAAGGGAGTAGAAATCTAGAGAAGATTTAGAGAAGTATAAGGAGGGATTTGAAATAATAATTGAGAAGGAAAGAAGAAAATAAGATATGTAGATCTAGAAGAAGAGGATGTGCAGATCTTAAATAAGATATGTGCATATTTGAAAGGCAGTAAAGACAGATTTGAGAAGTGAGAGATAGGGTAGCAATTGTTGTCAAACAGATGTATCTTTTTATAACTAAAGGGTGTGACCCTTTCATATGGTTATTAACAAATGAAAGGGTGTGACTTCCCACACACAAAGGAGATATTAAAGAGGAGAAGGTTCCATTTGAAGAAAGCATCAAAAGGGGAGATCTATTGGGAGAATAGTATATTATTCTCAAAGGCAACAATGAAAAGTGGCGACTCAAATCTTATGAAAGGTGGTGATCCCTTTCACTTGTAAATTATAAAGGGGAGATCGTTCCAAGCAAACATCAATACAGTTACAAAGGCCAGGTGATGGAATAATGGGATGATCTTGTTATATTAAACAGAGGAACGAACGTTCCTTATATAGATTTACAAAGACGCTTCTAAAAGAAACAAACGTTGACAAAAGACAGAATAGGAAACTTTCCTATACAAACTAAAGACGACTAGATGACCATTAAAGAAACATTCTATCTTGGAAGATATTATCGTAATACCCTCTCTTAATGATCATTGTACAAATGTCGGAACATTCTGTGGTGGCTGAGACCGTCCCTGGATCTGCAAAATGTTAGAGACCAAGAACTTTTGCAGAAGAGTACTATGACAATGAATAGATTGCAAGAAGCCACAATTTTTGTTGTAAAAACCGAAAAACCGAAGTTTTACAAAGCATTGTTTTTTTGGAAAAAAACAGTAAAAACCCTGAATCCCACACAACTTGGTGTATTATAAAACCCAAAGGACGATTTTTGAGGAAAAAATCGACAAACCCAGAAAACAAAATCTCACGCGAACATTGCGGATTACAGATGATTGGATACAATTTTTGAGGAAAAAATCGATCAAAACAGAACATGCACGAATTTCGAGACAAAATTGTTGGAAGACCCCAAAAAATCCGACAAAGACCTAGAAGAGATCCCAATAAACCTAGAAGGAATTTGAAATCAGAATAAGATTCCAGTTGGTATGAAATTCGAGGCACAAAAATCGAGACACCCCAAAAAATTACGATGATGACCCAGTTGAGCTATCGAAATACCCACCAAGAATCTGCAAGTATTTTTTTGAACCGGCAAGAGAACATGGAGTTTCGAAGGAAACCCTAGCTGGCTAGAAAAACCTCAAAAAAATTGTAGACAAGCTTCAAAAACGAGCTGCAAGTGAAAATGGCCTTCGTTTTTCTCAGAAACAACCTTGAAAGAGGTCGAAAATGGTGGATGAGCAGAAGAAAACACCACAGAGACCACGGGTTGTAGAAATGGGCGCGCAAGTTTCAGAGAAAAACAATGACGTTTGCGATCAGGAAAGGGCACAAAACGATCAGCAAACACTGGCGGCTGCAGTCTTAAACATCGTGTGGACTGCAAAAAAGAGTCACAGCGCTGGAGAGAAGCCCTCAAAATGAAGAGAGGCTGCCACAAACATACACGGAATGTGAGTTGCAGAAAAAAAATGCCACAAAATAAGCCCAGATCATCGCCTAAACAGAGAAAAAACCAGCACATAAGTTGCAGAAAGACGGGTTGAACGGAGAGGTAGAATGAACAGACCCACAAAAATGCTGGAAACTAATTTTTGAACAAAAACCAATTTTTTTTCCTAAGCTCTAATACCATGTTACATAGGCCAGATGATGGAATAATGGGATGATCTTGTTATATTAAACAAAGGAACGAATGTTCCTTATATAGATTTACAAAGACGTTTCTAAAAGAAACAAACGTTGACATAAGACAGAATAGGAAATTTTCCTATACAGACTAAAGATGACTAGATGACCATTAAAGAAACATTCTAAGTAGCCGAATCGGCCCCTGCCCTCTGTCGATTCCGGGTACGAATCGTCTCGAGTCGGAACCGGAATCGAATCTTCTGTGGGTCCGCATAGGGTTCGACATTTCCGCCTTTGAACCGTTTCAGGCTAAACGTGTTCGATTCCACGCGATTCAACCTGTGACGTGGTGATTCTAGGTTGATTTCGGTTGATTCATGACCGGTTTGACTTGGAAAATTAAAATATCTTCTTGTTTGCGGTAGGCGGTTGGTTTAAAAAAGTGAAAACAACACATTCATTTTCACAGCGGCGACTTTCATCTTCACAGCTAGGGCGACTTTCATCTTCACAGCAGCGACTAGCTTTCATCTTTCACGCAAGGCGACTGGAGGCGGCGAATAGAGCCGAAGGTGAGGCTTCATTTTCACGCAGGTTTGAGGTTTCAGTTGGCGACCAGAGCTGAAGGCGAGTTTCGCCATTTTCAACGCATCTTCCTTCTAACGGCGGTTTCTGCGTTCAACCATTTTCAACGCATTTGCAGAGGTAATGTTCTAAATTTTAATAAACTTTTGTTTGTTAATAATTTTATTTTGTTATTAAAACTTTCAAAGTTCAACTTCAAACATAATAATAATTTAAAAATTAGTAAGATGCCATTTGTTTCAAGAATCAATATTAAACTAATATAAATTTATAATAATATTTAACTAATATTAAACTTCAAACCCTCAAACCCTAAATTTCAATATTAAACTAATATAAATTTATAATATAATTTATTTTATTTATAAATTTGTATTTCCAATCTTTGTAATGGTAATGGTTTTTACTTTTTGATATTTCTAATATAGTAAATGTATTAAATTATTATTAATAGATAAATAAATAATTTATTATATATTTTTTAATTTTAGTATAAATTTTAATTATTATTATTAATAGATAAATAAATAATTTATTATATATTTCTTAATTTTAGTATAAATTTTAATTATTATTATTAATAGATAAATAAATAATTTATAATATATTTTTTAATTTTAGTATAAATTTTAATTTTAAAATAATGAATATTAATATATTATTTATAAATCATATTTAACATCAATAATTATTTAAATTTTAATTGATAATTTATTTTTAAAGACTTACTCTTTTATCATTATGTATAATTTGCAGGGTGCTATACAAACTTATCATGGCAATTGGTTCTAATTCAACCGAGATTTCTCAATTCACTAGTGACCCAGCTTCACCATTATGGAGGCATGTGAAAATATTAGAGCATGTTCCAGGTGGAGGGACATGTGTTTGGATATGTCCTAGGTGTGACAAGCACTATACAAGTTCCTACAGCTGAGTGAAAGGGCATTTGTGTGAAATACCTGGAAAGGGAATCAAATTTTGTCCAGGGAAAAAAGGTGCACCTATACCAGCTTCTCAAGTAGCAGCATATATTAAGGAGCAAGAGGAAGCAGATGCAAGGATTCAAAATAGATTCGGGCATCCATTGAATAAAGGAAAGGGCTCACGAAGGCAGCATGGTTCATCATCTCACAGTGTTGCTCCTGATATTGTGATAGAAAGGCAAAGCCATCCATATTTGAGTAGAAATGAAGATGAGGCTAGTATTCCAAAGAAAGCAAAAGGACCATTAGAGAGAGCATTTAATAATGATGCTAGAGATATTGCTGATGAAGCGATTGCTAGGTGCCTCTATGCAAATGGTTTATCATTCAATGTTGTTCGATCACCCTACTGGCAAGACATGGTAAGAAAAATCAGTGAAGCTCCAAAGGGGTACACAAGCCCAGGTTATGAGAAGGTGCGTACCACTTTATTGACAAAGGAGGTCAACCATATTGAAACTTCATTAGCTCCCATTAAGGCCTCATGGAAAGAAACAGGTGTCTCTATTATTTCCGATGGGTGGAAGGATGCAAAAAATAGACCCTTAATTAATGTGATTGCAATGTGCCCTAAAGGGGCAATGTTTCTAAAAGCTGTTGATTGTGAGGGCCAAGTGAAGGATGCACAATTTATTGCTGACATTCTTATACAGTGCATTAATGAAGTAGGTCCTCAAAATGTTGTCCAAGTTGTAACGGACAATGCAAAGAACTGTAGAGCAGCTGGTATGTTAGTTGAGACACGATTCCCCCATATATTTTGGACACCTTGTGCCGTACATTCACTCAACCTCATGCTACAGAAGTTGGGTACTAAAATAGCTTGGATTAAAGAAGTGTATGATGAAGCTCAAGAGATCCAAATGTTCATAACAAACCACCACTTCTCACAAGCTATTTTTAGATCATTCTCGCGGCTAGAGCTATTGAAGGTAATCCAAATTTCAAACAATCCAATTTTATGTTTTACTTTAGTGATTTATTTCAATAAAATCATATCTAAATATACATATTATTCTTTATAGGTTGTTGAGACTAGATTCGCATCGAATACAATTGTCTTGAGACGACTTGTGAATGTTCGAGAGGCACATTTTGGTATGGTCATCAGCCAAGCATGGACCATATGGAGGCAGTCCAGTACTGAGAGGGCAACAAATGTCAAGCAAAGGATTTTGGATGACACTTGGTGGGATCATGCAGAATACCTTCTTAGTTTCACAGAGCCCATCCTAGGTATGATTCGCTTTACTGACATGGATAAACCATGCTTGGGGGAGGTTTATGATGAAATAGACTCAATGATTGAGAAGATGAGATCCATTATAAATGCAAAAGAGCAAGACCCTGAAGAAACCTTCTTCAAAGAGGTGCAATCAATTTGTGTTGAGCGATGGAACAAAATGACCACCCCGCTCCATCTTCTTGCCTTCTCCTTGACTCCCAAATATTATAGTGAAGAGATTCTTTCTATGCCAACAAGGGTGCCACCATATCGTGATGTAGAAGTAGGTGAAGGGTTTAGGAAAGCTGTTACTAAACTCTTCCCTGATACTGAAATGGAAGATGCAGTTACAAGTGAATTTGCTGATTTTGCAGCATCCATTGGTCATAGTCCTGCTGCTCTTCGTGACAAGTATAGGAAGAAAGCTCACTCTTGGTGGTACCTCAATGGCCACAAATCACCACACCTCCAACTTCTTGCGATCAAAGTTTTATCACAAGTAATTTTATGAATTTTTATACACTTTCCAGTTCTGGTTGTTATTTAAAAATTACTATTTGTCCTTTGATTTACTTAAATTTTAAAGAGTCTAATGAGATCTGCCTTTGCTTCACTAGGTTGCTAGTTCTTCTTCAGCTGAACGAAATTGGAGTACATACTCCTTCATCCATTCAGTGAAGCACAATCGGTTAGCATCAAGCAAAGCTGAGGATTTAGTCTATGTGCATTCCAACTTGCGCCTTCTTACTCACAAAAATGATGAGTACAAGGAAGGGGCAGCAAAGTTGTGGGATGTAGAACCGGAGCGTACTGACTTGGATCTTTCTATTGCTGCACAATCTATAACAATTGAGGAGTCAAGTAGCCAGCATACTTTTAGTGCAAGTAACATCGGGGTTCAATCTGAATCATCTAATGTCAATGTTGATGACAATCTTCATATTGATGATGACCCCTATGGTTCTGATTAGTGAACTGATTCCTAGTATTATTTATATGTTAAACAATGACTATATATCATGACATTCTAGTTCGATCTTTTTGATATCGAAATGACGAAAACTGAATTTAAATTAGTATGTTATGTTTCAAAATCTGAAATTTGTAATGGTTTTGTTTAGCATTTGTATTGGTATGTGACATTGTAAACTTAATTTGTTTTTTAGCTGCACATATATGACATATAAAACAACCTGCCATATACATGATTGGTCTGTGACATTTTAAACTTTGTTAGATGAACATATAGTATATACAGATATATATATACTTTGTTAGATGAACATATATATATATATATATATATATATATATGTGTGTGTGTGTGTGTGTGTGTGTGTGTGTGTGTGGACGTACCCAAAACGTACCCAACCCCCTAAAAAAATTTCTACCGTACCAGCGATTCGTACCCACGTACCTGTACCCGTACCCGTACCCGATTCAAAAACTTAGGAAACATTCTATCTTGGAAGATATTATCCTAATAAATACATCATCACTCATTAATGCATCATGCAATCAAGCAACCTATGAATCAGGAAAAGTTGAATCAAACAATCTATCACTTAGCAAAGATCAATTCATCAAAGTCAATAAACAAGCAATCAAATCATCATCAATCAATTCACATCTTGGAAACAAACATCAGTCATGAAATGTCTATCAAATCGATCAATTCATCATTCAAACATCAATCATTTAAGTGCCCACACTCATTCATTCAATCATTAGAAGAGAAGGAGAAAAGACATTAATAAGGAGAACAGACTATAATAACTCAGACCAGTGATTTTGGGTATGAGTATTGCAGGACATATATATACATAATAAGTACTTAATGACTGTTCTCTATTTGAATTATGTATGCATTTCAGAGGAATAATATTAGTATGTGACTATTCTATGTAGATAATGACACAGACTTATATATGCATCTGCATACCCGTGATCTAATGTACACTTAATTGCTGACTCATGAATGCTGTAATATAGAATTTATGTTTTCTGTCTGCTGCAATTAGCCATGGTAGGGGAAATGAGGGAGACACAGGAGTGAAAATGGTGATGAGGTCACCTTCTAAGCATGCTACTCCATGGTATATGACGAAGGAGTTCCATGGGGGCAAAGGGGGACAAGGGGACTGCCTTTGGGCTTATGAAGGAGGGACTTTCTGGGCACCCTGTTGTGAATTATCCTCATACCGCGATCATAGTAAACCAATGTGTACAAGTACTCAATCTCTGAGGGGCGAGGTAGAAGTGACAACGATGAGGAAAATGGTGATAGGACACCACACTATGTATGCCACCTTATATGTATAACAAGGGCCACACGAGGCCAAAAGGGATGGTATATCCTCTCCTGGGCCCAGGGTAGGGGGTCTCTCGGGCACCTCATCAAATCACCCGACATTATTACTCCTATGGCTGATATATCTTAAATCTGATTCAAGCAATTTGTTAATCTGATTTATGTTTATTACCAACTCAAGAATGTCTAATTATGAATTATGATTATAAATGTTTCCTAACTTGCTTGCAGGATCTCAATCAAAGCAAAAAGGTATCTCTAAATCCTGTTTGCTTGATAAGAAATTATAATCTAGGAAAAGCTGCACAAAAAAGAAAACAAAGACAGCCAGCAACCAACTTACAACCCAACATTAGCAACAAGGCATCACAGGTTAGGTTGAACAAACAAAAGGCCCAAGCCATTAAACATGAGCGCTCAGAAGTACATAGACCAAGGGTTTTGCATGGTTCCCATAACCTGAACAATGGATTTTTGAAAGGCTCCCATAACCTTAGTTTCCACCGGCAACAAGATAGAACAAAAAATGCTCACTGGAGAGGAAAGAGCTTCCCAAACAAGGAAGAATACCATAGGGTTTTTATAGGTTCCCCAAACCTTAAAAAATTGAAAAGTGGGTTTTACAAAGGCTCCAACAACGTTAACATCCAAAATTTTGAAAATAAAACCGCAAGGTTTGATTGGGAGAAGCTTACCAAAAGGGTTTTTCTAGGCTTCCTTAACCTGATCAATGGGTTTTAGCAAGGCTCCCATAACCTTAAAATTGGGGGCTCCCAAAACCAAGCAGGAAAAGACAACGACAACAACCCACAAGAAAGAATTCCCATCACCAACAAAGCTTCTTTTCGCCTCAATATGAGAGTTTCCCACCTCAATAGGTACAACTGAGAACACCTGCAAACAACAACAACCCCGTAGCAAACCCAGCTTCCAGCAGCCTGAGAAAAGAAAAGCCCTCAAATAGCCACTTCCAACCACCTGCACAAGGCCAAACCCCACCTCTATAGGGGACGTCACCGCCTCAATAGGAAATGCAGAGGGATAAGAAAGAAGCAGAGAGAGCCTCCAACCCAAAGCCACCAGAATGATCCCCACCTCAATTGAAGAGAACTCCACCTCTAGAGGAGCAACATGGAAATGGGACAGGAGGAAAACTACAGGGGTTTGCTAGCAAAGAGAAGGAAACAGAGCCCAGAACACAACAATGGCTAAGGATGAACGAGCCCAAACAAAAGACCGTATGCCTCCACCAAACGAAACCCCAAAATACCCCTCCCCATAGCAAAAAGCCAGAAACAGAATGGGGAGAAGACACCTAAAACGAAAGCAAGTGAAGGGCAAGCCAGAAACCATATACAAAAGTTCCTACCACCAAACACAGACAAGGGTGGCAACCACCACAAAACAACACCACTACTGCAACCACATGAGAAGAACAAGCCCCCACAACAAGGACTTAGGAGAGGAACCCACGGCCACGAGAAGGGAGAAAACAACACCAAGTAGAAAGAAGAGCCAAAAACTTTGTAGTCTGCACAAAATGCCTTTTGTTATGTTTGATAATATTGGTTATCTGTCAATGTATTAATTGTCCGTATTAAGTTTGTTTTCACTCTCAAGTAGTCGTGTCAGTTGGTTGACGGTGTGTTCCTCTTGGCAACCATTGGGTCCTTTAAATATGTTGTGTACCGCCAAGGAATGGTGTATGGTATTGTCGGGTGAATTGTAATCCTTGTCCAATCATCTCTAGTCTTCTTCTCTGTAATGAATTCATGAGCGAATAAAGATATATTTTACTCCTATATCTGGTATGTACTTCCATCTATGTTATTATTTCATGTATGTAATTCACCAGGTACAGCAGTAAACAAACTCCGAACAGTAGGCAAGGGCGAAACGTCCGCAAAGGAAAAGAGCCGCCAAAGATATGATTCTCTTCTGCAACACGCCCAACTACCAAAAGAGAGCTGGAGACCACTGCAGAAGCAGGATGCTCGACCAAAGGGACAGAACCACTCCAAGCCAGAGCCCCAAACCATGGACAAATACCCGCAAAAGCCACAACACCACAAAATGAAGCACACAAAAAACCAACCCCAACCCATCTGTAGATCAAGAAACCAGCTGGTCATCGTTATCATCAGAAGGAATGATGGGCTAGTTACTACAGTCTTCTGGACTTCTTTACTGTAATAGGTGAGATTTGTACAAATCCCCTGTCATCAAAAGAGAAGAGTTCTTGTAGCAGTGAGGTGCAGGAGGGTTTTGTTTTATTTTTCCTTTTTGTGAAATGTGATGAAAATGGAAAGATTATGAAGAAAAATGTGAACTCTGCAGAATCCTGTTGGGATCCACAATGGACCGGGCCCATAGCCAGACCAGATATGAACCAGACCCAGAACTAGGGGCTAATCAGAGAAATTTATTTTATGGTGATCTTGTTGAGATTTCTTTAATCCATGCAAAGACTAAAGGACCCATCCTTCCTAGCTTAGTACCTCTTGTGCAGCTAGGGATGATGATCACAACCTCCAATAGCTCATACATAATCCTTTCAATATGCAACTTCTTAAAGTACCCATGTTTTTTAGGATCAAGCTCAATGATATGTTCCATTGCCTTTTCTAGCATCAAACTCTTTGGTATGGATTGAAGAATAATTTCGAACTCAGTAAGTAACTTTGAAATTATCGGAGCTTGCTCATATGGATCAGATGGATCCAAATCTATGCTATACAAGTGGGTCATCAATCCAAAATGCCTTATCTTCAAAAAGTTATTTATTTGGCTTGAAGCAATAATTTTGATTTCCTTCCGAGTTAAGGATTTGATAGTATACTTGTGGACTGTGGTCAACTTGTGTGAATGTCAAAACCAATGGTGATTGATGGAGTATGTTCCTAGAGAGTACAACCATTCAACCATTGAACACTGAGTACAACATCTGCTCCACTGATGTCAACAACACAATATATTCTTGAGGGTATAACATATTGTGGTCTCCAGCCTCGTGGCTCCACATGGGTCTGGGGGGTGATATGTACCTGTGTTACCCTGTTTTTCAACCAATAACATTGGCGAATCCTATTGTAGACAGTCTTCACTTTGGCTGGTAAACTTTGTTAGAGAAGCATCCAATTCAAAGCTTTTTATGGCAGTTGCAGACTTCTAAACGTTTTGAAACTTCAAGCATTCATTTTCCTTTAAAATTCGCATGTCCATGATTTTATCAAGCCAAGGGAAAATTGAAATATGCTTTGTCCAATCTTATCATTCATATCCTTGGCAATAAAATGGCTCTCCATTTCTCCATATCCATCCAAGCAGGATACTTGAAACTCTATTATTTTAAAATAAAAGTGTGAGAAATAACCTTCCAAGGTTGAAGAGAAAGGATTTTACCAATTTTACCAGTTCCTATCAGTTTTTGGCTACAGGTCAATGCGCCTCAAAGTTTCCAATTATTTTGTTCCATATTCTGTAAATTGTTTTACTGAAACTTAAATGTTGCTAGCCATTTTTCTGTGATTGGGGAGAGCTAACATGCATGCTTCTATGCAAGGACAAAGGTTCAAATAGGATCTTCTTCCTTGTCTAAGCATCACATATCTTCATACTGCCAGTAGAATTGACCAGCAACAAAATTTCATGTTTGTCAAGTTTCCTTTAGGACCATGAAGCCACATATCATAAACATGCTTTTCCCTTTAAGCACTCCACAGATTGAAAGGGTTTTACCAATTCCTATTAGTTTTTATCTACAATGCAATACCCTCCAATTTTTCGGATTATTTGTTTTTATTGTCTACAAATTCTTTTGTTGAATGACTCCTCTTATACTTGGTTTTCTGCAAATTAGGAATGCTGACATGGAATTCCCCTGCCAGAATAAGGTTCAAATAGACCTTTCTGCCACATCTAAAGCATCATGGATCCTCCTTATTTCCAATGCAACGGACTAACAGTGAACTGTTCTGCTCCCCCAGTTTGCTCTGGGATCACAAAGTCGCATGTTACAAACACTATTTCCTACCTAGCATACCAGAGTTTGAAAGGGCTCTGGATAATAGTGTTCTGAGAGGCTGTTAAAATCTTGTGTTAAATATTAATCTTTTATGGAACATCACCATTAACAGCTCTGAACATCTATTTTCCATCTTTACTTTAGTCCCAAGACATGTGATGAAACCCTTTTTTCCCCGTTATATAATTATAGACAGTTTATAGCAGTGCTTTTAACTGTGCATTCTTGGTTCCTTCTCTGGAAGGGAAAAGACAAGCATAATAAAACATTAAGCTTGCTCTAAAATCCTGTCAACAACTTACAGATTCCCCGCAAGAGGGAGCATAGGTTCCAATCCACATTAAATTCTTTTCAGGGAAGCTAACAAATGACAACATCATATGCAATGGGAATCTGGCTTTGTTTAGTAAGATCTGAATAACTATTTAGCTAATTAAAAAATCAAGTTTCCACAATATATGAAATTTGGAAGAGATGTTTCTAGATAAGATTGTGTGGTAGTTTTCGTATCATTACACTCTATGATCTATCATTAGGGTGATTGAGTAGAAGATTGGGATGGCTTAAAAAGAGTGGGGAAGGAATGTTACATCTCTCTTTTGCTATGTTTATTTTTCTTAGTCAGATGAACAACGGTTCACTAATGCTATGTTTACATTACTTAGAAATGCAATGACTGATATTCACAAAGTAAACTGTTGTTCACTCATATTATGTTACAAGGAAGGTCAAGAGAGGGGAAGAAAGATGAGCCAAGGAATGGGGTAAGAGGAAGAAAAATTAATTAATAAAATAATAAATGAAAAAGTATGATAACCAACAAAAGAAAAAAGGATAGATAGTAGGTTATACTCAATGAAGTCAGAATACGAATAAATGTGATTAAATAGAAAAGAGAGAAAATAAATGAAAAAATTATATCGATGTATAAGAAAAGACATTCCAGCTGCTTTTGTTGCTATACTTATGGTTATGGGTATGTCAAAAATAGAAGCTATGCAAATTTATAGAAGAGTGTTTGATAATAATTTGTTAGGTGATATGGAGAGGGCTGTGGAGAATGTGGACGCCAATGTACAGGTTCCTTATCCTAAGGATTATGTCTCTGAAGCGGGGGCTCGGCTTTTGATGGAATTAGAGTTTCCGAAGAGGCCTATTCTAATATTGAGGGATAGAAGGGTTTTTGAGAACCGTAAGCCAATAATAGCAAGAAATGTGAAACTTTTACAGAGATGGGTAGGTTTAAAAGAGATTGCAGGATTAGACTGGTGGACAAATTATCTTGTAGAGGAAGGGTTTTCTCCCCCTCCTTGAAACCAAAGATATTAGTAGGTGAGAAGACGGAGGAGGAGAATTCCGATTGCAGAACCAAACTGAAGCCAAAGAAGAAGGGGAAGATTCGATATGTTAGCAGGTCAAGGATGGTAAGCCGCATAAGCAAAAGGTTGGGAAGTAGTTCCAAACCAATTTTAGTAGAATGATGAAAGTCCACAAGGATGGTCTTGTGTGTTTGCTATCCCAGATAAGGAAATTCTCAGTAATTTTGGTTACACTTTTAAACCGGCTTGTTTTGATTCGGATAATGTGTAGGGTATAGAGATTAGGGGAAATATCTTTTTTGGGCCTATTGGATCTGTATTGTCCCTGGTTGGGACCTTACGTAAATTTCTCATTTAAGCTTTGTGCAAACTAATTTCCTGTATCTTTTTTCTTAATCATAAATGAAATACTTATATTTCATCAATAATAGATTTGTTTATTAATTTCCTTGTTAATTTATATCTTGATATATAATATTTATATTTATAAGATATGATTATTTAATGATGTATTATATTTGATTATTATTTATCTTTAATATTTTATATGATATTCAACCATCGATTAATTATATAACCTTGATGAAGAATATTGTAATGTCCTTTCTTATTCTCCTTTATATAATTTCCTGCAAAATCGGCATTAGTACAAGATAATATGTAACATTTATATGACTCACTCTACTCTACGTTAGTAAGGGGGGGGGATTTGATTCTTAAGGCTGCCTCTAGGTCGGGCTTCACAGAATTCCCGATTCTCGGCTTGAGGGATATAAGATCCACTCTAAGCAACCGGGCTATCAACACGTCATCCCATAGAGCACTGCCCATAAGAACCTCTTGGAAGCAATAAATGCATTCCAAGCCTACGCATATGCATATGATTGACAATCAATATATATATTGCCTACGTGAGATAATAATCTCGAGACTAGGGAAATTACAACAATTTCCCCTAGCCCCCTCTAGATACGGGGATCCATCTCTAATGGAATCCGTATCATCATTTTGGTGAGATAACAATCTCGAGACTAGTAAATTATAACAATTTCTTCTAGTCCCCTCCAGATATGGGATCCATCTCTTAATGAACATAAAATTCATTCTCTCTATGGTCTCCATATCATCAATTTGAGTGGACATATAAATGTACCAAAAATTTACATAATCATATATATTCAGATTTATAAAAAACATATGATACCTATAACATAATTTCTTGCATATGTATTTAATAGACATCAATATATATTACAACAATCTTTATATAAAACAAAAATGCAATCCTTTGGAATAATATATATATATATATTAACTATAAATAAAAAATATATTTAATTTCTTACTAGATGTTCGACTACAATATTCTTTATTGCAATTGACTGCAATCTTATTTATTTATTACATTCTCTGCCATTTCCTTTTTCTCCTTTTTTTATGTCTCCCCGTCTGCATTAAGTATGCGTGGGAGAGGGGAGTCATGTCCCTCCCCACACAAGTCGTCACCCTTAGGGTGTGACTGGTTGCAGCCCAAGGCTGCGATCCAGCCGCACCTCTAAGGTGCTACTGCTGCAGTCCTATGCAGCCCTTCGGTGTATGTGCCGGGGATATCATGTTATATAATATATATTATAATATATATATTATATTAAATGATTTCTTTTAATAAGATTTATATTATAGTTTCTTAATTATATTTTAATATAATATATATTATAATATTATGTCATGATTATAATATATATATTTTATTAAAACGATTATTAATAATAATAATATATTATAAATACATTTTATTAAATGATTATTATTAATAATAACTTATTAATATATTATAATGTTTGATTTTTTAATCTTTATTAAATTATTCTTATTAAGAATAATAGCAATATATATAATTTTATTTATTAATTAATAATATGTTTTAATTATTATATTCCTTGCAACGTTATATTATAATTAATTTAATGATAATTATATTTATTATTTTCGTTCGTCTATTAATTTATTATTAATTTCTGGTCAAGGGGACATTGCAGGATCTTATCTACTTGTTGAAGCTCATATTTTCTTATAGACATATTGTTACTCTAGGGGGCTATGTGGCCTGGACATGCCTTTTTCTGATAGTTTACTGTAGTACTGTTAATTTCTTATACTTCTTTACTAATATAATCTTCGTCTTCAGCCTTTTACTGATAAAAAAGAAGAGATGAATATAAATACATGTAAATGATAAATAATCAAGAAACGTTACATTAAAGTTTACAATATATATTGAAAAGTAATTTAAAATAATTTAATATAATAAATATCCAACCACTAAAGAACAATAGAATACTAAGTGTTGATAATGTTGATTTTATAGCTACGAGAGATATCTCTCTCTGAATAATACGAGCAATCTAATTGACCGATCAAGGAGGCCGATTAAGATTAATGATAAGGGCAGCAATATGATCGACTGTTGATATTAAGATCGATGTGAGTAATTAATGACTAATGGGAACACAAGGATGATCAATATTGTTATGTTGACATGCAATTAAACAACAAATTAATATCGTATGAAGGGACATGATGATAATAGTCTTTAGCCAGAAAAGGGTATGATTACAAGTTGGAGGTTTATCTTAATGAAGAGACATGATTAAGATAGCGCTTATGCAAACCAATCTGGATGATTACAATTAGTTACCAAAGAAAGGAAATGAATGCAAGAGATGTTATCTCTTGTGAAGAGATACCAATAGAAAGGTTGTCTCTCCTGAGGAAGAGAGACGGCCTCTTCAGGCCAACATTTCATATGAAAAGAATTTGATCTCTTCGTTGAGGAAAGAAATGTTAATCCTAACCGGTTACTGAGAGGGGGGGAGGTGAATCAGTAAATTCAATGTCTTTAATCTTTTTCTGTTTCTTATCTATTAATACTGGAAATATAAAGAATGCTTGAATAACATTAATAGAAAACACAAGCACAAGCTAACAGAGGATATATACATGGAAACCCTCGGTTAGAAGGAGAAAACCACGGTGGGACAGAACTCACGAACTTCACTACTGCAGTAATAAAGCTGCCTTTTTAAAGGCTTACAAAGCACCGATTAGAATGCTACACTGTCAAGGGATTTGATAGAGATCGATTAAGATCTTGACCTTGTAATGAGTCGCCTCACTAGAGGACTTACAAACATCAATAAAGATGTCACCCAATGAAGGGATTTATACAACATAACCTGTTAGGGCTCACCCTGATAAAGGGATTTATATGTGCTTCACACCAAGGTTGAAAAACTCGGACTCGGGAATAACTCGGCTGATCCAAATTTTTTGAAAAACTCGGACTCGCCAAAAACTCTGCGGAAAAATCGGCACTTTTATCGAACATTTGGAAATATATAATTTCTTAAAATATTCTTAAAAATATATATATACCAAATTTGTATATATTCTTTTAAATAATTAATATATAAACAATTATTTTATAAATATTATCATGTTATTTATTAATTTATATTTTTATTTATTGAAATACATAAATATGTTATTATATAATATTTTTAAATTTTATTTTATATATATCATTTTTACTATATAATAATATATTTATTATTTATAATGTTTAACGTGTGATTGTGTAACATTAATAATATAATATTATTTAACATACACATTATTTAACTACACAATCACACGTTGAAGATGTCGCTCAAAGTCGTCGGCATGTCATAGATTTATTAGTCATCGCTCAACGTAGTCGACCCGTCACAGAAAGCCCGTCGCTGGAAGTCGTCTCTCGCCATATGAATCAAACGAAAAACCCTAACCCACGTCTAGTTTTTAACCGATTTATTTGCAAAAAAAGCACGTGTTTCCGCGAGTTTTTCAGGTAAAAATCGTCGCGTGACAATGAATAACGCGGTGCCGCGTTTAACCGCGATTATATCGGGAGGGCTTGTGGCGTGCGATATATCATGATATTTGCGATATATCTGCGCGATTTTCAACTATGCTTCACACAATAAAAGAAATGATCGTCTTTGACACTTAATCTGTCGATCAGATCATACCTGTTCTTTTCTTGCTTTGCTTGGTTATTCAATCTCTCTCTATTTCACTCTTGGTGACTGTATCCCTTCTTAGAAGACTTTGCTCTTCTGCTCTGCTCTCTCTCTGCACTCTTGATTTTCAACAACAACTCTTCTAATGCACGATGACCCGTATAAATAAGAATCTTCTCATTACCACATCAGATGGTGCCGCCAAGCTGTAACTCATCCAAAACGCTACTTATCTGGAAACCAATCCAAAAGTCTCGCATGCAGAACTCTTGATTATGCAAAAAAGCTTGTATATTGATCTTCAGTCCACCTCGAAACGCTCACAAAAAAACTCTAGTTCTCAAAATACTCCACAAAAACCGGATCGGATTATAAAGCACAAACCGGTAGATCTGCTACTTTGAATGGGAACCGATGTGCTACCGGTTGAGTCATCTGCTTCTTGTGGTGTTCTACTAGACCGGTTGGACAAGACCGATATATTGTAACCGGTGTAGGTACACTGGTTACCTAGTAAGTTTGATGGTTGTCGACTGGAACAACTACTGGTTTATCACTGTTGCTACCGGTTCACCACTGATGCTCTAGCTTAAAGACCGGTGTGTTTGATGTTTTCCAATGATGACAACTAAGAATAATGCCAACAATCTTCCCCTTTGGCATTGGTGGCAAAACATATCATAACACATATCTCAATGCAATACTTCCCCTGTGTATATATATATCTATCTCTACTGTATCTGGCTCTACTTACCTGGCTCTTCCAGTCTTTTCCAATCTCTTCCAGTCTCTTCCCCTTTTGCCTCCAAGGGACAAAGGGTGTAAACAACTTATAACCGAAGCCGGTTGAAGATATCCTTGTAGATCTTTTTGGCGGAAACGAGGAATGGTTTCCATGCAACTAGTACTCGATCAAGGTACTTCATTGCTTGGAGAGAGACAATTGGGTTCTCCATATCCTTAATTGTCTTATAGTCTGGCTCATTGAGAAGTGTATCAACATCATTTGCTTCTTTCTACATCAGATCAAAAGTTGGAGCTATGTATAAATGGAATCCAATGAGATCTTGGATTCTCTTTGTATTCTCCTCGGATGCCTTTCTCAGTGTGAGAGCTAAGCTGGTTAGCTCATGACTATACTCCGTTGTTGAAGAGGTCTTAGGATTGAACTGTGATGTTGTCTCTTTCAGCTCTTGTGTTGTCCCAGCGGTTCTCTTTATGATATCCTTGACAAAATCTTCAAAGTATGAAGTTTTTGTTATAATCTTCCATGCATCGTGAACCTGTCTCTTTAGTTCCCCGGTGCTGGTAGCCACAATTGCTTTGAGGTCTTCAATCTGGTCATGAAGGATATTTATTCTCTTTTGTTCATAATGATCTATTGCTATAGTTTCTGGATCTGTGATATCTTCTCCAATTGTTTGTGCCTGAATTTCTAGTTGATCAATTATGGGTTCTTCTTCATCAATATCTGCATCAGGAGCAAAATTATACAGTATATTCTTTACAATGTTGAGAACCATGTCTTGTTTCCTCTTTGCAAGCTGTTTGAGCTGTCTTGTTGACATTTTGCTGATGTCAATCAATGTGTCCCCTCTTGGTGGAGTGTTTATTTTGCCTTTCTTGGAGTCAGGGTTTGCTGCAAATGATAGCTTTCTTTTCAATGAAGATGAGCTTAGAATATCTGTAGGTTGTTTCTGTTTAATGATCTTTTCTGGTTCTTCTTCTGGTAGCTTCTCTGCTTCCAACATTTCTTCTTGTTGTGGCTCTTCTTCTACCTCTTTCTTGTCTTCTTGTTGTTGCTCTTTGTTGATGCGAGTTTTGTTCCACTTACACAACATGCAGGACTGAACACTCAATGTTTCGAGAAACATAGAACATCAAATCCTCTCTTGAATAAAGTCATCTCCCATGCTAAGCTTTGCAATGAAGATCATGAAATGACTCCAAGGTTCCTTATACTTGTGGATATCTAACTCAGTTGAAATGATGTGATTTGCTGGTTAATCACTTAGGCGGGCTTACGTAGTTTATTCAAAGGTGTCAACTACTTGCACTTTTAAAGATTTGGCTTTGCAATATATGATAAAGTATATCTGTGATTTATATCACTTCCAACTTTGCTCTTCAAACTTCTACTATCTAGACTACTTCTTATTCCTAACTATGGATGGGAAACTAATGGATGGACTAGGACTCCTACCAAATGGAGGCTTGCCTACGACTTCAACTCCACCTAGTGCAAAGCTTCAAAGGATCTCAAAATGGTTTTCATATCAACATTATGTCTCTTTATAAAAGACATGACCTTTTATGAATAGGTGTCTATTCAAAATATTATTAATTTTAAATAAACAAAATTAATCTTCCTTTTAAACAATAACTTCAATAATCTCTTAACTATATCAAATATTAACAAATTTGATATCTTTGATATTTTCTATTTGTCGTTCTCTGTTCTTTGAAAACGCTGTGTATATATTTTAATCCTTCGATGAATATACGGCGTTTGGATACCAATACTTTTATTTGTATTCAAACTTTATAACTTTTACGGCATCAAATTTCTAAACATCTTCAATCATATAAATGTAGTAACACCTGAGGATTATATTAATTTTTGTTTGTGTTCAAACCTTCGATTGTATATCGCTGCATAATTTTCTTTTGCCGTTTTACACATACTGCTGCATACGTTTGACACATACTGCTGCATAATTTTTGAACCTTCGAAGAATACATTAACCTTCACCTTTTACAGCTTCCTCTGTCTTGTTCTGATAACGTTCTCTGTTAATACATACTGTCTCTTTTTCTTATATAATACCGTCTCTGCTTTTGATATATAGCTTTTTATGTCTTCAACCTTCGATGTACAATGTTCTGTTGTTCTGTATCGTAGATATGCCATGCTTTCATCTTGTCTCATACGTATCATATATATCTGCTCTTGCCGTAAGTATACTGTTCATTATTTGTATTAAAACTTTGCATAATATTTTTCGATAGAAGTCTCAGGCTGTTTGTATACTGCTGTTCAATAAACGACTGGTTCTCAAAGCAGCTGCAATCTTCTACTTTCTTTTTCCTTCTAGATGGTTTTTCCTCCAGACTTAGCAAAGGCTTTAATAAAGGGCCGAAGACACCTCAAACTTTTTCAAAATGAAAAAGTACTATCTACGTGTACAGCTCCGACTAAGGCTTCAAAAAGGTTTGCTAGAATTTTTGGAACTTTTGATTTCTTTTTATCTTCTGATTTGTTTTCTGATTTCTTTTTATTTTCTGATTTCTTTTTATCTTCCGATTTGTTTTCTGTATCTCCTAGCCATTTGATAGCCCCATTTTTTGTATCCTCATTTAATAAGAAGTCGTGAAAATTATGCTTCATTGCAGTTTTTGCAAGGACACCGTTCTCCACATTTCCCATGACTAACTGAGAAAATGTTGATTTGTCAATTCCCTCACAAGTCTTCTATACGTCAATGGCAATGAGAAATTGTAATACTGCATCTCCCAGGAATTCTAGGCGGTGATAGTTTTGTAGTGCTTCTTTCAATAAATCTTTGTTGTTGAATTTGTAGTTCAAAATAGTTTCCATCTTAGATATGTCGATTCTGAAATTCATCCTCTGCATTTCTTCAGCCATAAAATAAAGAACAATATTGCTAAAATTGACGTTCCCTATATAATTGATAATTGGTTGGAACTTCACCACGACTAGAAAACTTATTTGCCTTTATTTTATCATAGAAACTATTTGGTGTCCAGGTTTCTGTAAAGAAGGGTATAGAGACTGCCTCCCCAAAATGGTAAAGCTGCAAACCACAAATTCCCGCATTCATCACTGATGCATTGTGGATCACTTCAACTTCAATTCCCATCTTCCTGGCTCACACCACTAAATAATAGGCCTCCCATATAATTCTTCATCAATATATGCTGAGTGTATATTGCCATTAATATGCTGTTTGTATTCATTCATGTTCATTACATATGCTTCTGATTTTGACATCAATGACAATATGTCCATCAACTAGCGCCCAGATCTTAAACTTCCAATGCAAAATCGAAAATAAATAAGAGGCTAGAATTTATTTGCAATGTAGATTTTATATATATATTGCCCAGATTTTGATTTTAAAAGGCTCTAAATTTATTTTTAATCTCAGGTTTTAAAATCTCAATGCCCAGATTTGAATTTATTGAGGGGCTGTTTGATATAGGCCTGGCCCAATGCAAATTGCTCCGTATAAAAGGAGACCCCAAGGCACTTCTAAATCCATTTTATTTGTCTTGTTGATCAGATTCGGATTTTGGGTATAGCAGCCATTTTGAAGTGTCAAAACTTTGAATTTTGCAATGGTATTACTAATTTTAAAGGGGCAGAAGTGGGCACAATTATTGCCCTTCTAAATCCGGGCCATATACCTCGTAATTGGCAGCCTAGAGGGTCTAAACAAGGCCCAACTTAAGTCTGCTATATAAAACCCAGGCCTTAGAAAAGTGCATTGTGAGATGAGACAATAAAAGTTAATGCACGAAAAGAGGCCCCAGCCCCAAGATGAGACACGAATTAGATGGAAGTAAAACATGCCCGGCTCAAAGATGAGCGACAATTAGAGGGAACTAAAACGCGTTCAACTTGGAGATGAACAATAAATAGACGCAGCTAAAACATGCTCAGCTCGGAGATGAATAATAAATAGATGGAGCTAAAATGTGCTCAGCTCGGAGATGAACAATAAATAGACGGAGCTAAAACATGCTAAGCTCGGAGATGAACAATAAATAGATGGAGCTAAAACATGCTCAGCTCGGAGATGAACAATAAATAGACGGAGCTAAAACGTGCTCAGCTCGGAGATGAACAATAATTTTTCTTGAACTGAGAAACAAGTCCCATCTCCAAAATACTTCATAATTTGCCCAATTTACCTCGTCTTCCATCCATTCTCATCTTCCAACTTCACTCCATCTCTCAGATTAGAATCAAATCAATACCACTTCAATCCCTAGGCAATTTTACCAGTGCTACTTTCTCACCTCAATACTTAGCCAATTTTCAACCAGTGCTTGCAAACAGCAGCAAGACGACAAAAAAAAGGGGGGGTCCCCATCTGTGATGGGGTGGTGTTGTGAAAACCTCACAACATCTGGCGACTCCACTAGAGAAATGTTCCTGAACATTTCAAGAATAAAGTAACTTAGAACAAAAATTTCAAGGTGACTTATCCTAAAATCCACTTAAGGACAAGTACTCCATCCGGGAAGGAACTCTCGAGTTGAACCTAAGCACCCTGACCATAGGTTACTCATGTGTGTGCAAGTGATTTATTCCCCTCTCGACAAGAACTTGATAATCTCTCGGATCCATTAGACTTAACTATTATAATATCCTTACTTCAAAAGCAACTTGGATAGAGCCCCGCTGCCAGTCAGGCATCTATAGCCCCGACTGAGTTATCGCTGTGGCACCACAATCATGGTTCTACCTTTAGTGACTACTTAGTAGCATCGATAGAGATGATTGCATGCCCTTTAAAGCCAAATATCAATCTCATTTTCACTTCGATATTGTCTTTCTTTCTGCATCCTTTTCATTTTTTTCTTTTTCTCACGATATATCTTTCTCTTTTCAATCTTTTGTTTGGCTTGCAGGCAATGAAGCCTGCGGAGGGTTTGGAAGACCACAGTGGCGCTGAAGCAGGTGTATGATTTTTTGGTAAGTCCAACTTCACTTCGAAACACCAAGAACTCGGAGCAATTAAGTGTGAGTATAATGTTGTAACCATGTCAAAGGTAACTCAAGAACCTCTATCAAGCCTGACTCGAATTTAGTACAAATCCTACCATAGACCATCGACTAAGCACACCCTAAAATCTCCGAACCTTGTCAAATATATTCAAGAAATGAACAAGATGGACTCCTGTTTTGTCACCGAAGTGTAAGATCTACACACCCCGCCCACGAGTGATAACATGGACCCCCTTTGCACTTGCAAAGTTCCAAAACCAAAACTGCTCTTCGACTGAGGGAAGCTAAAAGATCTCAGGTCAAATGACTTGATGCAAAATTAACCAACTGAGCTCCCTAGAACACCTAAACTGAACAACTAAAGAAAATCTACTCTAACCAATTGAAAGGAAACTACTCTAACCCTTGGGCCAAATGGTCCAAGACAAACTCTAATCTAAGAACAGAAAGCAAACTAACTACTAACTGAAAGCAAACTAAACTACTATGTACAAAAAAGGGCTCCGGATGGAGTCCTAGGCTTGGAAATAATGCTTGAGGAATTGCTCGTTGACAGGCAACGGGACATCCCTGCCAGTAAGTGTTTTCAATCTAAACGCATTATCTCCCAAAATCTCAGAGATTTGAAAGGGACCCTTCCATAATTTGTCAAATTTATCATGATCTCTGCACCTTTCATGGGCCTTATCCTAGTATAAATCTAGGTCCGAGATTCTAAAGGCCTTCACCTTCGCTTTCCTATCAAACCATCGCTTGACCACCCCTTGATGTTTTGCAAACTTATCTAGGGCTTCATCTCTCTTTTCATCCAGCTACATCAGTTGAGACAATCTAATCTGGACTCTATCTTCATTGTCACAGAATTCTTGTATGAATTGTAATGTTGGGATTTTCAACTGGACCGGGAACACTGGGTCCTATCCATATACCAAATGGTATGGAGAAGTTCCTAAAGATTCCTTAGATCTTGTTCTGTCTGCCCACAAAGCGTATTTCAGCTGAGTGTGCCAGTCTCTTGGGTTTTTATCCAATAGTTTTCTAATTACAGTCAAAAGATTTTTATTCGTGGACTTTGCTAAGCCATTTCCTTGGGGGTAATAATTAGATGAAAATTTTAAAACAATCCCATGGTCAAATGCCCAATTATGGAATTTTAGAGAAGCAAAAGTAGAGCCATTATCAGACACCAATGCGTAAGGACAACCAAACCTGGTAACGATTTTCTCTTCCAAAAATTTGATAACGATTTCAATAGTACAGTTTTTTTAGGGCTTGGGCTTCTGACCACCGTGTGCAATAATCAGTTGCGGTTAGGATATACCTGTGTTGTGTTGAGGATGGTGGGTTGATTGGGCCGATGAAGTCGAGCCCCCATTTTGCAAAAGGTCTCACCTCGATCACTGACTGTAATGGTATTGCTGGGTTTCTCTCCTTCGTAGCCGCCATTTGACAAATATGGCAAGTCTTCACATGTTCATGGGTGTCTTTGAACAAAGTTGGCCAGTAGTAGCCTGCTCTCAGTATCCTGTGTGCTGTGGCCAAACTTGCTCCGTGCCCAGTTCCCCATTTGTCATGAAAGTGCTCTAAAATTCTCCGCGATTCTTCTCTACCGACGCATCTTAAGTATATGCCCTCATGGTTTTGCTTATAGAGTACTGACCCTTGTAACATGTATTTCTTGCTTTTAAACTTTAGTGCCTTCTTTTGTATTGGATTTAGATGCGGAGGGCACTGATGATTCAACAAGTAGTTGATAATATCCTGATACCATTCATCTGGGCATACTTCCCCAATCTCATAAACTTGATGCACCAAGCTTGGTCCTTCACACGCCATTGTTTGTGCTAGTTGTTGTCCTCTGACTAGCTTCATCGGCTGGATCTCTATATCATACTCTTGGATAATGGCGACCCACTTTCCTCTTCTCTCGCCAAGTTCATTTTGCATCAACAAAGTTTTGATCGCTATATCCGGCACGATCGCGTGTATCTTGCTTCTTAATATGTAATGTCGAAACTTTTTGATTGCTTTTACTAGCGCATATGCCTGTTTCTCTATGTTTGGGTACTTCAATTCTGCCTCTTTGAGGGGGGCACTCATAAATGCTATTGGATGCTCTTCGCCCTCCCCGTTCTTTTGGGTCAATGTGGCCACGCATGCATGATCGGAGGCAAAGGAATATATGAAGAATGGCTTTGCATAGTCAGGGCTCACCAAAACGGGTGCATTGATAATAGCTTGTTTGATTTCTTCGAATGCCGCCTTGGCTGCAGGAGTCCAATCCATTTTGGCATCTTTCTTTAGCATGTCATTCATGGGTTTCACTATCTCAGCAAATGCCGATATAAACTTTCTCACAAAGTTGATCTTTCCAAAAAATGATTTCAATTCTTTCTTGCTAGCTGGCAAGTTCAACTTGGAAATTGCTTCCACTCTTTCAGGATCTATCATAATTCCTTTCTCTGAGATCACATGACCCAACAGCCTTCCTTCAGTAACTCCAAACATGCATTTTTTAGGATTCAAAGAGACACCAAATTTTCTGCATCTTATGAATACTTTCCTCAAATCCTCTATATGATCTTTTCTTCTTTTCAAGAACACTGTGATATCATCCATATAAATGATGATACATTTATCTTTCAAGTCCTTGAAGGCATAGTCCATTGCTCTCTGAAATGTCGCACCTGCATTGACTAGGCCAAAAGGCATTCTCCTGTAGGCAAACGTTCCCCACTTGGTGGTGAAAGCCGTCTTCAGTCTGTCTTCTTCCTCTGCTATAACCTAGTAATACCCCGAATATCCATCCATGAATGTCATCATTTGCGCTCCATTTACTATTTGCAATACCTCTTCCAATGACGGCAGTGGGTAATTATCCTTCTTTGATGCCTTGTTTAAATTCCTAAAATCTATGCACAACCTTATATCACCATTCTTCTTTCTTACTGGGACCAGGTTGGCGACCCACGTTGAGTGTCGCACGGGAAAGATAATCTTTGCATTCAACAACTTCTTTACTTCTTGAAAGATCAACGGTTCTAATAAGGGATTAATTGGTCTTTGCCGCTGTCTAAACGGCTTGCTTCCTTCTTTCAATGGGATAGTATGTGTTATAATCGAAGGATCATATGTCTTCAAATCCTCATATCCCCAAGCAATCACGTCCGGGAATTCTCTCATTAGCTTGATGATACCATCCTTCTCTTCTTGTGTGCAAACTTTCCCAATCTGGACGATCTTCGGATCCTCCTTGGTCCCGAGATTTATTTTGTCACATTCGTCTCCCCCTGTGGGTTGGTATGGTACTTTGTTGAACTGGTCGATATCAAATATCCTTTCTAGCTCGATCATCCCCTTCGGGATAGTATTGGTCTTTAAATTCATGATCCCTTTTGGATTGATTTCTATTTCTTCTTCTTCACCTTCATCAATGATCTGGGCTGTGAAAACATTTGAATTTGTCAAGAATTTCAAAATATGCTTGTCGTCCTCAAACACTTGGAAATTAGTTACATTATCGGGTACTGATGGAGTCGATGCCAATTCCACTATAAACTTTTTCAACCCCTCCAGCTCAATAGGCGCCAAAGAACTTGCGGCTTGTGCGAGATCGTTTGCCACCTTATTACTTGCTCTATAACCGAACTTGATGTTAAAAGCCTCAAAGCTCTCGATCAAATCCTAGACTCTGTTTTTGTACTTCTTTAATCTTTTGTCGTTACACACAAACTTTTGTTTTACTTGCTCTGTCACCAAGTATGAATCTCCATATACAAGAATCACCTTTGCGCCCTTCTTTATTGCACACAACAAACCAAGGATTAAAGCTTCATATTCGGCCATGTTGTTGGTGCATGGGAATTGTAGTCTATGTGCTGCCAAAAAGGTTGCTCTTGTTGGGCTAATCAATTCGAATCCCGCTCCGGCTCCTTGCTTGGTTTTTGATCCATTGAACCTTAGTGTCCAAACTTCATTGTTTTCTTGTTGATCCTGCTTGGACTTCTCGAGCTTATCCAATTTATCGTTCTCTTCTATTTTCGGGTCAGGTGATGTGGTTTGACTCTTTGTTTCACCTGCCTTATTATTTTCCACGGTTTCAATCTTTTGCTCGCTATATTGATTTTCTCTCTTTAAAGCTCTCGGGATTCTTTTCTCTACTTGTTCTAAGGCAACTTTGCACATGGTGCAAGATAACTCCGAATGAAAGGTGTTGTGAATTCTACACCAATTGGGTAGTAGCAAATCTTTTATTGATGCTTTGTTTCCTAACTGTACACCTTGTTGTGCTGTCCTCATCACAAAGTTTCTGAAGTTCTCAAACATTCCTTCGCTTTCGTCTGATGAAGTATCTGGATCCAACTCAATTAGCATGTTCGTGGATTCTTTTGCTCTACTTATGATATTCAAAGTTAGAACTTCTTCGATCTTGGGCCTGTAGACGCCAAGGTCCGTCTCAGCAAACAATACTTCGTTTTGCTCCCCGTACTCGGTGACAGTTAATCTTCACCTGGGGGTGCTATCTATTTTTATTTGGTTAGGGAGTCCTTTCCATGGGAGCCACATATGAGAAAAGTCGGTGGCCATATAACCATTCAACCTTTTGGCCCAATCTCTACCTAGTATCAAACCATAATAATCTGCCACATCCACAACGGATATATCTATGAGGTGTTCCATCCTTGGATCCGATGCCAACTGCATATGTATGTTGTTTAATTCGCCCACTATTGGCACCTCTGTTTTGTCTAATTGAGTGACCTTCTTGTTTGATCCTGCCAGGACAATTCCCAACTTTCTACAAATTGCCAGGGGCATGACATTGCTGGATGCCCCTGAATCAATCAGGCAATTATGAAGTAATTTCCCAAATATTCTCACTGAAACCAAGAAGGGCGCTGGTTCATCTTTCCCTTGATAAAATACCACTGGTGTTTTGTATACAGGTTTAGGCTTCATTTTCGTTTCAACTAGTTGCGTCGATTTACCCACCTTTGTCGTTCCATTGCTTTTAATTGGGTTTTCGTTTCCTTGTACCTCCTGACTGGCAGGTGTGGAACTTTGTGCTACACATATTGGTTGAGGTTCTTGTGGCCTGTTGAAATCATTAAGATCCCCATATGAAATACTTTGTGTAAGACTGGTCTCTTGAATCACATTTACCATGTTGGGAGGAGGCCTTCTTGCCATTGAGGTGCTTTGACCCGTAGTTGTGGGGGCTTGAGTTTGAGCTCCTAATCCTTTGTTATCCTTTAAGCTGTTGAGGGAGGTTTCTCTAATTTCAGTCACTTTCAACAACTCAAACAGTGGTAAGCTAATCTTGATCTTCTTCATTTCTTCTGTCACGCTCTGTCCAAGCTTTCTCAATTCATCATTGTTGGTAAGATTACTCATCGTCTTCTCTTTACCACTTCCTTGAATTCCATATGTGTTCTGTGGGTTGCCAGCATTTCGGCCAGTGCCATTGTTATTACTACCTTGTCTATACTCTGGGGCATCCCTTGGATAGTTGGGTACATTGCTAGCATTAGGATGCGGAGGCGTATTGAAATTGTTTGGTGGAATGGAAGATGTTAGAGGTTTGTCGTTCCTCCTGCTATTCCTTTGATAAAATTTCGTCGCATTCCCCTGCGACTGCTGGAATGTCTGAACCTCACTGGTACCTTGCACCAACACACTGTTGCCTAATGGGGGAAAAGAGAACTCTGATTCATTGCCATACTCGCTCGAGACTATTGGCTCCTCCACTGGTCCATTAGCTGAGGCTGGTGGAAATCTTCCCTGATGCTCCTCATAAGCTTCGAACTCAGGTGGGAAAGAAAACTCCTCGAAAGTTAAACACTGATCATATCTCGTGGTGGGAACTATTTCATACTCCGTGATTGGAGTATCTTCCTGATTGATTGATTCATCTACCACCTTTTGGAACAAATTTGAAGCCTTTTTGAATTCAGCGCATTGCAACTCGGAATGCTGGTTTGTCTCATGGAATTTGCAATACTGAGACAAGGCAGATTTTGCCAAAAATATCCTCTCCACCTGTTTGTTATCCGTTGGAGGTTGACTATCGAGCGGCGACACCACATTGCCGTTATTTGGACCGATGTTCCACATCCTCCTCTGATTATTGTATCCTTGGTTTTGTGGTTTATTGCTTTCTTGGTAGTTGTTACTTGAATTGTTTCGTGGATAGCCACCACCTTGGTTGTTCCTTTGATAATCTCTATCTTGATAATTCCTTTGGTATCGACCATCCTGATTATTTCTCTGATAGTTGCCTTGAAAATTTCCTCCTTGACTATTCTTGTGCATAGCTTGGAGTTGATTGTTCTGGTTCCTCAGATAGGTAACTTCTGTAGATAGCATCTTTACTTGTTCAATTAATTCCTTCATTTCATCTTTCTCTTCTTGGGACCTCGTAGATGTACTCGTACCTTGCAGATAGACTGGTACCGACGGTGGTGCTTGGGATAACGGGGGTCCCGGATGCAGTACCAACTGATTCGATGGAGCCTGATATGTGAGTGGTGGGACTTGGCTATTTTGGAATCCAGATACCCATTGCCCCATTTTCTTGCCTACCTCCATCGCTTTAGCGTATGCTTCATTCAAATTTGTTGGGGCAGGGTTAGAGACTCTTACGAACATAGACGTTTGAGAATCCAAAGCGTTATAATACATTTCTAGAGCGCCTGCATCTTGGACAGTATAGGGAGCTTGCAATCGCGTGTAAGCCTTATGGAAGCGATTGTTAAATGAGCTGATGGGCTCTTGATCTTGTCTTCGAATTTCCGCAAACTGCCTATACAAATCTGACGGGGTGATGGGAATGCCAAATTTCCCAACGAATGCAACTTTCAATTGATCCCACCTGGATATAGATGAGGTCGGCAAATTCACGAACCAATAAAATGCTTCTTCTCCCAAAGAGTGGGGGAAGAGTCTACAAGCTACGTCCTCGTGCTGAATTCGTCTGTTACATAATGCATCTTCAAAGATTTTGATGTGTTCCTTTGCCGTACAATTGGGATCATTGACATGGAACTTAGAACAAAAGTGCTCTGGATTCTTAGGCAAATTATTGTATTGATTGAAAGTAAGAGGTGAGGTATTGTGTTGAATCCATGGAGGTTGTTGTGGTGGTGGTTGTTGTTGTGCCATCGCAACTTGATTGGCTTGAGTCTGAGCTAGTTGACCTACTAGGGTTTGTATGCTTGAAACCTTTGGAACTTGAACTGGACTACTTGAGGAGTTTGCCAAACTTGCAGTATTAGCTACCCAATGATTCCTTCCTTTTTTGTGAAATTGTAACTCAACTAGATCTTCCTCTTGGTGTGGTGTAGACCTCAATATCCTCTGCCTTCTCTCTGATAGTAGTCTTTCAAATCTTTTGGGGGAGAAAGATCCAATCTTTCTATCCAGCTTTATGTTTAGTCTTGATCCTCTTGAAGAGTAGCTTGGGCCAACCTTTGTGCTTTTCTTTCTCTTTCAAGCTTCCTTTCTAGCTCTCTCTGGCGTTCCAACCTTTTCTGAATTCTCCTTTCAATGGCTCGCGCTTTCTTTTCTTCTTGATTCAATACGTTAGCGGTATGCAGATATTCTGTAGTATCCTCACTTTCGGCCCACGAGATTGTGCGTAATGTAATTAGAATATTATCTTGAAGTGTTCCCCAATTTGCTCTAGGTTGATTTGATCTAGGAAGCACCATCCTTTGTCATCCTTCAATTTCTTCTCACGTTCCAATCTTTTTTGGACTTCTCTGTCAATTCTTTGAGCTTTCTCCTCTTTTTCGTCTAGGATATCAGCTATACGTAAGTACTCATGACCGTTTATCCTTTGGTTCCAAGCGAAGGAGTGAAATGTTAATATAATGTTGTCTTGGTATGATTGCCAATTGTCCTTAGGTTGTCGAGGCTGAGGAAGCCCCATCCTTCGTCATGTTCCAATATCGAGAACCCAATGAGTAAACAATGTAGGCCCTCCTTCTAGCGCCAATTTCTGTTGATGTGAGTTTTGTTCCACTTACACAACATGCAGGACTGGACACTCAATGTTTCGAGAAACATAGAACATCAAATCCTCTCTTGAATAAAGTCATCTCCCATGCGAAGCTTTGCAATGAAGATCATGAAATGACTCCAAGGTTCCTTATACCTGTGGATATCTAACTCAGTTGAAATGATGTGATTTGCTGGTTAATCACTTAGGTGGGCTTACGTAGTTTATTCAAAGGTGTCAACTACTTGCACTTCTAAAGATTTGGCTTTGCAATATATGATAAAGTATATCCGTGATTTATATCACTTCCAACTTTGCTCTTCAAACTTCTACTATCTAGACTACTTCTTATTCCTAACTATGGATGGGAAACTAATGGATGGACTAGGACTCCTACCAAATGGAGGCTTGCCTACGACTTCAACTCCACCTAGTGCAAAGCTTCAAAGGATCTCAAAATGGTTTTCATATCAACATCTTCCCCTCAATCCAACTTGGAGTACAAATTAAAGATCTAATGTCAATTGAACTTGAGTGCAATTACTAGATTACCACACAGGGCACCTTTGCATCTACAAAGAGCTAGTGGCCTAGTTTTATAGAATCCAATCAAACATCCACCAATATCACCACACAATCTATCTATTTTTTACTCTTACTTTAACAACTTTGAAATAAAAATCCTAATCTAATTGTGGAAGTAGAAACCATGCAATAATACCAAGTGTTCCAACTCAATCACCATGCAAACACAACAATGATAAGAAGAACGATAATGGCATTACGTAAGCAACAATTTTCTTCAATCTTCCAATGTTTACAAATGAGAGCAGAAGGCCTTATATAGAGGCTTCAAATACAATGATTGGCCAAGATTAAGAGGCAAAAACTTTAAATCAAGGGCCGAGATTAAGAGGCAAAAGCCTTGATTAGGGTTCCCATAACCACCTACTACAAATATTTAATGCCCACCCAATTACAATTAAGCACCACCACGTGGGCCAATAGGAAAATTACATTGCCCTCATGGACCAATAAAAAAATTCAAATCCTTAACAACTGGATAAGGATCAATGACATGTGGATCAGTGAGAAGAGAGCACATGTAGAAGAAATCACCATCCAATAGGAAAATTCAAAATAATATGCACCAATGAAAAGATAGGACATGTGGGCCCATGCCACTTGGCGCCAAATGGGCCAACCAAAATGAAGCATTCATTAATCAGCCAATCAATATCCTTGAGATTTTGTGGGCCTACGCCATGTCATCGTCTTGGGAATCGTGTGCCTCATCCTCATTCTCCTTCTCACATTCAATGAATCTAGACACCATTTCATCGATTATCTCTGTGGGGACACTTGGCAAGCATCCAAGCCTGTATTCATAATAGCTTACATCTCTTGTATAAGTAGAACATGACTTCCTCCACTCAGCTGCATTATATAAGACCATGAAGCTCCTAAGATGAGCTGCTGCCTCTAATTGTCCATACTCTAGTGAATTTCCACTTCCAAAGCAAATTTCGTTCATCTTGTCCTGAATACCTTCCATAGTTAGCCTCTGAGTATCATTGGGCTTTTGGTGCAGCATAGCCCCTACACAATTAAGCATCTCATTTTTAATCTTCAAAAGGGCCTCACTCTAAATAATTTCGCTGTCTTACTCTAAACCAGCCTGCTCCTTCAAACAATATCGCAATTCTGCTCCCTGTAATAGCAGGCCCTTGATCACAAATTCGTTCCAAACTGCCCCCTAAGCCAGTTGCTGCCTTCTCTAAATAATTTTGCTCTGCTCCTTAAACTCGGGGCCCCTAATATTCAGATCCGCTCCCTTCTAGACCAGTCGCATCTGCCTTTGTCTTTCGGATCTGCATTTGCTAAGGTTGTACTTCGCTGCTCCCTTATGCTAGTTCGCTGCCTACTATGCCCTAGACCATGCCATTTTCGCACTGCTCCTCCAATTCGCTGCTCTCGTAGACTGCTTGTCGCTGCCTCTGCTCCTTCTTATTTCGCTGTTTGATGGAGAGGGAGTGAATGGAATGAGGAGAGGAGAGGAGCCGCTCCATCTTATATCCGCCAAGAGCCCCCCTCCCAATTAGGCCGACCTGCCCAAAAGGAAAAACAAAGACAAAAGCTATTTAATTGCCAAAAGGAAGGGGACAACATGTCCTATCTTTAATTTTTTGCATTGAAATTTGCCAAAATTTAATCACTAAAGCCTAGATCTATGCCTTGCGCCATATTGGGGGGGCCAAAAAAATCGAAATTAATGCCATATCTTGGGGTTTCAAATTAGATTTTAGATTTTAATTACCCAAATTTTATTTTTATATCCCAAATTTTGGATCCTGTGCCCAAGATTTCGAATTTCAGAGCAAAAATTAGATTTTCAATGCAGATTTCAATCTCAAAGCGCCCAGATTTTAATATTATTTGGCCCAAATTTCATACTAGCGCTCAGATCTTAAACTTCCAATGCAAAATCGAAAATAAATAAGAGGCCAGAATTTATTTGCAATGTAGATTTTATATATATATTGCCCAGATTTTGATTTTAAAAGGCTCTAAATTTATTTTTAATCTCAGGTTTTAAAATCTCAATGCCCAGATTTGAATTTATTGAGGGGCTGTTTGATATAGGCCTGGCCCAATGCAAATTGCTCCATATAAAAGGAGATCCCAAGGCACTTCTAAATCCATTTTATTTGTCTTGTTGATCAGATTCGGATTTTGGGTGTTTGAGATAGGTTCCAGCTTCATAGGAGTTAAGATGCAGATTCTAGATTTTGGGGGTTTTCAAAAAATTCCAAACTTAGCCAAATTTCAGGATTCAGCAAGCTTTCAGCAGGGTTACCTCCCACAATCCATCATGGCTTTCTAAGGTCAAACTGAAGCTGGCAAAAGGATTCTCAAAGGGTTTTAACTTGTTTGATCACAAATCACTTGGTTTTGACCCCATCTCCATGACAAACTTAGCTTAGCTCTCGCCCAAATCCCAGACATACATAACTTCCCAACAGGCCAAAATCTCATTTGCTGGACATTTGATCATTGATGTCATGGATTTCATAGATTTTATATACATTTGACAATATTTATATTTTATAATTCTGCTTATCTATGTTTTCTATTTCCTTCAGGTACACTTTATGTTTGTACTTATGTAATGGATGTATGTTTATGTATGTGATCAAATTAGATTCAATTTGATGATGTTGTAGTGTCTTTAAGCTTTATTCAATAATGGGTGCGTGAAACAAGTTTTAAATCGTTCAAAATATCTGTTTTTTCATTTTGCCGAGTCATAGCCGAGTTGTTGCCAAGTCATTGGTGAGTCACAGGTCGAGTCGACCTTGCCGAGTCATAGGCGAGTCCGAGTCATGGAACTGTGATGTCTACAATGACCCGTTCCGATTCTGGCTTTTGGTGGACCGGTGTATCAATGCCCAGAATGCCTTTGCCTCTACCGATGTCCTTTTCTGGTTTCAGCGAGGTCTTCTGACATTCAATTTCAGCTTGGTGTTGCTGCTCTAGAATGGCTGTCCAAATTGCAACTCCTTCATGAACCGCGTCAACTTCTCCAATTAGAACTTGACCAATCCTTTTTCTGATTTTAAAACTTTGTTTATATGCCTCTACTTGATTGGTTGCTTCTTGCAGGCCCAAGTGGCTTTGCACTTCCAGTAGTGCCTTTATTCTCAGCTCTTTCTCCTTTGCTATTGAGGATTTCCATCTTCCTTCAATAAGCTCTTGTAACTCTGCAGGTACTGAGCCATGAATCTCAGTAGGTGTTCTCTTGAACTTGTGTAGGCTGTATACTACATCTTCTATTTTCCTGTTGTCTTCATCACTTGCCAGTGTGTATCTTCGCTCAATAGTTCCCATTCTACTTGTTGTCATTATGCCTTAAACCAATTCATCAATGGTTGGTTTTCCAGCCTTCTGTTCCTCCTTCTGTACTGGTTTCCCAGTCTTCTTTCTTCTTATATAGGTTGCGGTCTGCTCCGTCTCAGTTTCTTCTGAGTCCCCTGCTTGTGATTGTTCGGTTGTAACTGATTGCGCCTTCTTCTTTTGAACTCCGGTTTCTGGCATGGTTACCTTCCTTTTCTTTAGTGTAGGTGACTGTTTGGCAGTTACCTTCTTTGCTGCTTTAAAGGTGCACTCTTCTTCAAATTTGCACTTATCTCATCATAAGTGCCGAACCGGTTGGCTGAGAGATCCAGGTTTCTCTCCTGAAGTGCCTCAGCATATGCTTTGGCAGTCTTTGATGAAATTACATAGCCAGGTTCCGGTGCAAATTCAATTCTTGGCTCAACAATCTGAATAATACAATGATCGGTGCTAACAAGGAAGCAAACATCATCCTTGTACTCATCTACAATTGCAGATGGAATCCTTTTCCTTTGATGCATTCTGATTTGAAAATCTTCAAAGTAATCAGTCATCACCTTACTAAACCGATTTCCCAGACTATTAACCATTTCTCCTATCTGGACCATAACCAGTTTGTTTGTTATGTAACATTACCCACTCTTGGAAAGACTTTTTGGTAGTAGAAGAAAAGACATACCATCAGTGTTCCATACTTCAGGAATTTCTCCTTGACCATTCCGGGCTTCTTCAGGTTCTCGAAGATTTGATTTCTCAACATAGCGCATATGTCGTATTGAGCATTGTTGTGCATTATTCTGTGAGATGCATGAATAGCTCCACCTGGTATGTTGTTGAAATTGCTTGATTGATAAACCTTGTAACTGATTACCGCAGCGGCGAACCAGACACCTTCATCTTCAATGTCAGTTACAATCATCATACGACTGTCATACCTTGATTTAGTGAGTCGAGTGACTTCACTGTTGGCAATTGTTCTTAGGGTAAGGGCTTCCCCTGTGGCGTTGAACCCGGTTACTCTCCTCAGATCTTCCTTTGTAATTGGAGTAACAACACCTTTTACCAACCACATTCCTAGATCGTGTACTCAACTGAGTACCAATCGAATCCAGTCAAGATGAAACACTGTAGGGTATTTGACCCCATTGATCAACCCAACTGCTTCCAGTCGTGCGTATTTTGCCTTAATACTTGTCCTTGCAGAGCCCTAGAAATTCGCTCTGTATGAAGGTTTCTCCCAACTCCTCTTGTTTGCTATGAATGAAGGCAGTTATGTCTTCGGTCAACAACATGCCGTCTGGAACTGATGATAGGGATCCAACCATATCATTCAACCTGTACTGCACTGGCATGATATCATATTCTGGTTGCCCATGTTGATTGATGTCGAAAAGGTTTGCAACAAATGATGATGATGCCATTACATTAGAAAGAGAATACACAAAAAGCTCTATCAAATTGGCGGAATATGAAAAGCAAAGATCGCGAATCACAGAAAGAAAGATTACTCAAGCTTAAAGAAAATTATCACAAAATGCAAAGTAAAGTGAAGTGAGTAATCCGCTTTCCCTTTTATATCCTCGGGTCGCAACAATAATTAGCAAATGGTAACATTTGTTAACGGTTACCGTATTAATTAGCCTTACCTAACTTTACCTTTATCAACCGGTTCACCAATGCTTTACCTGTTTACTGCAACATCCTTGGTTGAAACATCGCTCGTGTAACATTAGCTTATCCCTTTGATCGGTTCTTTGGTCTTAGACTAGTGTGTGCTTCTCGGTATCAACCTCTACTCAGTGAGAATAAATCTCACTAGTTACTTTGGGGACAGTAGCGTTTCTACCTGTTCCCCTTAAGCCCCGTTGGCTTAATTTGATGAAGAGATATCATCATCGGTGGATGATGACTTTGTCTTTGATTTCTCTCCTTCAGAGCTCTTTGTCCCCTTTTTGGACCATATCTTCTTTACTTCCCTCTTGGTCTCTTCAGTTGTGTTTCCCTTTTGATTGGGAGTCACATTCCTCTTGACCGGTCTAATTGGGCCTTTTCCTTTTGTTTATTGGCCAGTTCCTGCAATTTTTGGCCAGATGCCCAATCTTGTTACAATTGTAACAAGTCATCCCGGTTCCTCTCAATGGATTTACCCTTTTTCCTTTGTTCATGGGTGAGTGGCATTTAGTATTTCTATGCCCTGATGGTCTACACGTAGCACACATAGATGTGCCCCGGTTAGCATTCCTATTATGGAATACCGGTCTTGGTGGAGATTTGAATGCCATGGTTGTAGACCTGCATTCTTCAACCTTGTGTCCAAATTTATTGCAGGCATAACAATAACCTTTGAAGCTTCCTCTGCTTCCATTGGACACACTGTTTGATCGTGACTTGCATTTGAAGGTCTTGTGACCATACTTATAACAGTTACTGCAGTAATTGTTAGCGGTGAAAAGTTTCACCAATGCATTCCTGCAGTCATTAGATTTATGACCTTGTTTGCCACAATGTTTGCAAGAAGGTTTGGAGATTCTTTTACCTTTGTCTCCGGTTGGTTTCTTCTTGTCCTCCTTGATTCCCTTGACTTTACAGGACTCACCGGTTTCCTTGGTGCCTTGATCGATGTACCCAAGTCCTGTGGGATCCTTGTGCCTTCTCTGAGCTTTCAATTGCTCATCTAGCTTCTCAAAACTCTCATTGTATTTTCTGAGTTTTTCATTTCTCTCCTCAAGAGTTTTTAGTTGTGCTTTAAGTTTTTCAACTTCAGCCATTTCTTTACTTGCTTCATCTTTATCATGCAAGTGTTCATGCATGATGACATTCTCCTGAGTTATGCCTTGCATGTGTGCATGTAGTTGCAGTATGAGAGCATCTTCAGCTAGGCTTCTTGCTCTCTTAGCAGTCTGTAGTGCTTCTTTGGCACTATTTTTCTCATCCTCAACTTTTCTGGTTGCTTCAATGAATTCACTCATCCTTAGAGCATGACCTTCCTGTTCTCTTTTTAAATTTGAGATTTGATCAGTCAGGTTCATGTTTCTATGAGCTCAAAGACTGCTTCTTTTGCTTCATCTAAACTACTCTGTCCAGATAGTTCTTTAATTGTGTCCTGAATTTCACCTAGTTGTAAAGCCAGTTCTTCTCTCTTAGCAAAAGATCTTCTCAGTCTGTTTTCAAGAGAATCGATCATTTCATTTGCTTCTTCCAATTGTTCCTGATCCCTATAACCCTCCATGATCTTTTCTCAAGTAGTTAAGCTTCCTTTACTTGAGAACTTGGCTTTGATACCAATTGTTAATCCTAACCGATTACTGAGAGAGGGGGGGTGAATTAGTAATTCAATTTCTTTAATCTTTTTATGTTTCTTATCTTGTTAATACTGAAAATATAAAGAATGCTTGAATAACATGAACAAAAAACACAAACACAAGCTAACACATGATATATACGTGGAAATCCTCGGTTAGAAAGAGAAAACCACGGTGGGACAGAACCCACGAACTTCACTAATGCAACAATAAAGATGCCTTGTTAAAGGCTTACAAAGCACTGGTTAGAATGCCACTTTGTCAAGGGATTTGATAGAGATCGGTTAAGATCTTGACCCTGTAAGAAGTCGCCTCGCCAGAGGACTTACGAACTGTTGAGTTTTATTAGGATTGCTGCAAATGTATTAACATTGCCTCTTCGGTATATGTTTTCCAAGAGCAGTGATCTCTCTTTTATATTGTGGAAAACACATTGAGAGACATGTCCCTTCATGGGACATGTCTATTCATTATTATTTAATTTATTTTATCAAATTAACTATTTAGTTATTATGAGAATAATTATAATCTAATTATTTATATATATATATATATATATATATATATATATATATATATAATAAATCATTTCTCATAATAATCATATCGTCGTTATTATTTATCTAACCGATGCTACAAACATCAACACTCCCTCTTAGCTAGGGAGGATAAATCAATTCAATGTCAACACTTAAGACACTTGACAACATCAATCATATGATGTAAGCAATAAAGGCAATCCTCATGATGTAATCAATAGAGACAGTCTCAATATGTGGATTTCCTCCATCGGCGATTCTATCCACAAGTTCTCAGGTGGATTGCCTCCATCGGCGATTCGATCCACAAGCTCTTGAGTATTGGCCTATTAGAATGTCAACACATGACATTCGCCAAATACTCAATAAGGTACTGGCCTGCAGAATATCAACACATGATATTCACCAAATACCTATCTATACAAACAACTCATCGACCATCAATGACATCTAACACTTAGTTGTTGATTTACAAGATATATCTAAGCAAACAACTTATAGACTGTCAATTTAATGACATCTAACACTTAGTTGTTGCTTTACAAGATGTATCTATACAAGCAACTTATAGACCGTCAATTTGACATCTAACACTTAGCTGTTGCTTTACAAGATATATTTATGCAAACAACTTATAGACCGTCAACTTAATGGCATCTAACACTTAGTTGTTGCATTCATCATGATCTGTTTCAACATTATAAATAATGTATATCATGATTTAAGTTATTGTAAGATCGTCACCTTCCAATAACTTCTACAAATACAAGTGATAATCATTTGGAAGTCGTCACTTCCTCATGATTTACACAGGAGGTAGGCCCATTGAAATCATATAGTCACACACATATGAACTTTCAGACTCCCTCTGAATGTCAATCTTCAGAGCTCCTCATCCAATGTTACCTCTGATGAAGTGTCAAACTCCCTCTCAATTTGATATCAATCCTCCTTTTCCTGCAAGAGAATCCTCAGAAAAGATCAAGGCAAATAGCTCTTATAGTACTTATTGAAAAATAAGAGAGAGACTAATATAATACTCAAGGATAATAATATAAGATCATTCCAATATAATATAGATAAATATCTAATTTTAAATATATTTTGAACATAAATGCATTTGTTCCGTCTTATATATATCTACTTTAATCTATATTTTCAACATATTATTTCCTTATTAATGCCACATAATAATGTAAGGTGACCAATTTCCCAATCTATATTCACTTATATTCATAAGAAATAAACAATTAATACTTACCTCCAACATTACCTTAACTTCTTCAACCCCTATGTACGTGGTCTATGGAAGATGGTAATCCTTGTATTATGTGTTTGTTATGACTTTGAATATATCTTACTGGTGCATCCACCTCCTAATCCACGTGGGTATCCAAAGTGGATTGATTACAGTTCGGCTTCTAGTTCCGCCCCAATAGATGTGATAATATGATGCCGACCAGACTCAATAAGCAATGATCACTTGGAGGATGGATTACTTCGATATGTGTTGATGGGATTACCGCCAGAAATAATCCTTTGACGAGTTCTTCACAAGAACGACAAACATCCTCACTGAATCCTTCTGCAGATAACACCCGAGTCACACAACTCCCATTCACACCTTGCTTATATGAAGGTATCATACATATAAAGTGTCTCTTCCCAATCTGTTGTGGATAGCTATATTGTTTTGAATAACCACCCTTACCCGTAAGCACTTGATATAGAGAAAGATGGTATCATCGAACAACTGTTCATTCTCTGACAGTCTATTTACCAAAACCCATTTAAACAACTCTTAAATATTTATATTATCATGCCTGATAAAATCTAACATCTAACATTATATTCTATTTGCTGATAATCGATACCATACTGCGTTTTTGGAGATGACACATGTCATATTAATTTTTGGAATAATCTTTGTAACTTTGAATAATCGTCTTCTCGACAAAGAGTATGTAGCCGATACAAAGTATTTCAATAAACCATTCAATAGGTACTAAAGGTATCGGACCTTGTGACTTACGCTGACTATTCTACATTTGCAGTTTGGCTCTGATACCATGTTGAGTTTTATTAGGATCGCTGCAAATGTATTAACATTGCCTCTTCGGTATATGTTTTCCAAGAGCAATGATCTCTCTTTTATATTGTGGAAAACACATTGAGAGACATGTCCCTTCATGGGACATGTCTATTCATTATTATTTAATTTATTTTATCAAATTAACTATTTAGTTATTATGAGAATAATTATAATCTAATTATATATATATATATATATAATAAATCATTTTTCATAATAATCATATCGTTGTTATTATTTATCTAACCGATGCTACAAACATCAACACGAACATCAATAAAGATGTCACCCGGTGAAGAGATTTATACAACATAACTTGTTAGGGTTCACACTGATAAAGGGATTTATATGTGCTTCACACAATAAAAGAAATGATCTTCTTTGACACTTAATCTGTGAATCAGATCATACCTGTTCTTTTCTTGCTTTGCTTGGTTGTTCAATCTCTCTCTCTTTCACTCTCGGTGATTGTATCCCTTCTCAGAAGACTCTGCTCTCTCTCTGTGCTCTTGATTTTCAACAATAACTCTTCTAAAGCACGATTCTCATTACCACATCAGATGGTGGCACCAAGTTGTAACTCATCCAAAACGCTGCTGTTCTGAAAAGCGATCCAAAAGTCTTGCATGCAGAACTCTTGATTATGCAAAAAAGCTCGCATATTGATCTTTAGTCCACCTCGAAACGCTTACAGAAAAACTCCAGTTCTTCTCAAAATGATCCGCAAAAACCGGATCAGATTATGAAGCACAAACGGGTAGATTTGGTACTTTGAACGGGAACTGGTGTGCTACCGGTTGAGTAATCTGCTTCATGTGGTGTTCTACTAGACCGGTTGGACAAGACCGGTATATTGTAACCGGTGTAGGTACACTTGTTACCTAGTAAGTTTGATGGTTGTCGATTGGGACAACTACCGGTTTATCACTGTTGCTACCGGTTCACCATTGATGCTCTAGCTTAAAGACCGGTGTGTTTGATGTTTGCCAATGATGACAACTAAGCATAATGCCAACACAAAAAATATAGAGAATGATAATAATGCAAAAAAAGGTTGCTGAGTAACAAGATAAGAATACAAAATTTTAAGAGATATAGTTGCTGATATACTGAACATTATACAGATTGATATTCACATTACAGGTAGACTGATCTGCTAGTAAATCGATTGTACAGACAAATACATATATAGATCGAAATATATTTACTTACAGGTAGGCTGATATATATAGAGATAGATCGTGTAGCAGGTTGATACATGTGCAAGCAGATTGATGCCTAAGTCTATTGAATTATTGTGACGTATATAGAGGTGTTATTATCACTAATTTAGATTGGTCTAGTATTGGCTAAATTGTATCCGACTTCTGCTCTTCACAATATATATATTATTATTGTTGTTGGGTTTTACTCCCTCGAGGAGGAGGGTTTTCCTAGGGTAATTTTGTATCATATTGTTTTAAATTTGTTAATTTCTGCTTAAACATCTCTTATTATAAAAATAACATGGTATCGGAGTGGGTTTAAGAAAAGGTCTAATCAGATTTGTTTAAGCAGTCAAGCAAACCTTCATCTAGGGCAGATCTTTGAAGGAGAATTTGTGTGAAAAAGAAGATGGTCAATGGCGTCAAAGTAGAAGATAGGTTTGATGGAGCCTCAAACTTCAACTCTTGGAAACCCAGGGCACTCTTTGCATTAGAGGAGAATGATCTTCTTGATTTCGTGGAAAGTAATATGGCCGAGCCTTCTGATGATAATGAGAAAATCCAGTGGAAGAAGAATGATATTAAGGCTAGGAAGATCTTGATACACTCTGTAGTTAATCACCTGGTACCGATCATCTCCAAGTTGAAGTCAGCTAAAGAAATGTTTGATACTCTAAAAGGATTGTATGAGATCAACAACACTAGTAGATCAGCTGAGCACTATTGGGGACATAATTGCAGACAAAGATCTTGTAATGTAGGCACTGAATGGCCTTCCTCAAACTTGGGAGCCTTTTATCCAAGGTATCAGTGCAAGATCTAAGTTGCCCACGTTTGATCGTCTTTGAGCTGATTGTATTCAAGATGAGTCCAAGTTGACAGCAAGAGGAATTGGGCAAAATAATTAGGATAAAGAAAATCAAGTTCTTACTACATATACATCTAGAGAAAGAGGCAAATGGAAGAGGAATAGAAACCAAGAATCAGATTCTGCCCCTGAACCAATGAAGTAGGATCTCTCACACTTTCAGTGTTTTAGGTGTGACAAGTATGGTCACTTTGCTCGAGATTGCTAATTTAGATCTGCACAACTTGTTACTACTATGAAATTTGCCATGGGGGCATCTCAGAAGGAGCCAAGCTCTAAAGATTCAGAAGGTTTCTTATTCTAAAGTTGATTTGTTTCTTTGAAGAGGAGGAATCAACATTCAGAGGGAGTCTAACAAACCTATAAAGGCGACCTTGGACGAGAAGGTCAGGCGGTTGATGTTAGTGCTTAGAGCTTCAAAGGGAGTCACATCATCATGAAGATTCCTTGTAATGTATATTTCTCTGAGATGGAGAAATATGAGGTGAAAGCCCTTGTTAATGCATTCTTCTCTACGAGATAGAAGTTTGAGGTGCAAACCCTTGTTAATGCATTCTTCTCTTTGTGAGAGAGAAGTTTGAGGTGCAAGCCCTTGTTAATGCATTCTTCTCTATGAGAGAGAAGTTTGAGGTGAAAGCCCTTGTTCCACCCTCTGGGAGTAGCCATGGTGGATGTCATGTGAGAGACTCCATGACTTTGCACTTGTGTTTATTCACCCTTTGGGAGTGCCCATGGTGAACGTTATGATGAGATGGCGACGTCACATTGAGTGATTCCGTGATGTGCACTTGTGCACTTGTTCTTTCCACCCTTTGGGAGTAGCCATGGTGGGTGCCATGTTGAGAGACTCCATGACAATATCACGTTGAGTTACTCCGTGATGAGAGTTTGTGTTCATTTCACACATGGGAGTAGCCATGGTAAACATCATGTTGAGTGACTCCATGATGCTATCATGTTGAGAGACCTTGTGATAAATTTCTTGGTTTTCTCACTAATGGATGTAGCCATTGTGAGTGTCATGTTGAGAATTCCTTGACTTGGATATCTAGAAAGATACCTCTCTAGCTAAGAGGGAGTGTTGATGTTATAGCTATGAGAGATATCCTCTCTGAATAATATGAGTAATCTAATTGACCGATCAAGGAGGCGGATTAAGATTAATGATAAGGGAAGCAATATGATCGATTGTTGATATTAAGAATATCTATTTGAGTAATCAATGACTAAAGAAACAGAAGGATGATCGATATTGTTATGTTGACATACGATTAAACGGCAAATTAATATTGTATGAAGGGACGTGATGATAATAGCCTTTAGCCAAAAAAGGGTGCGATTACAAGTTGGAGGTTTATCTTAATGAAGAGACATGATTAAGATAGCGCTTATGCAAACCGATCTGGATGATTACAATTAGCAACCAAAGAAAGGAAATGAATGCAAGAAATGTGATCTCTTGTGAAGAGATACCAATAGAAAGGTCGTCTCTCTTGTGGAAGAGAGACGACCTCTTCAGGCCACCATTTCATATGAACATAACCTGATCCCTTTGTTGAGGAAAGAAAAATATAGAGAACGATAATAATGCAAAAAGAAGTCGCTGAGTAACAAGATAAGAATACGAAATATTAAGAAATACAGTTGCTGATATACTGAACATTATACAGATTGATATTCACATTACAAGCAGACCGATCTGCTAGCAGATTGATTGTACAGGCAGATACATATATAGAGAGAGATATATTGAAATATATATACTCACAGGCAGGCTGATATATATAGAGATAGATCGTGAGATATATTGTATGTAGCAGATCAAGACATATTGTGTCTATCAGATCGATACATACTTGTGCAAGCAGATTGATGCCCAAGTCTGATGAATTATTGTGACGTATACAGAGGTGGTATTATCACTAATTTAGATTGGCCTAGTATTGGCTAAATTGTATCAGACTTCTGCTCTTCACATTATATATATTATTATTGTTGCTGGGTTTTTCTCCCTCAAGGAGGGTTTTCCCAGGGTAATTTTGTGTCTTATTGTTTTAAATTTGTTAATTTCTGCCTAAACATATGTGATTATAAAAATCACAGATTAGGCAAGAGAATGAGCGAATTACAAACAAGTGAAGAGAAAAAAATAATGGAATATATAAATATAATACTTTTATATAGAAGACAAGATAATGTAATTCTTTATATTAGTATATCAATATATAAATAGTCTATACTAAAGGGAAATATCAGGTAAAAAAATTATAATTATATATAACTATATATATGTATGCCGGAATATGAAAAATAATATTATATAGAAGGAAAAACTATTAAGGATTTTATTTGTATTAGTGAATCAAAATTAAAAAAATCTATAAAATTAAATATAAATAGTAATTTAATAAAGGGAGAAATTAGGTAAACATGAAATATAAATATAAGAATATATAATATCGATGAGTATGATTTACAGATGCATAATAAGAGGAGAAATTTTGTCAAAAGAATTGTAAACATAGGACTAAATCTATAAAGTAAAGAATATAGTCAAATGCATATGTATATAAATATACATTTGAAATAGATAAAAATAAAATAAAATTAGAATTATTAAATCAATATATAAATAACCTATAATTTTAAATACAAATAATAAAGGGATAAATTGGGAAAAAATAGATGTTAAATATAATGATATATTATATTTATATATCACCTATAATTTTACGAATAAATAATAAAGGGAGAAATTAGCATAAAAATAATTAAAAATATAAGAATAAATATAAATTATATAATTAAAATAAATAAAAAATATAATTGTGCATTTTAGTTTCTGTGTTGGATGTTTTGGATCAAACTCTATGATCCTTCATCAAGTAAACAAGAGACAAGAATTGTGAGCAAGCCAAATAAAAAGGTGGAGAAAAGTAGTTGGATTCAAAAGATGAGAAGACTAAAGAAGGGGGCCGGGGGAGAACGGAAACTTGTAAAATTAAAAAATAATAGACGAAAAAAGAAAAGTTCAATTAAGAAAACTGAAAAATAATGAGTAAAAATGAAAAAATTAGAAAGAGAAATTAAGATAACTTTCAAAGCAAAAAAAGAAAAAAATACAAAATAAAAACAACTAAAAGAATTAAAAAGAATAACTAAATAGTAAGGAAAAATGAACCAATTAATAAACTAAAAAGAGAGAAAAATCCCAAATTAAGCTGAGGGAGGAGGCCAGGAAAAGAAATAAAAAAGAAAGAAAATATAAATGAAAAAAGTAGGCTATGGGAAAAAGTAACACAGAAAAATTAAAATTACAAGTAAAAAGGGAAAAAATAAAAATGCAGGAAGATAATCCTACTATATATATATATATAATCCAATAACCAAAGAAATAGAATCCAATAACCAACTCCCCTTCCTCGATATCCTGTTTACTAGGAAGATAGATGGCTCCTTATCCCACTAAGTCTTTCGCAAGGCCACCTACAACAATCTTTATCTTCATTCTTTCCGAGATCTCTCGACCACCTAGACTGAGAGATCGCTCATCTCACAGAGGTCTTCAAATTAAATGAGTAAAGAAAGCATATCCTTGAGGCTATCAAGGAAGCAAATTCTAATGTGGTTTTTTAACCTGAAGAACTGTTCCCTACATACCCTCCCTCTTGTTCATTGAAGGCCTCTCTTATAAATTTTATTAAAAAAGGTGGCCTTCGTTACAGCTTTAGGCCCATTCATACTCTTAGAAACTGAATCCCTTGCCCTAAAGACCCCCCAAACCTTTTCCAATGTGTTGGGGGCTACAACGTCACCTGCTTATGTGGCATACTATGCATTGGTTAAACTGGTCGTTCTATTAGCACAAGGATTCAAAAGCATGATGTGGACATAAGCCACGAGCAAATACAAAAATCAGTGCTTGCAGAGCATTAATGCTTAACCAAACACTACATCCCATTAGAAGACACTCAAATCTTAGCCACAAAAGATCACTTCTATATAAGGAAATTTAAAGAAGCTGTCAAAATTAACCATCATCCCTCCAACCTTAATTGTGATATTAGATGGAGTTTAAGCTCTTCTAGCAACCCTTGTTAATCTGCCTCAAAATCCACAATAACCCTACCTAGATCCTTCCTCACTCCTTTAGTTGTGCCCCCGCCTCTTCCTTTTCAGTTTTCCTTGGTTCCTTCCTTTCCCTCCTGTTACACCCCCCTCTCTCCCCTTTGAAATCCTTTTAGTTGCCTAGTCTTTCTCGTTGTTGCCTTTTCTCCTTGGGTTTTTTTTTTGTCTCTCAATTGGCTCTTTGCTCTTTTTATGTTGTCTTTTCTTTTTCTTGTTTAGTCCTTTTCTTCTTTATTTCCTTGATTTATCTTTTCATTACTTGTTTCTATTTTTTATTGCCTTCTTTAGTCTTCTTTTAGCTCTCCTTCTTTTGAGTTCCCTTCATTTATTTTTGTTATTTATATGCTCTTGTTTTTTTAGTTCCCTCTCTCTTTTGTTTGCCTTCTTGGTTTGTTTTTAGCCTTCCTCTCCTTTTTTGTATTTCACTTTTTTGAAGTTGAGTGACCTAGTGTTACCAGGAGACCTCGTTTCCCCTGCCGAGATGCATCCCCGAGACTTTTCGAGAGTCCAAAGTCTTTAAATATGCTTGGAGACTTCGTGTCAAAGTCTCCCGAAGTTTCCGAGTCTCCGGCCGCAAATTAGAAGTTTCCTGCACGTCTTTGGAGAAAAAGGCAAATTAAAAACAAAGTTTTTTATTTTGACCGTCATTTTAGGCATTTGGAAGCTCAATGACTTCCCATTTGGACTGAGACGAAGCCCTAACCGGAGACAACGTTCGAAAGGTAGGTTTAAAAAACTTTAAATTTATTTCCCCCAGTTGTACTACCATCAGAGGAACCTGAGTTGGAGAGTGAAGATTTTTTGGACAACATCATAGATTGCAACCCTTGATTGTAACCAAATGTATTTTAATTTTTAAGTAGGCCAAATTCACAAAAACAAATAGCAGTTGCATATGTACATCTATAGATTATTGTAAACAACTTATAGATGGAACCAAGACATAAGGAATCCATTCTAAACAGAATCTGGTGCAAAGTTAATGCATTATTCACTCTTCTATACTTAGTTGTTCAATAGCACTTTGGTAATCCTGAGATGATAAATACTTTTATTGATTCTTTTTATTTTAAAGAAAACTGTATCAATTGAAGAGTCTCAACAGCTATGGTTAAGACATTTCGCTGATTGTGAACACATGATTTTGAGTACAATCATATTTGTTTGCAACAGGTGCTAGTATAATGCTGTTGACAATTTTTGCCCAGAGTATCTTCGACTCAGATGAGCTTTTTAGTAAATGCCCCGTAGATAATCACAAGTTGCAACTGATTCACTCGTTAAGGACAAGCTGTTGGGTCTCTGAGCAAATATTTTGTTAATCTTTTTCCCAGTTCCCAATCAGGGTTTTTCTTACTTCGTTCTGTGTGCAAGAGAGTGCAAGAACTTTAGCTTCAAATATTAAAAAGATAGCTGACCTCTGATTAAAGATTTTAGCAAACTAAAGCACACATTCTGTGATTGCAAGAGCGTTTAATTACAAAGAAGTAAAAAGGTTTGTCTTACCGTTGGACTATATAGCAGATATATAGTACCTACAATGCAAGAAAGAATATTTTACTTAAGTTTTAATAAATCCCAATGGAGCATTCATCCCTTGAGAACGTGTATGTGATAAGGATACAGATAGAATGATTTGAGAGTTTACGTGTAGACATGTGATGCCTGCTTTTGAAGAGGTCTGTTTTTGCAATATGTAATCACAAGATGGATAAGCAAATGACAGTTGTGTGACTGGAGGCTTTCAATCAGATCAGTTTTGTCTCACTGGCAAATGTGGTCATCCATCTGCACACACAGACATAAACTTAAAGCCTTACATTTTTTCTGCAGTGTTTTATTACAGAGTATGTTTCCTAGTATTATTGGGATGGTTTTAGGATTTCACAAGCTTGGTTGAATGAATCAATTGAGGAGTGACTTATCCTATGGGCCAGCTGGCAACCTTTCTGATGTAAGTGTCATTTATTTCTGCAGTGGCAATATTATAAGTGTTGAGGTAGTAGATGGTGGGTTGGTGTGCTCCAGTGGAGTTTGCTTGGAAGCCATGGGAGATAAAAATGATGATTGTTACGTTGTTAATGCTGCAGTATATGTAGGCTATTAATATTTTGGTATACAACATTGTGGGTCATATGTACATGGCCCTGGCGTCCCGAGTTGTGCACTTTATTGGTTGCTTGAGCCAAAGTTGAATAATGAAACCATTTAACTTATTGCTGTGCCAAGTCTTTTAAGACATGCACTGGAAATTCTTCAGAAGATAAATTTGCAATGCTTCTCGTGAATCCTTCGGCAATTTTTGTGAAATGGCAGATGGCTATGTTCACATATGCTGCAATAAGATTATTCCTATGCTAATAATACAGTTTCAAATTGCATGCTATATCTGACATAAAATAATGAAAGCCTTTTATTTATTACTGTACAAAGTTTTTAAGACATACACAGGAAATTCTTCAGAAGAGAAAAATGCATTGCTTGTTCTGAATCCTTCGGCAATTTTTGTGAAATGATACATGCTATATTCATATATGTTGCAAGAAAATTATTACTACATTGATAAAGTAGATTCAAAATGCATGCTCTATCCGAACTTGATATCGCTATAGATTGATTCTCAGATGTGGTATACGAGACAAATGGAAAATTGAAAATCTATCAACATCGTGGATTTTTATGTTTTAAATTTTTTTTATATTTGAGATTGACAGTTCAAAGAAAACTAGCTCTGTAAATAATGGAAAGAAGTCCATTCTCTTACCATTTCATATAAATCCACCTTATTTAAAACTCAGTATTGATATGGTATTAACTATTATGTATTACGAATTGGAAAGGACTCTTTTAAAAAAAATGAGCCGTTAGGAAAATGAAATTACACCATGTACTCTGCTAAACACGACATGGACCTAATGATTTGATTTCATGGTTAATACTGAGGCTAGATTCTTATTATTTGAGGGTGAAGAGAAGAAAGCCTTAACTAGATCATGCATGAAAGGATGGCCCAGCAGTTTCCAGTGGGATTTGAACCCAGTTAATCACTCCACCATACCACTCAGCCACACTTCAAATCGATAACACAATGACTTCTCTTCTGTATTTCACTTTGTGATGAACCATATACCTCCAAGAAATTCCCAATTTTTTTAGCAGCATAGTGGGCTTGTATGAATGCTCTTATCTTTAGTTGATGCATAAAAAGCTGTGACTAAACATGGAAATAAAGTGTTGAATGCAAGATCTCATCAAAACTGATAGATCTGATAAACTGTATTGTTGTTGATTGTGCAAGTATTTAATAATGATGCAAGAATGTGGAACCGAAGTCTTCTAGTCAGTAATGTTTCTAGTCCGTTTAAGAAGACTTTGTCTTCAAGTTGATAGAAGCTTTATGCCTTCATTTAGGCAAAGAGAGTAATAGTAGTGCGAATCAACAGTGAGGGTAGTTAATGTGTCAATCTTTATTGATAATGTGAACACCAAATTTAATATATCAATTATTATATACAATAAAAAATATTAAATTTATAATTTTTAGAATATAACATATTTTTGAAACCAAATATTGTAAATTTTTTTAATTTAAACAAAAATTAACAAAGATAATATCTTCAGATTTTTAAAATAATAAATAAATAATAATCTTTTGTATTAATTAAAGGAATACAAAAATTAAAATTAACAATTACAACATCTTCAAATATTTAAAAAAAAAAAAAAATCATCTTTAACCAATTTCATTAGATTTAAACTTGAAAATTTAATATATTTGAAATAAATATTGTGAAAAACTCTTGTAATTTAAATAAAAATTAACAAAATATCTTTTAATTTTTAGAATAAAAAATAAAAAATCATTTTTCAAATTTGTAAAATAATAAACAAAAAATAATCTTTTGTATTAATTTAGAGAATACAAAAATAATAAATAAAATAAATTTTAAATAGGATAAAATAAATCAGAGATAAGGATAATGACAAAAATATAGGAAAAAACATGGAAAAAAAAGATAAGAAGATAACATCTAATCCAAAAGCATGATCAAGATAAAAAGATAGTCAATAAGATTGACAATTTTTCTGTAGAAAAATAAATTTTCAGGGAGCAAAGCTCCCACAAATAGCCTATCGGCTAATAATGATAATTGAATTTATGTCAAGCTAGAGAAAATACAACCTCCTAAAGCTAAACTTATTACCATCGTACATTTTTTAACAACTTTATAGTTCACCTTAATTTTGCACTCCTAAAGTTAAAATTTAGTGCATAAACACATTATTGAATAATTTTAGATGTCACCCTAATCATTCTTGGCATGTTTTTGAGCTAGGGTAGTCTTCTAATTGTTAAGCTTTTCCAACTTATTCATAACACTGAATTATAGAAAAATAAGGAACTTCACTCTTTGAGTAGACATGGTGTTTTGAGTTGTTCTAGTTTCTATTAAAATTAGGATAGTGATAAACCTTAAACTTTCCTTCTTCTTACTTTAATAATGACTATTGCCATTTAAAGATCTAAAAAAACAAAATATAATCTATTTTTGATATTTTAATAAATATCTTATATTTTTTTGGAAATAAAAAGACAACTTCAACACACTACTATTATATTTATAGGTATGTAAAACTTTTTATTTATTTGTTGGAGGCATATGCCATCCTATTCTTTTTAGATTGAAAGTTCTTGTTTCACACATCTCTTTACACACCAGCTAGATTCCAATTGTTGTAGGCCCAGTCTTCCTTGATTAAAATTGCACCGAAGCAACTAAAGTAGGAAAATGCCAATTCTTTAAAATATTTGGAAATAGCTGGACAATTTACAATATTCATTCTACCCTCACTCACTTTATTAAAACAAGAAACATATCAATTTCACTTGTTTCTTTACCTCGTCAATCCTAAGAAACACCTAGGAAGTAGAGACCAAACAACTTTTACAACCATTTGTATGCAATGCTAATGTGATAGATCAATTCAATTTGAGTTGCAATTTTAAGTGTTTCTCTACTATTCGAGCTTCATCCCCCATCCATTGATTCTTCTTCGTCAACTTGCCTTATGAATTTAGATTAGAATGATTTTGGTGAAATATTATATAAAGGGGAAAAGATGGGATTATTGGCATCCCCCAAGCTTTGTATGTTTTCATTAACCATCGAGGCCCCTAGCCCTTGAGCTTTATGATTCTCTTGAGAAGGTGGGAATCCAAGCAATTCTTGATTTCAAAGAGATGGAATTAGGTGACTTGTTTCCTTCCACAATTCAGAATCCTATTTTCTCTACATTAGTGCAAATTGCCATTTTCTCTAGAAGATATGTTGAATCTGTTTGGTGTTTAGCTACTTGCTCTAATGTTACAAACCAAGAGAAAGATCATTCCAATATTCTATGATGTTCTACCTTTTCACCTCAGATACATAGAAAAGCATGCCTATGTTGATTCATTCAATTACCACACAAAGAAGCACATATATCACGACAAACTTGATGGCTAGAAAGAGACCTCCATTGTGTTTCATTCATGTCTAGCTACAAATTCAACAACCATTATGAATAAGGCTATTTTTAATTAAAAATTTTCTTTTTCATCCTACAAATTAAGATTTAAATCTACCCCAATCACTTGAAATTATCGTTTTCATTGCAACTTTCAAGGATTCTTGAGACACTATAAAAAAATTGCAAGATATCTAATTACAATTGAAGAATTGATAGAGAATTTTGAGAGGATATGTTGGCAGACAGAGGAGAAAGGTAAAGTGATTGGCATCTATGGTATGGCCACGTGGGTCTGGTAAGACAACCCCTGCCAAAGAATTGTTTAAACAAAAGCATTCAAAATTCAACACATTATCTTTTTTGTTTGACGTGCGAGAATTTGACTTCTTTGCAAACAAAGCTTTTTAAGGATTTGGTGCAGGGAGATCGTATGTTTGACAAAATACCTAAAGGATCTAGCTATCCCAAGTCTCGTTTGACATATAGTCTTTTTGTGAGTTTCTTAATTGTTATGGTTGATATAGATCACATGGATCAGTTAAATACCTTATTAGTCAGGGATCTTTGGTAAATATGAATGGTAGTTTGATCATTGTGATAACTGATGATGAGAGTTTTGATAAGGGCATAAATTAATTCTAGGGTATTAGTTATATGGTTGAGGGTATATCTTGTATAGGGTTGAGTGTATATGGTATAGGGTTGAGGGCATTAGGTATAGGATTGAGGGTATAGGGCTTAAGGTTTAGGGCATAGGGTTGAGGGTATAACTAGTGTAGGGTTTAGTATGTAGTATAATGTTTAGGGTTGAGGGTATTGGGTATGAAGTTAAGGGAATATGGTTTACAATTTAAGGTGTAAGGTATAGGGTATAGGGTTTAGGGTATTGGGTTTATAATTTGAGAGTATAAGATATAGGGTTTAAGGTTGAGGGTATAGTGTATATGGATCATGCACTATGGAAATCATGCATACAATCTCATACTTCTTGCACGCTCCATGATTGTTTTGTTCATCCTTTCAGACTCACCATTTTCTTGTGGGGTTCTAGGAACTATCTTTTGTCTACGAATCCCATGGTATGGAGAATAATTGTCAAACTCTCTATTGCAGCACTCACCTCCATTATTTGATCTGAGACACTTCAACTTGTTTCTTGTCTCATCCTCAACCAAAGCTTTCCATTTCTTAAAGACTTCAAATACATTAGATTTTTTGGGAATGGAATAAACCCAAGTTTTCCTAGTTGCATCATTAATAAAAGTAACATAATAATAAGAGCCACCAAGAGATGATACCTAAGTTGGTCCCCATACATCTAAGTGTACAAGCTCTAACTTTTCATTCTTCTTTTCTTTCCCAACTTTGAGAAATTAGACTCTCTATGGTTTTCCATAAACACAGTTTACACAAAAAATCTAAATCAACTTCTTTCAAACTAGGCAATAAATTCTTCGAATGGAGAAGTTTCATCCCCTTATCACTCATGTGCCTAAGTTGATTGTGCTTTAGAGTTGTATTCCTTCCTGTGGAAGCTAGGGAAATAAAATATTTAGTATTACCATTACATAAATGCCGTGTACCTACCTTTGCCCCTTTTTCTATTATCAACGAACCTTTAGTAACCTTCCACAAATTGTCTATGAATATGATTGTGCAACCTTCACTTCCCAGTTGTCCTGCTAATATTAAATTTCTTCTCAAATCAGGAACATGTTTCACCTCTTTCAACAACCATTGATTTCCATTTGGTAATTTTATCTGTATGTTTCCCTTTCCAACAATTTTGCATGGTTCATCATCACCTAAATAAACTTGTCCAACACCCAAGAATTAGTAATATTATTCAAAGAAATAATCAAAGCATCTCGTAACACATCACCTGCTACATTTGCTTCTTTGTTATTTTCTCCTTGTCTATCCCCTTGTTTTCCCTTCTGAGACCAACAATCTTTCTTTATATATCTTTTCTTTCTACAATACCAACACTCTAGATTTACCCTAGATTTGGATCTGCCCTTTCTGGATTTCCCACGATGACTTGGGGTCTTCTTTCCCTTTGTCATCCCCTGTTCTCAACAATCAAAGCATTACCCGATGTCTCACCTGTGCTTTTCCATTGCATTTCCTCACTAAGGATAACACCAGCAACATTATCAAACTTTCAAGTGTTTGAAGTAGAGACAAAGTTACTTACAACCATGACTAAGGCATTCCAACTTTCTAGCAATGAGCATAAAATCAAGAGAGACCTAACCTCATCATCACAATTTACTTTTACAAAACTTAGCTAACTAGTAACCATGTTAAACTCATTTAAATGGTCACTAACAGACCCACCTTCTTCCATCTTCATATTAAAATAACTTTTCATAAGAAATACCTTATTTGAGGCTGAGAGTTTCTCAAACAATTTGTCTAATGCCTTCATTAGACCTCTGTTGTTTATTTTTCTATATTGAAATCCACCGATGATGCCAGACACAATTGTATTGTTCCTAGTGCCTTCCTATCAAGAACCTCCCATTGCTCATCTAACATAGTCGCCAACTTCTTTGCTTTTCCACCCAACGGTAAGTAAAGATCCTTTTGATATATATTATCTTCCATTTGCATCTTCCATAGCTGATAATTTTGGTCGTTGAACTTATCAAATTTAATCCTGCCTTCCTCTGCCATTGCTCTCACTTGAATATGAGATTTCTTGCCAAATCACTGAAATATACACCGCTTTGATACCAGTTGTTAGGGTTTTAGTAGATATGAGCAATAAACAATATTAAGATAATACAAAAATAATAGAAGACAAAAATACAATAACACAGAGATTTAACGTGGTTCACCGAATAGGAGCTACATCCACCAGAGAAACAATCATCCACTTATTTTATTATCTGGTGAAGATAAAATTACAATCTGATGATTTTCTTATCACACAACTGCTTATTTATGAAGCCTTTTTGAGGTAGTTTTGATTAAGTAAAATCAAGTTTTGAAAGGACCCGAAACCTTGTACAAAAAACTCAAAAGATATAACAATATAAGACTCAGATACAACAGTGGAGACCACCAAAAACAACAGAGGGATAATCCACCAGAAAACCCCCACCAGCGGACAACAGTCCGCAACAAGGGAACCTACGATTTAAATTTAGAACCACCCTTGTAGGAATGAAGATTCATATCCAAAGGAGGAACGAAAAGCTTTGGTTTCTTTCCTTTCACAGTTGTCCAACCGTCCTTCAGAATAGCAGCATCTTTCACCCAAACCCCTGAAGAAACAGAAGAATGGCCGACCAAAGAAACATCCCCCACCAAAACATTCCCCCGAGGAGAAACCAGAAAGGGCGAACCCACAACTGAAGCAGACTGGACAGCGAGGTCAACAGTCTGGACAGCAGTAGCAACCATATCAGTATCAGTCTGGACAGTAGCATGCTGGACTGGACAGCAGGGTCAACAACAGACTGGACAACATCACCAGTCTGGATAGCAGCAGCATAAGCGTCGTCCGACCTTGCAAAAGCAGCCTCCTCGCGAACCTTAGCTGAAGATTTAATCACTGTATAATGTTCATCAGCAACACCCAGCCACCAAGAAGGCAGACGTTTCGATTTCACCTTCTCGGAAGAGCATCGGGCAGCCATATGGCCAGTCAAGTGACATTTCCTACAGCGGAAGGGAATGCCCTCATAATCCAAAGTTTGTATCCAAGAGCCTCGTAGAGAGGCCAAGTGGATCTTCTTAGGGAGACCCTTAGAAACATCCATCTCAACAAGGATGCGAGCAAAAGTCGAGTGTAAAATATCAGAAGTATCTGAATCTACAATCTAGAAATCCCCAAGAGCATTCCCAATAGATTCCAGACATAGATGCAAGGGAAGATGCGAAAGCCTAACCCAAACTGGAATCTTGTTAAAGGATTCAGAAAGTGGGTTGAAATCCTTATGCCAGGGTTTGGCCATAAGGGGGAATCGGTCATCCCAGGAGAAGCTATAATCACACAAGATAGATTCCCTATCTTTAGGATTACTAAATTTAACAATGAAAAAACCCCTTGCAGTTGGGTAAATTTGAACATTTTCGGATAATATCCGCTCCCACTGATTGGAAATCCAAGCATGAAGAGCAGACAAAGAAGGCCAAAACCCCCTAAATCAGAATATAGCAGCGTTCGAAGAGAAAATCTCTGCAGTTTCATAAATTTTATCTACAATATCAGAATCTAATTGTATCTCAATAGGTTTACTCACAGTCACAGGGGAAACCACCCGGGGCCTTAAAGTCCCTGAAGAAACAGGAGCACTCCCATGGAGGCCAGCCTCAAAGGCAGCAACATCAACATAAGAGCCAAGGGTAGCACAGGAACCACCTGCCGAAGCCCTGCCAACAACAGAGGCATCACCCCTACCGCCGAAAGCAAATGCCGTTTGAGAATCACGGACTCCAGCCGCAGCAGAGCCACCAGTGAAAACCCCACCAGACCGGTCAAGGGCATCCGCAGAGACATGGGCGGTAGCTTTGGTCGTTTGAAATTCGGGAGAGCGGGAGAGCATGGAGAGTGTCATGGTCCCTTTTTGAGGTAGTTTATAAGGTCAGTTAATGAAAACAAATCCTAACCCCGACGAGGATACATGACAAGAGTACAGTACTTGTCTGATTAGTTGCCACATACTGACAAAGGGTATAACATAAAGGGACTGAGGTTGAGAGTATAGGGTTTAGGGTATATGGTATAGGGTTGAGTGCGTATAGTATGTGATTTAGGGTTTAGGGTTGAGGGTATTCGATATAGAGTCAAGGGTATAGGGTTTATGGTTGAGAGTAAAAAAGGTACGAGGTTTAGGGCTGAGGGTATTAGGTTGTTGATTGAGGGTATACATGGTTTAGAGTTGAGGGTATATCATATAGGGTTTAAGGTTGAAGACATAGGGTTTAGTTTTTTAGGGTATTGGGTTTAGGATTTAGGTTATAATGTATAGGGTTCATGGTTTGGGTATAGATTATAAAGTTTAGGGTGGCGATGCAGGAGCACTGTAGGGTAGTTGACAATCTGGCATCAACCAAAAAAAAAAATGTTTGTATTTTTCTCTTATTTTTTTGTTTGACTAATTGAGTTGGTTCTTGCTTGTGTTGGAGTTGGTGTGTGCGATTGTACTGTGTTGTTTAGGACCTACCTAGGAATAATTTCCTTTGATCACATCTCTTTTGTTTCGTAGAGGTTCGAGTTTGGATTCATCTGGTGGCTGTGGGTAACATGTTCATTTCCTACCTAGACCGGTTGAAGAGATTTACCGTGCGGTTAGTGATCGTTGGGTTTTAGCATGTGCGGTCATGGATTGTGATTGTTAGAATTTGTGTGGACCTATATCTTGGATTGTGCATCCTTATGTTCTTATTGTGCTGATTGGTGTTTTCCATTTGGGCCCGACCCTATAATGGCTACCTGTTCTTACAGTCAAGGTGACGTGATCCGGTTTGCGATGAAGATTCACTAGTTGCAGTTGCTTGTGGTACATTGTTCGATGTTCTTGAGTTCGTGGTCAATTTCCTTGTTCAATCACGTGTCATTTTATACTCATTTGTGGATGTTCTTATGGATTTGGGTCATGACTTATATGTTTGTAAAATGTTTTCTTCGTCTTGGGGATTGTGATAGGATAAGATGACTTGCGGTTGACGATCTTGTTTATAAGCTGGGTTGTAGTTCTTGTTTAGTAGTGAGGGGCTGAGAGAGGATAGTTCTGAAGTTGGACATATCAGAATTAGGATCTAAGTCTTGTTTTCATATGCCACAATTGGGAAAGCCTGACATGCTTGATGTTGTTGGATATTTCCTGATAATGAATTTGTTTTTGTTTGGTCACATCTTGTGTTCTTTATGTTTTCCGTTGTGTTGTCTCTTGCTGCAAGATTGGACATCTCCTTTTGAGACTTCTCTGGTCTTGACTGACTGCATCAAGTGGTATTAGAGCCATGTTTACAATAATTGGAGTATAGATGGGATTTCACGGTGCCGACATCCTGATTTGGTTTTTGTGAGGTGGTAGAGTGTGGATTTGATCCGCAATTGCAGAGGATTTTTCTTGGAATTCGCCAGATTGAAGATGCCTCTGAGAAGAGTTTGTGGAGTCACTAATGAAGGTTTTAGGGCTTTGTAGAGGCAAGTGCAAGCTTTACAAGATGAATTGCGAAGGAGAACTACACCAAAAGCTGGTCAAGATAGTGATGAAGAATCTGAGGAAGAAGAACACTTTGAAGAAGCTGTAGAAGATGCCAAAGATCTAGAAGAGGCCAGATTTTCGAAATCTATGTCTAAGATTGGAAAGATACCAAACATTGAAGTTTCTACATTTGTTGGTACCCTTAGACTAGAGGAATTGATTGATTGGATTACTGAGATGGAATAATACTTTGACTATGAAGAAGTGGAAAATCTTGACCAGGTTAGGTTTGCAAAGAGAAAGCTAAAAGGTCATGCACGTATATGGTGGAGAGAAGTTCAATTGAAGAGAAATAAGAAAGGGAAAGAAAATATTACTAAATGAGATCAAATGATTGAAAAGTTGAAGAGACAATGTAGTCCAATGGATTATGAATTGGAAATGTTCAAGAAGATGCAAGCATTGAAGCAGGTTGGCAAATCAGGACATGGATAAACTGAAGAGTTCTAACGGATCATGATTAGGACTGGTCATTTTGAGAATGATAAGGAAAAAGGTTGCTAGGTATATCTATGGTTTGAGACCTAGTATTCAAGAGGATTAACTTACAGTTTGAATGACAAAAATTGGAGATACTTATTAGATGACATTAAGAATTGAAGAGAAGCTAAACAAGAGGTTTGAGGGTAGGTAGAATAACAAGAACCGGGTTGGTAAGGCTGGTGTCTCAATTGCTGGGAGTAATGTGGTAGAGAATTCTAAGCAGACCAATGAAGGATCTAGTAGTAATCAAACCACTAAGGGTTACAATGGTGGACAAAGAGGAAGAGGAAGAGGTGAATTTATAGGTACTTGTTTTCAGTGTGGTGAAACAAGGCACGAGTATTTTCAGTGTTCTAAAAGAAGGGTTGCACATTTGGATACAGAGATTACATCAACTTCAGGGGATAATACATCAAATACTGCTGAAGAAGGTGAAGCCCTTGTCAATAGAATGATTGTTGCAAGTATTGATGAACTGATGCAAAGTTTATCCAGAACCAGATGTAAAGTAATGATAAGGTATGTAATGTTATCATTGATGGTGGCATTTTTGATAACTTGGTTTTAGAGGAGATGGTTAGTAAATTGTAGTTGGAAAGGAGAAAATTTCCCAATCCTTATCAGATTAGTTGGTTGCAAGATGAATCTAAGGCTAGGATTGATGAACAATTCCTAGTTAGTTTTAATATTGGGGCTTATGTTAGATAACTGAGAGGGGGGGTGGGGGTGAATCAGTTAAATCAGTTATCATACAGTCACAAACTCTCAGATGTACTTTTTCAAACTTTTTCAACAATTCAAACAACTCGGTAAGATAAGATAACTATCTTTCTATTCATTTACTGAATACCAGCAATTTCCAAAACTGTCTTTACCGATTAATCAAATATGCAACATGTAAAGTATGATAGCAAAACAATCATAACAAATAACACAACACAAAGATTTAACGTGGAAACCTTGCTAAGGGAAAAACCAGTTGGGACCGGTAACCCAAAATATTTCACTCTTCTGAAGTGAGCTCGGTTAGGAGCCAACCCTGTTAAAGGTTACAATGCACACTGTTAGGTGTGACCTGCTTAGAGGATTTATCACTAACAGTTAACTTTTGACCAGCATTCACTATGGGGTCAATAAGAAAACATTTAACATTCCTTGAATGTCATATGGAAATACAAAAAGACTGTTAAGTCCACTTGGTTAAGAGATTTTGTTGTAACAATGGTTAAACTGATACAGTAGTGATCTGATTCAAATACAACTCAATTTGCAAGTATTCAGATCTATGCTAAGCTCAAAATAACTCGTTTGATCAATAATCAATTCACTCCATTATATCCTCTAACTTACTTCACTCGGTGTATATATCTTTGACGCTCAGTTATGCCTACAGTTCAGCTCGATTATGTCTGTAACCAATTTGATCAGGTATGCATGAAAACTATCTTCAAGCGAAATATTCTGCAGTCTCTATTCATTCGGCATAGTTCAACAATGAATCTCATGTCTCTTAAATAGACATGTAAACCATTTTCATATCAGCCATTAGATTTTGCCTCTTAATCTCCATCGTCCATTTTGCCGCTTCAACCTTCCTCGATAGATGTGTCAATAACACGTTTCATTCTCTTCCCTTCGATCATCTATGAATTTTGTCAGTCGTGGATCTTATAACAAACTTCATCTCTTACTTCAGAATCATAAGCAATTTCCAGCTCATCAATTTCAGTCGGCTGTTATAACATTTAATGTTTTCATCTATACTCGGTTAATACTAAATGTGTCGGTGATAACTAACTTGGTTATTACTATCACTAGGTATACACAAGACTGACTCGGTGTATACAAAATTCTTTAATTATTGAGAACATTAACTTGTTCAATTCTGATCTCTTCTTTATAATAGAATAATGTAACATGCTCAAATCAACAACATAATGCCATAGACTCATCAATAAGTTACCCAATGTATACCTTATCCTTATCTGTCATATCCATCTTGTCCTTATGTAGATATCTCATTTCTTCACCATTTCTTCCTTCTACAAATGTTCAGATGTTTGTAACTATCATGATAAGTATAGTAAAAAATTAGTTAACATCAATGACAACATATTGATTGATTTAATCATCTTACATATCACTTTAATAGCTCAATGATCTCTAATCACTTTCTCTTCAGTTCATCAATTTATTCAATCAGTTGTAAGTCATCTGCTTATCGTGATGAGATATTATGTGATGTGTTACCTATGGATGCTTGTCATCTATTTCTTGGGAGACCTTGGCAGTTTGATAAGCATGTTATGTTTGATGGTCATGCTAATAGTAATGTAGTAAGGAAATGTCGATCTAAGTATAAATTGATACCTTTGTAGGAAAAAGGGAATAGGAGATGTGGAATTGTGAGATATTGTCTGATTGACGGAGGCAGACATGAGAAGTTGAGAATTGATGAACCTATTCCTATGAGTGGAATTAAAGAAAATTAAAATTTGAAGGAGGTTAAGGTTAAGAACATTTCTGAGGAACATGTAGGGATTAAGGTGCAGATGACATCTTTGGCCATGACAATACAACAAATAATGATCCTTGTATGTATTGGACAACAACTTATGGATGGTACTGGATTATAGAGGAATCTCATCAGGAGGTCTGATCATGGTGAGAAAAGGCAATTGAAGGATTGCAATAGAAGTACATTGAGTGAACAAAAGAAGAAAAATGATAGTGGAGGTTAGTTACTATCGGAGGAAAATGCAGAGCAGGTGAATTTGTAGAATTAGAAAGTGGACAGAGGAATGACAATGTTGGTTGCAAGACAAGAGGATATGTGGATCAAGAATAAGTATGGGATATATGTTCTGAATCCCATCAGATGTTCATGATTTCCTCTCATGGAACATTTTTTTTTCTCACTTGGGGTGTCTGATGCAGGAGCATCCTAGGGTAGTTGGCAATCTTATATCAACCAAAAACAAATGTTTGTATTTTGCTCTTATTATTTGGTTTGACTGATTGAGTTGTTTCTCGCTCCTCTGTTGGAGTTGGTGTGTGTGATCATACTATGTTGTTTAGGACCTACCTAGCAACAGTTTTCTATGATCGCATCTCTTTTGGCTCGTAGAGGTTCGAGTTTGGATTCATCTAGTGGTTGTGGGTAACGTTTTCATTTCCTGCCTAGGCTGGTTGCAAAGATTTACCTTGCGGTTATTGCTCGTTGGGTTTTAGTGTGTGCAGTTGTGGATCGTGATTGTTGGAATTTGTGTGGACCTATATCTTGGATCGCGTAGCCTTTTGTTCTTATTGTGGCGATCGATATTTTCCATTTGGGCCCGATCCTATAATGACTACCTGTTCTTACAGTCAAGGTGGTGAGATCTAGTTTGCGGTGAAGATTCACAAGTTGTAGTTGCTTGTGGTACATTGTTCGATGTTCTTGAGTTCATGGTCGACTTCCTTGTTCAATCGTGTGTCATGTTATACTCATTTTTGGACGATCTTATGGATTTGGGTCCTGACCTATATGTTTGTAAAATGTTTTCTTTGTCTTGGGGATTGTGATTGGATAAGCTGACTTGTGGCTGGCGATCTTGTTCATAAGATGGTTTGTAGTTCTCGTTTAGTAGTGAGGGGTTGAGAAAGAGGATAGCTCTAAAGTTGGACGAATCAAAATTATGATCTGATTCTTGTTTTCATATAGTTGTAACCAGGAAGGCTTGACAACCTGACATGTTTGATGTAATTGGATATTTCCTGATAATAAATTTGTTGTTATTTGGTCACATCTTGTTGCAATCTTTGTGTTTTCCGTTGTGTTGAATCATGTTGCAAGATTGGACATCTCCTTTCGAGACTTCTCTGGTCTTGACTGCATTAGGTGGAGGGTATCGATGTAGGGTTTAGGGTTTATGGTTGAGGGTATAGTGCTTTAGCTATGGGGTTGATGGTGTAGGGTTTACCCAGGTTGAAGGTGTAGGATATTGGGATGAGGATATTGGATTTATCTTTGAGAGTATATGGTATAGGGTTTAGGGTTGAGGTTGTTGGGTATAAGGTATATGGTCAAAGGTGTAGGGTTTATGATTGATGGTATAAAGTTTAGGATTAAGGTTTAGAGAGAGAGAGAGAGAGAGAGATCTTGGGGATGATAGAAGAGGGTTACACACACACACACACACACACGTGTGTGCGTTCCCTATGTTTTGATCCCCTAGTTTGAAACTTGTGTCTTGGGTTTTATTTCAAGTCTTTTAATCTATTTTGTCAAGATATGAGGATTTATGTTATGTTCAAGAAGTCATTTTGGAATTCGACAGCTCCTCTGAAACAAGTTTAAGTCTCCCCTTCCTGTTTTGATTAAGGAAAAATAGGTTTTGAAGGGGCCCCGAAACCCTTTACAAAATGGTCAGTAAGGATATTCAAAAAAGCATACTAACATGGGATAGATCAAGACCACATTGAGGGTTTTACAACAAGCTTCCACAACCTGGAATAAAAAAGAACCAGAAAAAAGGAATTTGGAACCCCAACAAGAAAAGCCGCTGCATAAAAGGATAGAACAATTAAGTCCAGCAGCCCTGAGACTTCCAGTGAACAGCAAAGAAACAACTGCCCGCAAAGAAAAGCCCAAGAGAAATTATTTCTTTCTCGACTGGGAACGAAGGGACATATCAAAAGAGGGCATATTTTTAGATTTTTTTTTCCCTTTCACAGAAGTGCACCCGTCTTCCTCTTTCTTAGCCATATCTTGCCACATAATCGAATCAAGACCCGAAACACCCAAGTTCTAAGAATCAAGAGAGTGACCCAAGATAGGGCCAAAAGTTTCCAAAGAAGCCGATTCAAGAGATGAATCAATAACATCCAATCGAGAGTGAACCAACAAAATATTGACAGAAGAAGGGGCAGAAGCCTCACAACCATCAGAGCCCTGAACAATTGAATCTGTACAAATAGGTGTTCCAAGAATGGAATCACCACCTGGGGAAGAGCCAACAACGGTCCCAAGAGGCACATTGGCCTCATCAATCTCCTGAGAAGAGGAAATGACTTGAGAAAAGCTCCTGATAGACGAGTCCTTCACAACAGAGTAATGTCGGGAGGAGGCCCCCTTCCACCAAGAAGTAGTTTTTTAACCTTTTCCAATCCACACTGATCCACTAAATGATTAGTTTTAAAACATCTCTTGCATCTAAAGGGGAGTCCTTCATAATCTAAGGATTGGATCCAGGATCCTTTAGGATGCTTCAACATAATCTTATCCGGAAGACCCTTGGAATAATCCAAATCAACCAAAATGCTAGCATAAGTAGAATGAAGAATATCAGTAGATTCCTCATCAACCATTAGAAAGTACCCAATAACCTCACCCATAACCTCAAGCAGAGAGTCTACCCAAAAATGAAGAGGGAGGTTGGGAAGCTGCACCCAAGTAGGAACCTTGGAGAAAGTCTCAGAAGAGGCATCAAAGTCAGGATGCCAAGGCTTCATCAAGAGCATGAATTGGGCATCCTAGCTAAAAAACTTATCACATAGAATCAGATTCCTATCAGCAGGATTTTCAAACTTAGCAATGAAGAAACCCCTAGCCAAAGGAAAAATGTGAAGTGATTAAGAGATGATGGGTTCCCACTGGTGAGTAATCCAAGCATGTAAATCAGAAAGACTCGTCCAGAAGCCCTTAAACTTGCAAATAAGACCATGCTCTGAAAAAACAGCGGAAGCACCTTCAATGTCTTTTGCAACCTCATCCTCTAGAGAAAGAATTAGAGGGTTTGAGACACAAAAAGGGGCCACACCCCTCTGTCCGGGAGCCACAGACTATTTAGGGACAAGAGATTTGTGCAGAGAGGAGCCTCTAGGAACAACATAACACTCCCCATCCATAACCAACGGAACACCATGGGAACCAACATCCCCAGCCGTTGATGACACCAAAACCCGACCAGAAGGAGGAATGGGGGGGGGGGGGGGGGGCGTAGCAGGAGCATCGAGTGTGGGTTGCAGAGAAGTATCCACCACACCCACAACAGGACCCGAAGCAACATGGGCAGGTAACCGATGACCAACAACAACTGTCGTTGCAGATGAAGAAGCTACGTGATCCCTAGATAATAAACTAGCGGTGGGAGCCCTAAAAGGAGAAGCGATGGGAGTAGCGATGAAAGCCATGTCCCCTTCCTGTTGTTTCTTTTATTTCTTTAAGTTTTGTTCGTGTTCCATTTTCTTTGTCGATATCTGATGCCTCATTTAGTACTAAAATTGTTTGCGTCTTTCCTCAAAATTACTTAGAAATCCTTTCTGCCTATGTCTAAAAGTCATTCCTAAGTGTCTGAGTACGAGTTTAGAAATAACCTGACATCAAGAATAGAACATCAATTTAAGAGAAAACAAGACCGAATAAAGGTAATATAAGTTCAAAGTATGTTTTTGGAGCTCAATGAGAGACTCAAAACTTTTTATTTTGGCGTTTTGGGCTCGACAAGCAATTCAAGAACTTCAGTTAGCATCCGATGCTTGGAATGGAACTATGTTAAAAGTGGTGACACAAGTCTGAGCTAAAGGAAAGTTGATTTCAAAAAGCATTAGGGAAACCCAACATGAGTTTTTGAACTTCTTATAAAGTAGTTTTGGTCTTTCGAATAGTTCTAAAAATAATTGCACTCCCTAACATGCCTTAGAAAGAAGATTTTCCAAGCTATAAAAGAATGAACAAAGGAATATTTTAAGAGGTAGTTCAAAATCAAGAGGCGAAGTCTAACAAATCAAACAGAAGATGACTTCATTTGAAAAGACTCAACTGACAACATCAAGTGAAGTCTCACAGTGACGAGTACGAGCATTGAATGTGTTGGCATTATGATAAATTTTGGTAAGTGGTCATAGGTGATTGTGATTCTAGTTGTCATTGATGCAAACATATTCATATCATATGACTAGGATACTCGGTAGGGTCAGTGTTCAATTGACAAGAAGGAATCAACTAAGTACAGTGAGTGGTATACAAGAAGAACAACTACGGATGGAGATTTTAGTAGAGGTCACGTCTGAGAGGGAATTATGTGGAACGATCTTAGACATAGCATGAATATACTAATAACACCTTATAGTTGCGACCATGACTCATTTGGACGATCAGTGATCAAGCATCACAAGGGCAGAAGATGCTATAGGTTAAAGAGTCTAAGTTTTTGAGCTATTAGTCGTAGATCTTAGATTGATGACCAATATGGAAGAGACAATGAATAACGTTGTGTTAGTCACGATGTGGTGATGTGTCCCAATGATTAGAGGTGATGATCTAGCATCACATTGTTTGATGCTAGCATGTGGAGAAGATTCTAGAGGAAGCATGTGTTTGGTCAAAATGTGTTTGACCCCTTGACACAAAAATCTATGTAAATCATTGTATTGACTGACATGGTCTTGAAAATATGTTTTGAGCATTGAATTTTGTTTTGTGGCGTGTTTGATTTGAGCGAGATTTTTGAAATTCAAATCTAGGGCTTGGGTAAGGCGGTGCAAGTTGAGTAATTACAAGGTACTACTCTTATTGAAGGAAGTTGATGAAGAGGTTTACTGTATGAATTGAAATTCGTGATTGATAGGGTTGCGATCAGGATTCTGAGTAGAGGCTGATCGGTGAGCAGTAACAAAGAGAAGATAATAGATTGGATTTGACAAGAAAGGAATGCTACATCGATATCATTACTTGTTGTTTCCTAATAGTTGCCGCAAGAAAAATTCCTTAACCGGGTGGACTTTAACAAGTCTTTTAGTGTAAATCTCTTAGTCGGGTGGACTCGTAGAAAGAGTTTTAAATCCTCTTGCGAGGTAGATCTTAGTAGATCTCATTGTACTCCTAACAGTGTACTAGGCACTGCTAATAGGGTGAACCCTTAGAAAGGTTATTTGTAGCTCCTAACAAGGCAAACCTATTTACTGCAGTGAAAGGCTTGTGGGTGTCATCCCCATCGTGGTTTTCTCCTTCTAGCCGAGGGTTTCTACATGAAAAGTCATTGTGTTATGTGTGGATGTTTGATGTTATTTACTTTTATTTCATTACATCAGTTATATGTTTTGTTATTTGGAAATTGTTGTTAAAGTTAATTAGATGGGTGGTTGAATTAGTAGGTTACTTGTTTAAACTGATCCACCCCCCTCTCAGTACCTAAGAATTCTAACAATTGGTATCAAAGTTTTGGTCCTCTTGATGAAAAGCCTAATAGCTTGATGAAAAGATGCACATCCATGGAGAATTATAACTATGAGATAGAACTTGAGAATGCACACAAGATTAACAATAAGCTGCAGGGAAAGCTGAAGAAGTCACTTGGAAAAAGGAGAGAACTTACTAAGACGTTAAGTGAAATCCATGATTACATTGATCAAATATCTAAAGGTAGTATGTTCGAAGAATCTAAGGAAGGAATTGCAGACATGATGGATAAGAACAAGAAACTTAAAGAAGTGGCAAATTTGAAAAGAGAGCTTGAAAGTCAGTCTATCAAGATGTGTGAAGACCTTGAAGGAAAGAGAAAAGATGAAGATGCAAGGAAGGTTGCTAAAGATGCCAAGAAAGTTGTTGAGGATGCATTGAAAGAAAGGGAGAAATAATTCTTCAGGATATTTCAAGATAATGCTATCATGCATGAGCGCCTTCATGACACAAATGAGGAGAACCAACAAACTCTGAGTGAAAATGAAAGGCTTAGAGAGGAGAATGAGAAATTGAAGAATGAATTGAAAACTAAGAAAGATGCAAATGAAAAGATCAAGCAATACAATGGAAGCCTGCAAAAGATTGATGAATAATTGAAGAGACAAAGAAGACACAAAGACCCATCTAGTCTTGGTTACACTGTTCAAGGAACATTTAAAACTGGTGAATCATCTAAATCTAAACCTAAGGAGCCACAAACAGATCAGAAGGTAGATCCAAGAAATTCAGGTAAGAAACCTAACAAACCTACTTGTTATAACTATGGAAAGCCTGGTCATACTACAAATGTGCGTAGGAGAAAACTGGTGAATAAACCCTATTCATTTGATGGATATTGCTATAATTGTCGTAAGTATGGTCATACTGCTTATGAGTGTAGATCTAGAGCGAGCAATAGATCTAGTGGTGGTAGATTTTATGGATATTATTATGCATGTAACTAATATGGACATAAGGGTGAGGATTGTAGGTCTAAAGTGTATGTTCCTAGGTCTCCAGTCAAACCAGCAAGTCCTTATGAAAGGAAAAGACAATTCAATGTCATTTGTTCAATATGTGGTAACTATGGCAATATAGCCGTGAATTACATAATGAGAACACAAAGAGGAAATGTTGGACCTTGGAGGTCAACTGGCATGGCTTGTTTCCATTGCCATAGGATCGGTCATCTTGCAAGAGATTGTCGATTTAGGAATCAGTCACCCAACAGGTCATATGATAGAAAGGGAAAGAAGATTGTTGATGTTGAGGAAGTCGGTTGACAGATGAAGAAGATCTGGAGGAAAGTAGGAGAGAAACAAGAATAGGTCAAGTCATCTAAAGAGTATTCACCATCCTCTGGTACAAAGGATTCATCTTCAAACTAAGCATATTATTTTCTTAGGGGGAGCACTCAAAGGAAAATATTTTACCAATCCCCTAGATATAAGAGCAGTAAGGTCTATCTACATATTGAGATGTATATTGGTAATTTGGATAAGTCTAATGAAGTTTTGAGGTTGTTTTGTGATTCGTTCACCACACTAAGATTTCATGGTGTGTACCTATTTGATATTGGCCATAACCGTTAGATGAGTACCAACCGGTGGATATGCTTTCACTAGTGACATGCCACTATTCCTACCATTGGTAACAATACTATTTTACCGTTGAAATACAACGACTATTTTATCAAGGATAAATAAGGATAGAGTGAGTTCATTTGTCACTTTACTTTATTATGTGTACTTGTGAGTTTCTAAAAGTGATCTAAAACTGATGCTAGTGAACTGAGAAATTGCAAGCAGTGAATTGAGATAGTATTCAAAGACCACAACCAATGAAGCAACCAGTATATTTATAGTTTGTGATAAGTTTCTAGTGCCATTTTTGAATTGAATCATGGCAAGAGAAGTGGATACCCCTATTTTGGTTGTTGTCGTTGAAGAACCGAGGCCTATGTTCTAGCTACATCCGATAAAAGCAAGCGAGAACGACATGATGGGTGCCCTATCTTCTATAGCACTTGGAGTTGTATTGATTGAAGACATATGATCATACATCATTGCAAAATTGCTGAACTAGGAGCGGATGCTATCAACAATGATTATGAAGGATTGTGTGAGAATCATGTGTTGAAGGACGAGCACAAGCATTTGAGAATGAAGGGTTTGGCCTACACGGTGGATATACCTAATATATTTCTTCATGAATGGATTTGATATATTTTGAGCCAAGTTCATGATCAATTTATTTGGTTGGATAGACCACACAAGATCACAAAGGAGATCATTCACAAAGTTAATGGATTTTGTGCTACCGGTGAGTCAGCTACCCTAAGGATGATTGCTGCTAATTTGGTTATCTGATTAACCAAATCTAAACTTGACTACTGAGTCATGACTATCAATGATATTGAAGACAAATAATTTAGATTCACATCTATGGTCATTGGTTATAGAGTTTATCAATCAAGGCGTATGAACAGTGTGCCCGATGGAACGATTCATGCTGCTATCAAATGGTGAAGGAGGATAAAATATATGATCTATGCGAGATGTTGAGGAGTCAATTCATTGCAAACATGGACAAGATAAAGAAGGATAAGAAACCGTATCATCTTAAAATGGAAGCACTTCCATGTTAAGAGCGTTTAGCCCTCTGAGTGAGTGGTCTGGGGTCATGTTAAGCACCTTGATCGGGTCTTTGCATGGATCTGGCTTCCCCCCCTGTTTTGCTGTTCTCTTCTCTTGTTTTCACCTATTTTTCTGCATTTCCTAGCATTCTAGATTGAGGTCCTGGGTTTTTTGACCTCAAGGTCAATGACGACCTTGAGGGTCAATGACGACCTAGACCATGACCTAGGTCAGCGATGACCTCGAGCTTGACCTAGGGCGGGGTCTACCTCGTCTTTGACCCAGGGTTCAAATTTTAGGATTTTCTGATTTACGGATATCGGGTTTCAGAAAGATTCTTTTTCCCGCCTCCGAGTCGGCCATTTTAGGTTTTAGGATGGTAAATCCTTAATTGCATTTAATCTAGGTATATTTCTAAAGGTTAGGACCTAATTGGGATTTAATTCTCCAAGGTGGCCCCTCTAGAAGATTGTGCCCTTGTTCACTATAAAAGGAGGCCTTCCTCTCTCATTTTCTCCATCTCAAGATCAAGTTTTCATATCTCATCTCAAGCAATTTCATGAGCAAGCTGTCAAGTGCAAGCAAGTGAATTCAAGCATTCAAACATTCAAGTGTTCAAGCATTCATCAAGGAGATCCATTGTTAGCTATTGAAGGATTCAATCTCTTTGGAGCCCCCTTGAAGATCCATCCTTCCACATTCCTCCAAGTCTATTCCTAAGCAAAGATCCATTCAAGATTGGTGTTGAAGATCAAATGTCATTGATTTGAGACATCCTACATTCATTCTACATCCATTGGAGCATCCCTACTTGCGGATTCAAGGATTCAAAGCCTCTACAAGGACTTCAACATAAGCAAGATGAATTGGTTCATTTACTTTGTTTATGCACATTACAATTTCAATTCAATTTCAAGGTTAATTCCTAAATTGGGGTTTGACCAAAGCAAACCCCCCATACAAACAACAAAACCCCTCTTTTTCTTGCAAGTACAGGTGTAGAACTGCGGATTTGAGCTTAGATTCGGATACCCTTTTCGGCGAACTTCCAAGATCTGCGAACAAAGTCAAGGACGACCTTCAAAATCTCAAAGTAGTCTTTGACCTTTTATCGGGGTGAAAGACTACCTGCTGTCAGAAAGATAAAAGTTTTTTGAGTTTTCTTCGCCTCGGCATTTCCAGTCTGAAACAAGTTGTAGAATTGCCCGAAACTGCACACAGACACTGTAAATCAACATTTTCTAGATCTGCCCTACTTTGAGGTTAGTACTTGCCTTTCATTTATTTCAGATTTAAAGCATAGACTCTTCATAGCGAAATATAAGGTCTTCTTCTTCATTCATATTCTCTATAGATTGATTCAATTGTGCATTGACCTTTTGGTTGATCAATTTGGATCTCTCCTTTGGGAATTTGGATTTAGTAGTTGATCTCATATTCCCCACATATTTGAATAAGGTAAACACATTCCATATTTAACATTATTCAGAAACAATCATTCAAGTATGGAGCTATCTTGGTATGTATTTTCTTCTATCTGCAAAGTCATTTCCTTGGTAGAGGTGCAGTTCAATGGGCTACAGATAGACCAATGATTGTACAAATAGGTGAGTTCATTAGAGAATTAGGAAATAACTTCGATAATGTCATGCAGGGTTACTTTAAGGATTTTCAGACAAGAATGCATAAAAGAGAAAGAATCCCAACCAGTATTGCAGAGGAATATAAAGAATAAGTCTATTTTCTTGTTGATACTGACACTTGTATTTTGCAAGCAGTGCAACCAAGAACATCTTGGGTTCCTACAATGGGTTATGAGGTAGACAATGATCTAGTGAAACTGCATGCTAATGCTCTTCTATCTAAACCTATGATGCTACCACACCTAGGTTTGGAACTTATGAAGAGGTTGTTCCTAAGACTTAGAGGGAATTGAAGAAACCGGTGATAGAAAGAAAGACGAGGATAATGATAGAGAAGATGGAAAATATTATTGAAAATATAGAGGCTAGTACTTCTACTATTGAAGCTATTGATGTTGGATGTACCAACACAAGTTACCCACATTTCATCTAAAAAGGAAGAGGAGACAAAAGCAGAGGAGACACCAACATTGAAGAAGACTTATAAGAGAAAAAATAAGTTTGATGAAGTTAGTAAGAAAAAGGACACAACAAAAGATGAGGAATCCAAAACCGATTAGGACAAGGAAGTAAACAAGCTAAAAGTGAGCAGTAAGAAGAAAGCCATTGCTGTTGATTTCATGGTCAAAGACATAATGGAGAGTGGTAGAATGGGCAGTGCTACAAGAAGATATGAATTCTATAGTGATGAAGCCAAAAGAAAATTAGAGGAGGCAATCATATGGAGTATATAAAAAAATTTCTTAACACCAAGTGAACTATACAATGTTCTACCTAAAGAATTGTATAAATCAATTGATGTAAGATGGAGAGCAATACTAAAGTTGTATAGAGAGATCATGGAGAGAGCATTTATGCAAGTAACTTTTGAGTTAGATCTTGAAGAAGAAAATATAATGGTTGATGCTTACAGACAAGATTTCAAGATTAAAAATAGAGTTGGAAGAATACTTGTAGGTGACACACAAAGTGTTCATGATGAAACTGTGGAGATATGGAAGAAATAGTTGCAAGCACAAAAGGAGGTAGAAAAAAAGGAACAAGAAGTTGAACAACAAAATGATGATGCGCCTTATGTTGAGAAAATTGATGACACTTTTACTCCTGGAGAGATAATAAGTGATGTTATTTCTGAGATTCCCAAGAAAGTACATGAAATTGAAACACAAGATGTTGGTCAAATCAATGGTGATGAAGTACTGATTGAAGATATTCCTATGGAAGAGGTTACACCAAAGGTACAAGTACAGATTGAAGAACCAATGACATGATAGAAAGAAGAAAGTTTCAAAGAGGTTGAAGATATACAATCAGTGCAAAGGAAGTTGAGTTTAGGAGAAATAAGTGAAAAGAAAAACCAAAAACGGTGACTGAAGAAGAAGAGGGGGAGAAAGAAGAAGAAGAAGAAGATATTTAGACACCTATTGATATTACCAAATTGTGCCCTAAGGAATTACTAAAGGTTTATGAAAAGCTGATTCTAAAGGCACAAAGGGATAATGCTAAAGAGAAGGAGAAGGCTAGAGTATTGAAGGCAACTAGATATATTCTAGCTGGTCTAATTCCAGAAGTAGAAAATGATAGAGGTAACAATGATTGATAAGTTAGATACATTGATAAAGGCCATTGTTGATCAAACTCTTGATATTGAGACTGCTGCAATGAAGTTGGCATAGTCTAATTGTGAGAAGGAAAGGACAATGAAGTTGGCGGAGAAGATTGCCAAAGACAAGTAGACACTTTTAGGACTATTGGATGACATTAAGTTAGCACTATAGGAGGTTAGTCAGTTACTGACTTAAGTGTCAAAACTTTCAGATTTTACCAAAGATTTGGAGAAGAGTAGAGAAGAAGTACAAAAGGAGCTTGACAACCTAGTTGACAATTTTGATCCCATCACAAGCTCTACAACATAATACAATGCTAAAGTGAAATTGGTCACACATAAGGTGAAGAAGATTCAAACAAAACAAGACAAGAGGGTCGCCACAATAATCGAACTACAATCATACTTAACCCCTACAATAGAGGCGATGCAAAAAAATGTGAAGAATGCATAAGCTATAATTTGGTCACCTGACATGAGTACTTTGGATGCCATGGAGAAGTTGACATCTGATCTACATGGGCAGATCACAGATCATTGCTATGAATCATTTGAAGAAGTCATCGAAGATTTTATTGGAGACAACAAAGATAAACTTCAAGGATGTATTTGACAGAATGTAAACATGGTAAGAATGTGAACCTTTGTCATTGTTGACAAAAGGGGGAGTGTAAGGATAGGTAAAATATGTATTTGTTGATATATATTAGAATATGAGTTTAAGATTTACAGTGTAAGGGGGAGCCATTCTATATATGTTTTTTCTCTAATCTGTATTAAGATGAATTTGGGGAGATAGACATATTTTTAACCAATGTTTTGTCATCAATGCCAAAGGGGGAGATTGTTGGCATCTTGATGAATTTTGGTAAGAAGTCATAGGTTGTGAATCTGGTTGTCATTGATGCAAACATAGTCATATCATATGACTAGGACAATCAGTAATATCAGTGTTCAATCAGTAAGAAGGAATCATCTAAGTACAGTGAGCGGTGTACACGAATAACAACTACAGATGGAGATTTTTGTAGTCGTTATGTCTAAGAAGGAATTAAGTGGACCGGTCTTAGACATAGCATGGATATACTCATAACACTTTATAGTTGCAACCACAACTTATTTGGACAATCGATGATCAAGCATCGCAGTGGAAAAAGAGGCTACATGTTAAAGAGTCTAAGTTCTTGAGCTACTAGTTCTAGATCTTAGATCGTTGACTGGTATGGAAGCGACAGTGAATAAGGTTGTGTTAGTCACAATGTGGTGATGTGTCCCAATGATCAAAGGTGATGATTTGGCATTACATTGTTTGATGCTAGCACGTGGAGAAGATTCTAGAGGAAGCGTGTGTTTGGTCAAAATGTGTTTGACCCCTTGACACAAAAATCTATGTAAATCATTGTATTGGTTGACACGGTCTTGAAAATATGTTTTGAACATTGAATTTTTTTGTGGCGTGTTGGATTTGAGCGAGATTTTTGAAATTCAAATCTAGGGCTTGGTTAAGGTGGTGCAAGTTGAGTACTTATAGGGTACTACTCTTATTGAAGGAAGTTGATGAAGCGGTTGATTGTATGAAGTGAAACACATGATTTCTAGGGTTGCAATCAAGATTCTGAGCAGAGGCAGACTAGTGAGCAATAATAGAGAGCATATAACATATTGGATATGACAAGAAAGGAGTGCTACATCCAGATCATTACGTTTTGTTCCCTAATAGTTGCAACAAGAAAATCCCTTAACTGGGTGGACTTTAATAGGTCTTTCATTGTAAATCCCTTAGCCAGGTGGACTCACATAAAGAGTTTTAATTCCTCTCGTGAGGTAGATCTTAGAAGATCTCATTATACTCCTAACAATGTACTAGTCACTCCTAACAAGGTGAACCCTCTGAAAGGGTATTTGTTGCTCCTAACAAGGAAAACCTTTTTACTACAGTGAAGGGCTTGTGGGTGTCATCCCCACTGTGGTTTTCTCCCTCTAGCTGAATGTTTCCACGTGAAAAATCATGGTGTTATGTGTGATGCATGTGTGGATGTTTGATTTTATTTACTTTTATTTCATTGCATCAGTTATATGTTTTTATATTTGGAAGTTGTCGTTAAAGTTAATTAGATTGGTGGTTGAATTAGCAGGCTACCTATTTGTACTGATTCACCCCCCTCTCAGTACCTAAGAATTCTAACAAAATGCTCAAATGAATGGGTTTTAATGCCAACAAAAATCTCTTTGTAGATGACACTATGGAACCATTAAGTTTTCCAATTTATCTATAACTCAACTTATTTCAGTCTATACTTTGAGGTAGTTTTCAGTAGAGGTCTACACTTAATTGAAATTGAATATATAGATCGAAGCCATGAGATTTAAGCATCTAGTGTATGACTATATCAATGGTCTAGAATGCTTAGTTTCTGAGATAGGAGATACAAAATTGGGATATGTTGATTTTAATGATTTTTGAAGAATACAAAACCCCAAGAGGCATCCCATTAGTCAAAAACTAGTTGAAAGCGGATCATTTCAAGTCACAAGGTTTCGAATGGTTGTACAATGTGTTGACTTGGTGTTGGAATCCATAAATAGGTATGATCCTTGTTAGATTTAAGTGAATCTACAACACCCCCAAGATTAAAGAAAGACCAAGATAACTTCCACAAGAGAATGACAAGAAGATCGCATCACAATGCGCAAATTGTGATATTTCTCATGGACGTGAAAATGTACATAGTGAGCCTTGCTTATAAATGGAAGGTGAGTAAACAAGATGATGATAGGTGTCATCATACTATATAATGCACAACCTATCACCCACATAAGGTGGAAAAGTAATAGTGTGATAAGACCACTAAAGGTAGAAGATCCACTTGTCGTGGATAAGGGATAACTTAATATAACCACCGAAAGTGGAGATGCTCCTAAAGTGTAATATGATCACTAAGTAAACTTAAGTGATATGTGAAATAAGGACCTAGGTGAGGTTATCTCTAGGTATAACACCTTAACTATATCAACACCCCCCATTAAGTGCAACTTAGGGAGTACACTTAGTATGGAAAGATATAATATGGGTCCCAGCTATTAGGCCATATTAGGTACCATCTGCAATGCAAATACAATCTCTTACAAGAAGAGAAAATGAGAAAACCACATGGAGAAAACTCCTCTAAAAAAAATTTGCTCAAAAAAGGAGCCCAAATGATTGAGATATCTCTATTTGGAAATTGTCTACGTAATTATGATGCCTAAATCACTGCTACACCAACAAAATTCAAGTGGCTATAGATTTGGCCTTAAATGTCTAATTTGAATGAAACAAAAGTTGATCTTGGAGTTTGTGGACCTCCTCAATGTGATGCCAACCTCTATTTGGACCAGCAAGGTCCAATTTTTTGCCTTGCAAAGCCAAAAAGAGGACCCCCTTCCCCCCAATAAATAAATAAATAAATCCACCAAAATATGCATTCAAATCTCAAACATAGTATTCAGGCCCATATAGTGCCATTGTTTACCATTTGAGAGATTCGAGTGCATATTCTAGTGGATTTTGGGGGGGTCCTCTTTGTGGCTTTGTATTGCAAGACAAATTTGGAGAATGTTGGTGCAAATTAGAGGTTGGCATCACATTGAGGAGTTCCATAAACCCCAATGTCAACTTTTGTTTCATCCAAATTGGACATTGAAGACCATATCTATAGTCATTTGAAGTCTGGAGTTGCGGTGGCGATTTAGGTGTCATAATTATGCAGACAATTTTCAAACAACGATATCTTAGTCATTCATACTCTTTTTTTTGAGCAATTTTTTTAAATTTGGGGTAGAATTTTGTGCTCTATATAGTGGTGTAGGTTGTTTATGATTTTGGAGCCCGACCTTTTTAGAAAATCACATAATCCCATTTTTGCAACTTCCAAGGCCTCATTGAGTTCATATGAACTTCTTTTTATGTGCAATATTTTTTTAAAGTGCATGATATTTTTTGTATTTTATAGTGGTGCTATCACTTTATAGTGGATATGATCAGAAATTGTACTTTGATAATATGGCTTAGTTTTGCAATTGTAATGCATTTACTTTAGTTTTATCTTTTGCAATGGTGATATAAGTTTATTATAGCCTGATTGTAGCAATTGTAATCGTTGAAATGGATTGTCTAAGAAAGAAAAAGAAAATTTCTTTATTATTTAATGAAGCTTTTTAGTTATAAAATATTTTTTAAATTTTTTTTATAAGTTTTTAAAAATCAATTGCAAGTAAATATTCAAACCGGGAACATATTTTTTTGTCCACCTAATACTTTTTGCAATGATCTTTCCCCCAATTGGCAACCCAAGGGGTCAGTTATTCCCATATTTTCTTGGCACATTAGTCCAATTGTAGGGTAACATTGACGATCATTTGCAACACATTCTTGGTGCCATTATCTTCGATTTCCAACTTTGCATCTTTGTCATATTGTGTTGTATTCTCTTGCATGAGTTATGATGTACACACACTGATATAAAGTGACATCCCTCTTTGTACTTATTCATTGATGACATATTTGATGTGATCTTCTTGTACTCAGTAGATTAGGAAATGTCCTGTGAGACTTGGTGCATCGCTCCAATTCAGACTTGGAATGTACCAATCTATTGTTGGCGTGTATCCAGTTGATGTTCAAACAAGTGTCTTTGATGCAGAGGGAAGGGTGGTGGTAACAAATGCACAAGTAGACTTTAGAAACTTGAGAGGTTTAAACACAGTAGCCTAACAACCAACTCAAAGGTTTTAGGAATCTAACTTGTTCAAGCTTCCCACAACACCCAAAATGAAGTGTTTGATCTTATAGACTCACTAATTTAAACTCAAGAGGATTCTAAGTTTCTCAGACAATTCCCATAACCCAAATTACCACTGTTTCCACAAACTGTTTCAGAGGCTTAAAACCTATTTTGTAATCCCACAACAAACTGGGAATGACTATAGATTTACCTCTTCATGAATTCTTGATCACCTTAGGTTTTAAACTGATACCTTCTACAAAGTTTGTCAACACTTGTTTTAATCCAACCTCTCTTTTCAGCTCTGTTCCTGTTCAATTTACCAAACTGGTCAAAAATATCAATCCATAATCAAAAATCCATATTCAACATTGTTACAAATCTTCAAAACTGTTTGTTGAGAACAATTGTTACTGATTCAAATACGGTTATTTCTTCAATCCGATACCATGCATCACCAATACTCAGCAATTTAGACATGTATGTTTCGGAACAGTCAACATCTAGGCTCGGTTCCGCTAAACATTATGAATTTCCTTTCTAATAAACCCGATAACCATATAGTAATTCACAATTAAAAATCGGCTTCCACCCACAAACCAACTTCCACAACTACTCTGTGATCACACATATCATTCTGCATATGCATTATCATTAGTGTATATTACATGTTAGGCTTTGTCATCCATGAATACAAGGCCTTCGAACTTATTCATGGATGACTTCCATTAATTAAAGGCTTACTACAGTCACAAATTTAACCAAAGAACCCACGTTCTACACACTGGTGCGAACAAATTCAATGTAATTCAAAGCGCATCAAATAAACAATTGAAAAATCAGTAAATCTCGGTCAATGCATGAGATTATAAAACCCAATCCAGTATTGATTTAAATGAATGAAAAAAGACTGCAGAAAACTAAATTTTATCACTCATTGTTTCATTCCAAAACAATTGTCTACACGGACACAATCTGCATTTATATAACCATGTACCCACACCAGCACAACAATTATTCAAATTGAATTGCAATCCATTTGAGTAACAATCTACTTTTCAATGCATAGAAAATAATACGCAGATCAACTCGGTATTTTATATAACAGGAAATTGCCAACTGTTTTATTACTTGCTGTTACAGAAACCATGCACACACCAGTCTGTTCTGCCGCAACAGAGACTACACATAACAGTTATACAATTTTTGAATAACTATCTCAACTAACTTTTCGTTGAGTTGAATAGTTTTAAACCCAAAACAAACTATAACAGTCCCTTCTAATTGCTAAGTAGCCACTATTATTCAAAAATTTGAATTTTGAAATAACAAAAGGCTTTATTTGAATATCGACTAACCTTGTCTAAATATTTCATAAGGTCCTAGACCTATCCCAAACCTATCCTAGACTCCTAAAAACATTATTAAAAGCATACTTGAAACTTGGACAACATCATAACCAACTATTAGTCCTTACAATCATAAAGTTTAGTCCTTGGACTCATTGGAACACTAATGGTTCCTGTTACAATCAATTGAAATCTTCAAAGAACATGAACAAAGCCCTACATTAAAACATTAATGGTGCCAAAATGTGGTAATTGATTTGATTACAAGTCTTATTGACCTCCTTTGCATTCTGATTCTCTTTAGGTGCCTTACATGCCTTGAATGTCTTCAAGGGTTTCTTGTAGGTTCTTGGTGCCCTTGCACCAGTCTTCATGCTCGATCTTCATCATATTGCAATGGGTGATTCATTAGTCATTCTTCATTGATATTAGTACCTAGCTTTGTCACTGTAGACACCGAAAAATCCTTCAGAAAATAAATTATTTTTGTTTTCTGAAAATCCTTGATGACATCATCATTTATTAATTAATTAATTATTTAATTAATTAATTTATTTTTATGGCATTAAATCCCTCTCTCTTAATTAAAAATCTTTAATTAAGGAATCTAGCCTAAAAATGTCATTTGGACATTATCCCTAATTTATTAATTATTTAATTAATAAATTGACCAAAAAACTTCAAAAATAAATTAATTTATTTTTAATTTATTTTTTATCCCAAACTTGGCCAATTTCCTTAAGACCACTAACCTCTTCCAAAATCTTCTAATCCCTTCTTAATTTCGATTAAAAGGCTAATCCCATCTTTTCTAACCCTAATCCCAAGGTTAAATATTTAATTAAGGTTAAATATTTAATTTTCATATTTATTGAAAATATTTTAATAAATATTCCTAAAACTTAAGCTTTTGGAATGAATAACTTTTATTCCATGAAACTAAGGAGAAATCTAGACTCTTCTAGAATCTTCTCAAATCCACCCTCTTCACCCATCCTAATCCTATTTTTGTCCTAATCTAATCCTAATCCTCCCCTTAAACCTTTGTGCAAACCTAACCAAGCTTAAGACTTTCCTAAACCAAAGCAAAGTCTTTCCTTCCAAATATCTCAACCATAAAGCATTTATTGCTTCCCCAAAGTCTTCAAAGCCTCTTAAAGCCCATTCATTGCTCTTACAAGCATTTATTTGGAGAGTTATGAGCTTGGAGCCCCCTTTGTTGACTCCTCTTTGCCCTTCCCTTCATCCACTCACCTTGTGACATGTGTCACCTCCTGATTGGCTGAGAACTAGCACAATCCATGTGCTTCCCTTTGAGTGAATCTTGGCCTCTCTTAAGGATTTCAATCCTGGTCATTCATTCCTCCTACCCCAAGCCTTTAGAAATCTTATAAATACCCTCACTTCCTAAGGCAATTCATCTCTCAACTCTCAAACTCAATAGCAAAGTTATAATGCCATTTTCATTCTAGCATAAGCATAAACTCATTATTTTAGATCATTTTCAAGCTTAAATCACATCTAAATTAGCTTAAATGGATTAACATAGATTCATTTCTTGTTTTAATCTTAGTTCTTTCTTTTAGCTTTGCATATTTGTGTGTTCTTGAGGCCTTTTGAGGCAAAATAGGTTCTTCATACCTATTTTGTGTCATTTTGGGTCTTCTTGATTCTCAAATCATCATTTATCTTGCATGCTTCAAGTGCTTGAGTTTGCACACCCACATCCATTTATATCCAAGCATATCAAACGGTGCATGGGCGCATCCGTTTTAGGCTTAAACTGAGGTGGCTTTGATTTTAGTTTGTTTACCATTAAATTTGATTTGATTATATGCTATGACGTTTGTTTGTCTTTGGCCTTCAAAACAGGTTTAGGTGCACGCTCAAATCCTAGTCTACATTCTGGCACGCCCGGTGGGACCCAAACCACAATCATTTTGATGAAATTATACTTTATATGCTTGTATTTTGCAGGAAACAAAAGAAATGTCGCCTTCATGAAAATAAATATCGCCTACAGCAATTAAATGTCGCCTTCAAACAAAGAAATGTCGCCTTCATCAAAAGAAATGTCGCCTACATCAAAAGAAATGTCGCCTACAAACAATCCAGTCACGCCTTCATGTAATTAAATCACGCCTTTGAGGAAAGAAATGACGCCTATGAGCTCTGTTTTCACGCCTGCATAACTGAGATTTTCCTGTGATCGATAACTTCTGTTACGTCCCAGAATTCTCTTCTGTCGCCTTCTTGTAATGAAATCACGCCTGTGACGAAAGAAATCACGCCTCTGCATTTTTATCTGTCGCCTTTTGAGGTACAGAATGTCGCCTGTAAAAATGAAGTGTCGCCTCTGCACTTTTCAGCGTCGCTTATAAGCTGGACAGTGTCGCTTTTTGTTTTTGCTTGGGACTGGTTTTTCATTTCTTTTATTACAGCAAAGGTCAAAAATAAAATCTTGAATGACATTAAAGAAATGAACTTAGGTCCTAGAGTGTCATTGTCAATTTGAAAATCAAACCACATCTTGAATGCACTAAAAGGAACGAACAACTCTATTCCCTATCTCGTTTCAAATTCCAAAGCAAGCAAACAAATTCAATCTTGAGTGATCTAAGGGATAAAACAAAGCTTTTTCAAAGTTCTTAACTCAACTCGCTAATCAAATCTTGAATGCACAAAAGGAAAAAACTTGCAACCGTTCAAATCATTTACATTTTGGAGAAAAGAACAAATCAAAATCTAATCACGAGTGTCTTCATTTCAAAGTTCAAACATCACTTAATCAAATTTGGGAAAATGAACAAAATCTGCTTGATGTGCATGTAGGAGTTTTTCAATTCTTGCATAATCCTTGTTAGAGTAAGCAATGTGGAACATTTGAACTTGGACAAGTTCACCTGTTCTGCTTTTAGCGAGGCCTGTCCAAGGAGAAGCGCTTCCTCCTCGGAGAACGACCTCAAACCGGTATCCCCCCCGGCCGGTATACAAATAAGCGAATACCAAAAGAATCGCTTACATCTCCTAATCGCCGGGCGTTCGTGCCAAACACGTGTCTGGGGATGGTAAACATTCCTCTCCCCCAGCATAATTGGCAAGGCTCTTAAGTGAGTCACGGATGATCAGCATAACCGGGTATGGAGACACCACGGAACTATTAAAAACCTGATAAAATAGAGGCTACCCTATCTACATCCGAAAGTATCAAAATCCTTGTGCAAGGACTGATTCCAAGGGGTTTACCGGGTCGCCTCAAGATTACTCACCATTTGTATTCCCTTCTGGGGGATACCAAGCTGTGGGCAAGCGATTTTGATACTCACCTTCCTTAGGTAGATCTGTTTGAAGTGCTTGATAGTCAAAAACTCCGTGAAAACACTTGTTGAAACATACACTTTCAAAGCTTTGTCAGAGTCAGTTGTCTTTGTTTGTATCCCGCAGGGTTGTTTTGTCCCTTGCGGAGATTGCTTTGACTTTAACTTTTGCCATTGGAAACCTTTGTCTCAAAATCAGAAGCCTCTTTTCCAAGTGATGCCTAGCAAAAACAAACATCCTAAAGCGAAGTTACCCAAATCCCAAGCCTATCAAGAGCTAAAAGTTGCCAAGAAGAAACTCAAGAGTTATCAAGCCATTATCCAAGCAACCCAAGCTGAAGAAAAGTCCCAAGCCAGACTTGAGAACATTGCCCATAACGCCCGCATCAAACAATTCGCCTTCCGTTTCCGAGTTAACCATCACTTTGTCAACCTTGAGCCAGAAGATTAGCCAATTCCTTGTTCATGTCTTGTTCCATCTTCGGATCCTAAAATCTTGTCTCAAACAGCCTTGCATCTTAGTTTCATCCTAGTTTCACCCTTTGCATCAGCATCAAAACCCTAGTTGCATCTCAAGAACATCATAAAAGTTGCATTCATCTTCCTACCAGCATTCTAAGAATCAATCCTTGTCATTTGCATTATCCCTTTACATAAAGCATTATCCCTTCACCCTTCAATACCTTTTTCACCAGCATCCCCCCATCAGCTTTCCATATCTTTCCAGCAGATCCATCATCTTTTGCTCCAAATCTAGAGATCCACCAACACTTAGTGTTCTACCTTTTGAGTTGTTCCTATCCTATATCCAAGATCAGAGACCATCATCTTCTTTTTTTGGCACAACGTGTTGTCATAAAGAAATCAAACCTTGTCCTTGCATAGCCATCATCTCGAGCAAGAGATTGGAGTGTATTGATAAGAAACTTGTTGACCGAAGATCATCAGTCTATCCTAGGTTGACCCCATCATATCTCTGATCCTCCATTTGGGAAAAACAGCAGCTCATTTGTTGACCACTCAGTAATCTTTCACCAGCTTTCCACCAGCAACCTATCTTTCCTCCACCATCTTGGTCCATATCTGTTCCATCCAGCTTCCATCATCACCATCTTGATCCCTCTCTTTGCATTTGCATCTTAGAAGTCATCATCTTTAGAAGTTCATCAACTTTGCATCCATCAACATCTTTTAGCCAAACATCTTGCATCCATTTAGCACTGGCATCTCCATGCCTGTTGAGACCAGATCTCGGAAAAGAAGGAGCATGAATCCTTATCCACCAACAACCTCATCCGATCCCAACCTTTTCACCAACGCCATGATGACCTACAATCCCCAGATCCAAGCTAGTAACCCATGTGAAGATCCAAACATCCCTTCATCCCCCTTGGCAAACCAAGCATTTGTAAATCCTCCAGAAAGCCCACCAGCAACCAATGCCCTTGTATCGCAATATCAGCAAAGCACATTTGCCCATTATCTGCCAGAAAGTACCTCCATCCCACCATCTCTCTATCCACGCATCCCCATCAAAACAATCCAAGTTCCAGCACAAGCATATTCTCCGTTTGTCCAATCATTCCCCGATCCTATCATGCAAACACCCCAAGAGCTTTCCACCATTCCCCTTTTCTTGCAAGGAAGCCTCGCCAGTCCCGCAACACAAGCTGCAGCACCATCCGCTCCATCTCATACCCCTTTTGCTTCATCATCTGCTATGGCTGCCCAAGCCCAAAACCAACACTTAACCCAAAGTCAGCTTCCACCTCTCACGCAAGCTTTTACACCAAAAGCTTCGCCACCATCCGCAAGTCAAGCAACGCCTTTCATCATCAAAGGAGCACCGTCACCCTTCACCCCCCAAGCACCCGTACCTTCTTCTTTGGGGTTAGCGCAATCGCTTCCCATTCCAACCTCATCTTTCTCTTGGGTGTTCCCTTCATTTTTCTCCTCACAAGCATCCGTTCAACCACAACCTCAACAAGCTCCTTTCTCTCAACCATCATTCGTGTCCCAAGCTCCCGTTGCTCCTACCATTCCATCATCCGCTGCAGTGCACCCTAACACAAGCTCTCAGTGGGGCCTTACACAAGAAGAAATGGAGGCATGGGAGATCCCATCTCAATCCCCTACATCTATGGTTGCAAGTCAACAAACCGCCTTCGCCCAAGCAGCACAACAGCAACTACCCCAACCACCGCCGGCTTCAAGCTATTCGTACCAAATCCCAAATACCTTCCAGCAAGTTCCACCACCTCAACAGCGAACTTTCCCCAGCTATCTTACCCCATCACCCTTTGCTTCTAGCTTCCCCACATCTGTTCCACCTCTAAGTAACGCAGGCATGCACCCAGCTTATATCAGCCAAACCCAAAGCCAACCTCAGCAACTACCACCATCATACCCGCAAGCAGCATCGTTCCAACAGCCTCCCCCACAGCAACCACATGTCCCCTTTCAGCAAACACCCATCATTCCTCAACAACAGCAAGTCCCTTGCTATCAGCCCCAACAACAAATCCCTATCATCCCCCAGCAACAACAAGTTCCCACCCATCAGTTACAACAACAAGTTCCAAATGTCCAATATCAGCAAGCAGTCCCACAACAACCGCCAGTTCAACAACAACAAGCAGCCCAACAACATCAAGCAGTTCCATATCATTTACCACAATATCCCCCTACGCCACACCAGCAATATCCCCAGCAACCATTACCCCAAAATCAGTTCCAACCCATTTATCCACAGCAAGCGGCATATCCAGTTCCACAGCTTCCATCACAAGCAGAAGTTCCAGTTCCCTCGCCACTCAATGCTGAGTGGGAAGCAATGAAAAACGCTCTAAAGGAGCTACAAAGTGGAACAGAGAATAAAACATACAAGTTCGAAGAGGTGTGCTCATATCCCTTCGATCGGTCCATAGCAACTATCCCTTTCCCCAAGCATTTTGAGATGCCCAAGTTCGACAAGTATCGGGGGAAAGGAGATCCAGTAAACCATATCAAAGAGTTCTACATGGCGTGCCAAGAAGTGGCTTACAGTGATAACTATCTCCTGCGCCTGTTTCCCAAAAGCTTGGGAGGAACTGCTGTTGAGTGGTTTTACAAAATACCACATGGGACAATAAAAACCTTTGCTGAACTCTCTGAGAAGTTCATCACACACTATGCCCATAATGTGGAGAATGAGTTGTCCTTGCTAGACCTATGCAACTCAAAGCAGAAAGACGGAGAAAGCCTTGCAGAATACTTGCAAAGATGGCAGAATCTTACAACCAGGTTATCATATCAGCCGCCAGAGAAGCATCTAACAAAGATCTTCATTGATAACCTGCATCCAAAGCTATCCCATCACATGCGAATGAACTGTCTCCAGACATACCAAGACATCAAGAGCAAAAGCATAGGCATCGAGAAAGCTCTCCTAGACGAAGGCACTATTCGTCACTTCAAGGATGATTCCAAGAACAAACCCAACAATGATAAATCCCGTTACTGGAATCGTAACAAGAATGTTGTTATAGATGGAGCCACTGACACTAAGAATGTACAATTCGTTGTGGCCAGTCCTACACCAGCTCAAACATACCAACTGCCACAAGCGCCCATCTATCAGCAACCACCAGCTCCCGCATATCAAGCACCTATTTATCAGCAACCTCCTCAAGCTCATCAACCACCTGTGCAACAATATCAGTAGCAATACCAACAGCTACAGCCAGCACGTCAAGGCAATCCTGTTAACACAGTTAACGTTGCCCCAAGGCAGAACAAACCCAACAATCAGAACAATCCAAAGAGGACTTTCACACCTTTGGGTGAGCCTCTGGATCAGATCTTTTATCGGCTAGCCAAGGCAAATATGATCACATATCCGCCCATCCCACAGAAGGATGACAACGCACCAAAGTCTGATTGGTATAAAGAAAATGAATACTGTGATTACCATCGTGTGAAGGGGCACACAACATTGAAGTGCATGCGGCTTAAGAACTACATCCAGGATCTCATTGATCGCAAGGAGATCCAGGTCGATGCACCGACTCAAGTTTCACCCAACGCCGGTTTGCAAATATATCAAAATGTGTTCCCTCAACACGATACCGGGAAGAATCAAGCCAACGCCAATCAGCCCCAAAATCGTGGCAAAGGCAAGCAAGAAGATCACACAGCGGCCTACATCAACTATGACAAGTATGTCGGATGCATAACTCAAGTTGAGTCCATCCAAGATGAGCCCACCATCAATACCATCCACGTCAGAGGGCCGGATCGACAATGTGCTGCAACTACCCGCAGTGGTAGGATAACTGTTGCCGATGCTCCTCCGAGGTCAGCTGCTCCTCCAAGGCCAACATCTACTGCATTCACAGCACAGTCTAACACCAGGCCAGCATCAAATGCACGCGCAACACAGCATAATGCACCAAGAGCACAATACAATATCATAGAGCATCTTGGGAACATGCCAGCCCAAATATCTATCTTGGATTTGCTCCGCACATCACCCATCCATCAGGAGATCCTGGACAAAGCTCTAAAAGAAGGCCATGTCCCCACAGACATTAACACAACTCAGTTTGAAACTCTTATGGGACACCTATCAGCAGCATGTGCCTTATCCTTCAAAGAATCTGATATACCAGATGTCGCTCCTGACCATATTCTTCCTCTCCGCATTGCCGTCATGGTCAGAGACTTTGCCATCAAACGGGTCTTGATAGATAATGGCTCAGCCCTCAACTTGTGCACATTAAAATTCATCAAGAAGATCGGGTTCACGGAGGCTGACATACAGCATGAGATGATCACTATCAAAGCATATGATAACTTGAAGCGTACCTCTGAAGGTACTATAACTTTGCCTATCCAGCTAGGCCCAGCAACGCAAGATACTCTCTGCCATGTTGTTGATCTTGACCTACCGTTCAATATCCTCCTCGGTCGTCCATGGATCCATTCCATTAAGGCCGTACCATCTACTTACCATCAGTGCATCAAGTTTCCACATCAAGGCACTGAGGTTACCATCCACGCTGACCCTAACCCCTTCGCATACTGCCTTGCGATGGAAGCATCTTTCCCTCATTCTACTCATTGTCCTGGAACCGATATTGGTACTTCTATTGCTAGCTCATCCCGATCCCATCGCGATCCAGAGACCATCCTTTCTTCCACCTTATCATCCGTCAAGATCAACAACCAGGGTTGTGGCGAATACAGCCTCAGTGATGCATTTGCTGAAGGGGCTCTTCCACGTGATCCACATACTCAAGGGCGCCCAAGTTGTCAAAACAAGCCTGTCGAAGAACATTATAAGCTCAAGCAAATCGGAAACATGACTTTTGAGTCTCATGGTACCATCAACAGCAAAGAAATGGATCCAGATATTAACAAATGGTTATACAAAGATCCCCCATCACGTGACACACAACTTCTTGAGTACTTCAAAGAGAAATATCCAATCCCATACAAAAATGTCACAGAACACTATAACTATCAAGGTGGTGGTCTAGGACCACAAGAGGACGGAAATTTGTTTCCTATCATACCATCCCAAAATCCAGAATAGCAAGGACTTGGCTTTAATACCTCTCGCCTGCTTGAACAAGAACCCAATACCGCAACTGCGGGCACTAACATGACCAACGTGAACTTTTCGAATAGCCAGGATGACCTTGTGGAAATCGAAGACATCCCAGAAGAGAAAGACATCCGATCCTACGACGATATCTTTGCCGACGACACCCTCCTGGGGACTTCTGTTCTCCAACAACTCTCCATTAACCTCATAGATCTTCCCCTCACAGACCCTGACCTCATAGATTGGGACCAACCAAGCATCACACACATCGATGAGTTCCAAAGCGCACAAGCACTCCTAGAATTCATGGGGGCATCAGGTCCAGCAAGCAATCAAGATCCAACATCAACCTCTGTCTATCAGCTTCACCCAGAAGGATATTTTGGGGAAGAGGCAAGCTTTAGTCGCAAAAATGAAATAGCAAAAGAACATCATGAGTCTTTATGTGAAAACCCCCTTGGGGCGCATTCTGATTCCAAAATAGTAAAAACAAAGGGCGTATCTTCTAGCGAAAACCTGGCAATTCAGGCTCTAGAAGATGAAGCCTTGCCTCTTCCCCCTATCCAAGATTATAGACCAGAGCAGTCGCCGATCATCATAGAGGAAACCAAGCCAATCAACTTGGGAACAGAAGAATGTCCAAGGATCACCTACATTGCAGTCAACCTAACAGAAGGAGAAGAAATGGCTCTCAGTGCCTTGCTCAAGGAATCCATCATCAACTTTGCATGGTCATACGCCCACATGCCTGGGCTTGATCCAAACCTTGTTGTTCATCATCTATCAGTAGATCCAAACGTCAAGCCAGTGAAGCAGAAGCTAAGGAAAATGCATCTAAAGGTAGCATTGCTCGTCAAAGCAGAGCTTGAGAAGCTCCTCCAAGCTAAGATTATCAGAGCAATTGACTATTCAGAGTGGATCTCTAACATGGTGCCAGTCACAAAGCCTTCTGGCGACATCAGAATCTGTACTGATTTCAGAGACTTGAACAAGGCATGCCCTAAGGATGATTTCCCATTGCCAAACATAGACATGCTTGTAGACCTCACAGCGGGTCACAAAATGCTATCACTCATGGATGGCTTTTCCGGCTACAACCAGATTCATATAGCAGAAGCAGATCAACATAAAACAACATTCACAACCCCATGGGGTACCTTCTGCTACAACATGATGCCATTTGGGCTAAAGAATGCAGGAGCAACATATCAGAGAGCAATGACAGCGATCTTCCATGACATGATCCACAAGATCCTTGAAGACTATGTGGATGATATCCTTGCAAAATCTAAAACAAGGGATGAGCACCTCAACATCCTAGAGCGTGTATTTGATCGTCTGAATCATTATGGCTTAAAGCTTAATCCTAAGAAATGTGTCTTTGGCGTAACATCTGGCAAGCTTCTAGGCTTCATCGTCTCTAGACGAGGCATAGAGATCGATCCTAAAAAAGTCAAAGCAATAACGGAGATGCCTCCACCAAGAAATCTCAAACAGCTCAGAAGCCTACAGGGCAAGCTTCAATCAGTACGACGATTCATCTCTCAGCTAGCAGATAAGTGTTAACCCTTCTCACATCTCTTATGCAAAGACACTAGCTTTAAATGGGATCCCATATGTCAAAGAAGCTTTGACAAGCTCAAAGAGTATCTAGCTAATGCTCCAATCCTAGTACCACCAATTCCAGGACGCCCTCTCATCCTCTACATCTCAACAATAGCTACAGCACTAGGGGCACTCCTAGCACAGCATGATGATGAAAACAGAGAACGAGCTGTCTACTACATCAGTCGCACTCTTGTGGGCTATGAGCTTAACTATTCACCCATGGAGAAAGCATGCCTAGCAGTGGTCTTTGCCACTCAAAAACTTAGACATTACATGCTTAGCCACACAATCAAGCTCATATCAAAGGTGGACCCTCTTAAGTATCTGTTATCAAGAACAACCCTCACAGGCCGTATGGCAAAATGGGTCATGTTACTCAGCGAATTTGACATTCAGTATGTAGATCGCAAAGCAATCAAAGGGCAAGTCATTGCCGATCAACTAGCAGAAGCACCACTGGTGGATGCCTATCCACTAATCATGGAATTCCCCGATGAACACTTATGCATGATTGAAGAGCAGCCCATGTGGAAACTATACTTTGATGGTTCCAACACATCCCATAGCTCTGGGGCAGGAATCCTATTCGTCACACCTCAAGGTGACTATATTCCAAAATCATTCAAGTTGGGATTCCCCTGTACCAACAACATTGCAGAATATGAGGCACTCATCTTAGGTCTCAAAACAACTATCCAATGGAACATCACAGAACTACAAGTCTTTGGAGGTTCACAGCTTATTATCAAGCAAGTCCTTGATGAGTATCAGACAAAGGACGACAAATTGCTACCCTACAAGCAACTGGTGGATAAACTGAAAGAGCATTTCCTACATCTACAATTCAATCAGATCCCAAGGCTTCAAAACAAAGTAGCAGATGCAATGGCAACCATCGGATCTTTATTGGAAATCCCACGTGACGCAACACAGTATGAATTTCTAGTCGAGCAGCTACATTCACCAGCTTATGAGAACGCCGATGCAGACATGGTGTGTGTCTTGGTTGGTCCCCAATCCCCATGGTACCACGAAATCCATGCATATCTAAAAAATGGTATCATATCTCCCCATCTCACCAATAACCAACGCCAAAACCTTATTCGCAGAGCTTCCCGCTACACTCTTGTAGCCAAGACCCTATATCGTCGCGGGTATCACAATGTCCTATCTAGATGTTTAGATTCAAACGAGGCCGTCCTGGCCTTACAAGAAGTTCACGCTAGAATTTATGGTGCTCACACGAGTGGCATGGTTCTAGCAAAGCAGCTACTTAGAGTTGGATATTATTGGCCAACAATGGAACATGATGCGTGTGAATTTGTCAAGAAATGTCTCCCATGTCAACAGCATGCCAATTTGATACATGCACCAGCACAGGATCTACAGCCTATTGCACCACCGTGGCCTTTTTCATGTTGGGGCCTCGACCTCGTTGGCTTGATCACCCCCCTCTCTTCGGATGGACACAAGTATATCATAACAGCCACAGAGTACTTTACCAAATGGGTTGAAACGATTCCGCTCACCCTAACCACTGGCATCCAAATATCCAAATTCATCCTCTATCACATCATCTGCCGCTTCGGCATACCATCTACCATTTTCACAGACCATGGCACACCTTTTGAAAACCAGCATGTGGATGATCTGTGTGCCAGGCTCCACATTCATCACCGTTTCTCCAGTCCATATTTCCCTCAAGGAAATGGCCAAGCTGAGGCGACTAACAAAACTATCTTGAAAATCCTCAAGAAGGTTGTCAATGATTCTGGTCGTGACTGGCACCTCCAAATCAATCCCGCCCTTTGGGCCTACCGCACTTCTTATCGCACTCCCACAGGCACCACCCCATACTCCCTTGTATATGGTGCTGAAGCTGTTCTACCGATCGAGGTCGAGCTTCCATCCTTGCGCGTCTCCATGAAGAACTATACAACTGATGAAGACTATCGTGTGGCCCGGCTCACACAGCTAGATCTGCTAGATGAAAAGAGACAGCAAGCCTACGATCACCTGGTTGCATACCAGAATCGACTCAAAAGGAGTTATAACAAAAAGGTCCATCCTAGACAATTCCAGGTCGGTGATATGGTCCTTAAAGAAAATCAGAACGTCCTAGCAAATAGAGAAAAGAAAGGCAAGTTTGAGCCTACTTGGTTGGGCCCCTATATTGTCACCGCATCCTTTGGCTCGGGAGCCTATCAGCTATCTACACCAGAAGGCGAGCCCTTGAATGATCCTATCAACATCATCCATCTGAAGAGGTTCTATGCCTGAACCTGATCCTGCATATATCAGAAAATCCAAAAACATTCAAAAAAAGCAAAAAAGCAAAAAAATCAAAACATTCAAAAAAGCAAAAAAAAGCAAAAAAAAAGCAAAAAAAGCAAAAAAGTAGAAAAAAAGAAAAGAGAAAGAGAAAATAATCGTCCAACGGTGAAAACTTGGCAATTCAAGCGCCTTGGACAAGTATGTTGGTGAAAACCTGGCAAACAGGCGCCAACATAGTAAACTGAGCTATTTATCTATTCAGTTGTCCTTTCAGCTACCGTCCTCCTCCTCCATCCATAATCTCTTAACAGATCTCCCAGCAGTTCCATCTCCCCTATCCTCCAAGCATTCAGCTTCCATCTTCCTCCAACCCATCTGCAAGCCATATCCTATTCCAAAGCTTTGTACCATATCTTGTACCATATCCTTATCCCTTTCCTGTACAGCGCAATCCTTTCTGTATTTATCCTTCTTGTCTCCGTCCTAGTGAGAGTCCCGCCGAGTGTGATCTTCCTATCCCCAATCCTGAGCTTCTGTACATATCCCTTGTGCATATCGTTCCTCTTTGTTGTACATAACCTTTGTCCATCCTGCAGCAGCATTTGATCAAATATCTTGTCCCATCCCCAGCCTCAGAAACCTTTTGGTCCCACTCGGACCTTGTGCTTTAGCAACATCAATTGTCGACTTATCCTTGCTCATCCTGATTATTCCTTGAACTTCAGCTTTTGCCAGTGAACAACTACACTTATTCTCTCACCAACCATGGGTCCTTGAGGATATATCGTTCCTCCTGTCTGACCTAATCTTCCATCCTGGTCCTTGAGGATATATCGTTCCTCCTGTCCGACCAATCTTCCCACCATCAATCAAATCAAATCTCTCTCCTTGGCAAAGGATGTCTTTTTGGAGTTATCATTTTGATCTTGGATTTTTGTCCTTTGGGTCTTGTTAATCTTTTTTGGCTTCTCATTATCCCACCAGGGTCACCACGATTCATTATATCACGGTGTGCTGCGTGTGCGGATAATCTGGGGCAAGGTCTTTTGATCTTTCACTTCTGCCTGTGAGTCAGTTGTGTGTTTGTGGTTCCTTCAGCATCGGTTCCGCCATGTCGCCTCTGCGCTTCATGTGTGATGTTGGGGCAACCCTGTGTGTTTGTTTAGCGTCAGTCCTCGTCAGTCCTCTGCGACGTTGTTGACAGGCCTCGTGATCCCAGTATCCTTGGCAGGTCTCTAACATAGCTATATTAAATCTAGGTTGTGCACTCCCGTTTGCACTTGGAGCTATCTGGTCTCTTGCATCTTTGCATATAGCTGCATCTTGCATCTTGCATTTCCATCTCATCTTGCATATCATCCATATTTGTTCTTAGAAGTGAGGTTATTTATCTCCCCTTTCTTCCTAGGCCTTTCCTTCCTCGTCCCGCCGGGCACACTCTGTCCCAGGGCGTAATCCCTCTTTCTCCTTGTCCCACTGGGCGCATCTTCCATGATTTTGTCCCACCGGAGCATGTATCTCTCTTTCTCCTAGTCCACCCAGGCGTCATACCCTCTTCTTCTGATTCTAGCCTCGGCATCTTGTTTTCTTGTCTTTGACGCCATGCCACTTGTGGCATCGCATCAAAGAGGGGCAAAATGTAGACACCGAAAAATCTTTCAGAAAATAAATTATTTTTGTTTTCTGAAAATCCTTGATGACATCATCATTTATTAATTAATTAATTATTTAATTAATTAATTTATTTTTATGGCATTAAATCCCTCTCTCTTAATTAAAAATCTTTAATTAAGGAATCTAGCCTAAAAATGTCATTTGGACATTATCTCTAATTTATTAATTATTTAATTAATAAATTGACCAAAAAACTTCAAAAATAAATTAATTTATTTTTTATTCCAAACTTGGCCAATTTCCTTAAGACCACTAACCTCTTCCAAAATCTTCTAATCCCTTCTTAATTTCGATTAAAAGGCTAATCCCATCTTTTCTAACCCTAATCCCAAGGTTAAATATTTAATTAAGGTTAAATATTTAATTTTCATATTTATTGAAAATATTTTAATAAATATTCCTAAAACTTAAGCTTTTGGAATGAATAACTTTTATTCCATGAAACTAAGGAGAAATCTAGACTCTTCTAGAATCTTCTCAAATCCACCCTCTTCACCCATCCTAATCCTATTTTTGTCCTAATCTAATCCTAATCCTCCCCTTAAACCTTTGTGCAAACCTAACCAAGCTTAAGACTTTCCTAAACCAAAGCAAAGTCTTTCCTTCCAAATATCTCAACCACAAAGCATTTATTGCTTCCCCAAAGTCTTCAAAGCCTCTTAAAGCCCATTCATTGCTCTTACAAGCATTTATTTGGAGAGTTATGAGCTTGGAGCCCCCTTTGTTGACTCCTCTTTGCCCTTCCCTTCATCCACTCACCTTGTGACATGTGTCACCTCCTGATTGGCTGAGAACTAGCACAATCCATGTGCTTCCCTTTGAGTGAATCTTGGCCTCTCTTAAGGATTTCAATCCTGGTCATTCATTCCTCCTACCCCAAGCCTTTAGAAATCCTATAAATACCCTCACTTCCTAAGGCAAATCATCTCTCAACTCTCAAACTCAATAGCAAAGTTATAATGCCATTTTCATTCTAGCATAAGCATAAACTCATTATTTTAGATCATTTTCAAGCTTAAATCACATCTAAATTAGCTTAAATGGATTAACATAGATTCATTTCTTGTTTTAATCTTAGTTCTTTCTTTTAGCTTTGCATATTTGTGTGTTCTTGAGGCCTTTTGAGGCAAAATAGGTTCCTCATACCTATTTTGTGTCATTTTGGGTCTTCTTGATTCTCAAATCATCATTTATCTTGCATGCTTCAAGTGCTTGAGTTTGCACACCCACATCTATTTATATCCAAGCATATCAAACGGTGCATGGGCGCATCCGTTTTAGGCTTAAACTGAGGTGGCTTTGATTTTAGTTTGCTTACCATTAAATTTGATTTGATTATATGGTATGACGTTTGCTTGTCTTTGGCCTTCAAAACAGGTTTAGGTGCACGCTCAAATCCTAGTCTACAGTCACATTTTGACATTCTTGATGCAACATTGGCTCTATTTTGTTCCTATGGAAGAGTATTGGTCGTCATCTTGGACCATCTTTTCGAGAGATTCCACATTAAGAGGGAGCTTTATGGTATTTCATCTTCTCTCTTATGGGGGGACTTTTTCCTCATATGAGGTTATGTTCTTCTCCTTGATAGCACTGCATTTTCATCTCTCTTTTGGAGGGGAGTTTTAACCCTATGGGTTTTGTCCTTTTCTCTGCTTGTGAGATATTGCATTTGCATTTGTACTTGGGTACCTAGCATGGCCTAGTAGCTAGGATCCATCTTACATTGTTATCTTTTGTACATTCAACTAAGTTGCACTTAATGGGGGTGCTAGTGTAATTAAGACATTTTACCTTGGTTAATTCACACCTAGGTACTATTACACTTGAGCATACTTAGGTAGCACTTAGGACATTTTAGGAGTGTTTCCATATTAGGTGGTGCTATTATGTTATCACATTCCACTTTACGTGTGACTCCACCTTTAGTGCATTTTTCACTTTATCACTCTCCACCTTTGTTTCACATGTTGCACAAACTTTATTACACATTGGAGGATGATCCATCTTTGGTGGACATGTGATTCCACCTTGGGTGGGTGATAAATTGTCTCTTGATTATTATTTAATGAGACTGGCATTTTTTATTGTCTCATTCACTCCTTTGTACTCACCTTGGCTATATAACCAAGGGATCTCCTATGTACTATCATCTATCATATTGTTTCTATTGCATTATTGATAGGAATATAGTTTATTCTTGTCACATCCATTCTCTCTTGTTATTGTGTGATACATTGCCCCTAGTACCAGAGAAATCAAGACACATGATGACCAAATTTTGGTAACTCTTGATAGGGAAGCACTCTAGAATTTATTTTGTCTACCTAATAGATATGCATATGCTCATTGGGATTTCACGTCATCATAATGTGAGTTTAACAATAAGAAAGGAGTTTATAGGAATGTAATTGTCAAAGAATGGTTCTCGCCCCTGAGAAGGGACAATCCAAGTTACCCAATATGATTTATAATAATTTTATTAAAGGGGAGATTTCAGATATTGTTGTATTATTGCATAGCCTTGGAGGGGATAAGGATGCTCTTAATTTAGATGAATGTATGTTTTTCTTCATCCAAGTTATCTGCTTATGGTTAGGCTACATGGATTGGGGCGCAATAAGCACCAACTAATCACTATATTTCCATTGAATAAATTATTTTACATGTCTTCCTATTTTTTGTATGCCTTGGCATGTACTCAACATTTCCCCAGACTGGAACATGTCAAGGATTTTGAAGATGATATTCAAATATGCGACTTTTATCCTGGCTTGCAATTGCAAAACATTTATGCAATCTTCAGAAGAGTCAATGATGTATTTATTATGAAACTGGTGATGAATTTTCAAGGGCACCATGAACAAAGGATCTCCCCTCGAGATGCAACCTTGATATAGACCTATGAATACTATTTCTTGCAATTCTCTACTTTCACTTATATCAGGATTGGTGCTTTTGATGACTTTTCTTGGAAGCTTCCTGGGTATGAAGATGACAAAATTATTATGGATGAATTATGTAGATAAATTTGTGAGGTGAATATGAGGTGTGGCCAAAGGCATAAAATAAGCATCTCATTCCCTATTAGTTTGAGGGTATATAGTTTTTAATTATCATCCAATTCTCTAAACATTATGAGAGTAGCATAAAAGTATAAAATGGATACATATGATACTTTGAGGAGGTAGTTTGATCCAAAGGATTTCGTTAGGAACACTTTGTTCCTAGGGCCCTCATAACACCATGTTCCACAATTGGAGGACTTCTAGTTGGATTTTTGTGATGACTTCAAAGTGAGAGACAATAGCTAGTTGAGGTTAACTTTGAAGCAGATAAAGGATTATTGCCCTCCCATTTAATGTCACTGATATTATAGATGATGAATCTGATGTGGTAGATCCCTTGTACACTTTACAGGTGCATGATCAACCTTTGGATCCTATTGATAGGAACATTCTCGAAGAATATAGTTTGGATAGAATAACGACTGTAGTGATTGAGAGGACCCTAATGTGGGCTACCAAAAAGAAAGGAATAATAAGACAACTTCATCTAGAGGAGATAGACAACCCCCAGAATAAAATAGTTTAGTTCCACCTGGTTAATCTCTCACGGTCACTAATACAGATGCTTCTCCTTCAACCAATCCCACTAGAGGCTGGGATGAGCAACCCCTTTAGAGGAACATAAACCTTAATCCTACCTATGGAGATGGTTCACTACCTAACACTAAAGCTGAAACAACAAATAAAGAGTAGGACGATGGTGACCAAGAAGGAGACTATGAGGCACAAAATTCAAAGGACGGTGGTTAGGGAAAAGGGGTGGCTCATGACAAACAAAAAGAAGACACAACTAGTGGTAAGCCTAAATCCACATTTCCTTTCTTTGTGTAGAATATAGATGAAACTCCCCTAGTTAAGAGGTCTCTATTTCTTTCTCTCGATGCAATATGAAGTGCCTCTCAAGTGTTGTCATCCTCTTCATGGCTACAAACTACACTATCTAATAAGAGGAAAAGAGAAGCCTTAGACAACCATCTAAATATTCTATTGCTCAAATTTTGTAATTCGTACCTCCTCCTAAGAGAAGGTAACTTAAGACTACTTCATGTCTTTTAGAGAGTTTAGATTTAGATCACCTCTTCTTAGAGATTGCTCATTTGAATATTCGTAAAGATCCTAGTCAAGGCACTCCAACTGATTTTAACATTACTTGGATTGACATGAGACCCCCTAGTATGAATGCATATTTACATATCTAGAAAGTTTCAACTACTAGGTTTATGGAGAGGGTAGAAAAAATTAAACTTGATTAAGATAGTTTTAAAGCTAAGGTAGACACATTATCTGAATGCTTAAGGGCCTTGATAAATCCTCTATCAAGTCAAGTTTCAAGTGCCTTTGTAACAATTATTGACCTAAAGTCTAATGAAAAAAAGGAATTAATTTCCTAATTGCAAATAGAGAACCAATTTGGCAGAATTACCTAGGAGTGGATTAAGATCTAAAGGTTGGAGGCTTACCATTCATTGATAACTTGAGCAAGTCTTTTGATGAATTGGTAGTAGCTAGGAATGTTGGGTCATATGAGACTAGAGTTGCAAAAATGGAAGGTGTAGAGCCTTTGAGGTTAAGTTACAGGAGTTCATCGACATGGGGTTCGACGTTGTGGTGACCAAAGGTATATTATGACCACAAGATACCCCTTGCAGAACATGGATCTGTAGTCTTGGATTCAAGTGTGAATGCATACAAAAGAGTGTAATTAATCTACACAAATTTCTCGGGAGGTGAATGACATGATCACTCAAGTGACGCAAGATTTCAAAGACATAAGTTGTAAACTAAAAAGAAAGGACAATTTAGGAATTGTTTTTGTTGATGAACTCAAAACAAAGTATCAAAATAATATCGATACTACAACCCACCCCTCAATTTTTTGCAAGCAAAAATATAAAGAACCATCTCGCATAGATGCAATATTGATGCGGTGTGTCAACCATTGCCAAACTTTCAATTCCAAGGATGAAGAAATTAAAATGAACAAAACATCAATGTGAATGTTACTAATCATGATAAAATGGTGGTCGTTACTAAGGCCTTATAAGTGTACAAGCAGCGACAAATGCCTCAACAACTGCCGCCAACCCAAGAAGAAGTTGAAAAGATATCATTGGACTTTATATGTTCTTTTGTCATTTCCATTGGGCCGGTTATTTTATCCAGTTTCAAAAGACTTGTTTATTTAAATATAGATTCTATAAAAAGAATCATTTATTATGTAACTAATAGGACAGGTGTGGAATAATTTTTTTCTTGGCCCAAGTAATTTGTTCATGTGGTTGGTGCTTCAAAACAAATGTCTTACTTGGGATAATTTGTGTAAGTGGGGCTTCCAAGGTCCCTCGATGTGCATCTTGTGTTGTAAAAGTGAGGAGTGTGTTTCTGATCTTTTCTTTTAGCGTTCCTTCTCCAAGGAGACATGACACTTCTGGTGGGGTGTTTGGAATCAAATCTATTGGCATGCCTCCTCTTTGGTTGAGTTTTGGGCCTACTGGGGTAGGGCACCTATTAGGACTTCTTTTCTGTAGGTCTCTTGGGCTCTTGGACCCACTTTTATCATTCGACATGTTTGGTTGGAGAGGAATCGTAGGATTTTTCATGATGCTCAAATGGTTACTCAAGACTTGTGGTGTAAAATTATTCATTCTATTTGTGAGACTCTCTTTGGAAAGTGTGACTTAGCTGGAGGTGTGGATCCTGGAGAGGTTGATATCTACAATCATCTCAATTTTCCTCTTCAGGGGGGAGTTTCAACGTGTGTTGGACAGGTTATGAGAAATAGATGTATAGACTTTCTTTATAGAATATCAATCCGGAGGGTTGTTGGATCCCTCCTCCTCAAGGAGTTTTCAAATTAACACTAATGGCTCATCACGAGGGAATCCTTGTCATGCTGGCATTGATGGAGTTGGTCACGATAGCTCTGGTGATGTTCAATTTAGGTTTTTTTTGTTTACAAGGGTCTGCACATGAATAATTTCATGGAGGCTCTTTCCATTTTGTATGTTATGGAGAGTAGTTGTGTTCTTGGGTGGAAAATGATTATTTGTGAATCCAATTCTCAAGTGGTGGTGACTTTTTTGAATGGGAAACAACTGCATGATGTTAGTTGGCACTTAGCTTTGGTTATTAAATAGATTCTTTGGTTGTGTAGCTCCTTGGAATCTATTACTTTTAGACACATTCCTAGGGAGTGGAATGGAGTGGTAGATTGCCTAGCCAAAATGAGCTTATGATCAAATGCAAAATTAGCATATAATGGATAGGGAACAATTACCTTTCAATTTGTCTCATATGTTGGATAATTTAGTGGAAAATGGTAGGGTTGTGTAATGCCATTTCTCTGTTGGGTAGATGGACATTTTGCTTTGTATTTTTTTTTTATTGAATAAAATTTTACCCCTCTTTTAGTTTGAGTTTGACATACGAGTGTGAATCAGTTTTGATATTATAGATCTTGTTTGAAGTGAATGAAAATGCCAATTGCTAAGTTCTGAAGATATCTTTGTATATCTAGTTTATAGTTCTATTTGTTTAAGACTTTGATTTCAAGCATTGAACATAGTACTCTTTGTGGTGCAAATGTTTATATGGGTGTTTACTATTCTTGGTGATTGGAATAGTGCAGTTACTATTTGAGTCATATTTGAAAAGTAGTATTTTATCTTTAAGCCAAAGCTTTTTTTAGAAATAATTAGTCGTGATTTGAAGCTAATCTTTAAATTGGTATATGAATTTATGAAAGATTTCTCTTTGCAATTATTTCATGGCACTGAGTAGTTGTTAGTTCCTTTACTACTTTCTGGTTAAAAACATACCCCTTATATTCACATAATTTAAAAATCCAAAAAATTATCCTATACCCCTTAGCCTTACCATATTCTTATTAAGTTTATCTTGGATATATAATGCATCTTCAGCTCCTTCATCCATGGATTTTCTTCATAAATCTTTGTTTGATAATGTAATAACAAGAACATCCAATTTAAGCTCTATAACATCATTGCTAATTGCAACAATTGGATTTTGTCATGGTTTAGGTAATAATCAAAGAAAAATAATACACTTATCCTATTTCTTTGATTTAGCTTTAGTTGAACCTAACTGACTCCAAGTGTGCAATTAAAAATAAATAAAAAAATTACGATAGTCTCCATCTCTTATTTTAATGAATATATATATTTTCTTTTAAATAAAATTTATTTCACATTTTTTTGTTTGATAAATATCACTTTTTCTTTTTCACAAGTTAGTTTCTTCTTCAAAAACATTAAGAAAAAGGGAGAATTAAAATAGTATAAACTAATAGTAAATTCTTAATTTTATTATAGTTTTTACTTTTAATAATACAATTTTTATTTTTCAATTATTGTATTCAATTTCTTGCTTCTCTAAAGGAGATTTTATCTTCCAAAGATCATAATTTTAGACCATCAAATCTTTTTATGTCAATTCTAAATGTGCTTGCTACAATTTTTACAACACAAGTACAAGTTTCACTAAACCTAACCTCCAACCATAACTGAATGCCCCACAACATAAAAATATGCATTTTTCTTTTGTAGTCACTTGCCAAATAAGGCTCGAGAAATCCAAGGTTAATTGTTACAATATAATATTCAACTAAACAATTCACTAAATATTTATAATAAATCATAAATAAACAATAATATGAACATCCATAAAATATTATACAAAATATAAGATTACTTATAAAACATGAGAATACTACAATACTAGGAAAACCCTTTTAGATTAAAAAACCCACCAACCAAAGAAAGCAATGCTTATAGTGATCCCAGACAAACATATATTACATCAATACATCTTATTTCTATATTTGATCCAATGTTTTACAAACAAAGCAACCTTCTTTTAATTTTCATAATACAATGCTCATCTCAAAGCCTCAACATATACAGTTTAAAAGTCCCCAAAATTACCTTAAAACAATACCATTGTCTAAAAATATAGGATAAAATATCACACAAAAAACCTTGACTACCATCATATCTGACATATATAACTACTAAACAATCCCATGAAACACTAATATAACACATTACATTCACTAAAAATAAAAAAATTGTTTTTACATTCCAAAATTTAAACTTTTCAACTTACCTTTTTATTCAATGTTCCTATACTGAATAAATATCCCCTCATATTTGTCACATATGACTACCATAACAATCCTTGAAATATTAATGACACATTATACTTTCTAATAATAAAAGATGTTTTAATTATTAAAATACATTATAATTGACTTAATGGTGGTGGAGAACTTGTTCTTTAAAAAATGAAGGTCACAAGTTTAAAAAAGTGGAGGACACAAGTTCAAAATCTGAAGCCGTCAATCAAGAGTTAATTACATAGGCAATCTATAAACCACTTACAGCACTGATACCCAAAGTCTAGAGGTTCTCCACGGATTTTCTCTCTGTTGCCGAAGGTCACCATAGAAACCACATCTACCCCACTGCGCACCACCAAACGAATCCAATGCAACATCTCCTTCATTTTTTCCTTCTCCCTTACTGCAACAGCAACATGAACATGTTCAAATCCCTCACTTACCATTTCACGAGGAGGAACCCCCAGAAACTCAGTCCAGTCCCTTTGACGACCACCATTAACTATCACAAATATGACTACTGCACTTGTTTCTTCTGTCACGGGAATCCCCAACACTTCATCGGGATCGTCAGGAATTTTAGTAACTCTTAACATCTAACCCATTAAAAAAATCGACACATGACGCGATGGCTGCTTCCAAATTTTTCTTCATTTGACAAAATGATTTAAACAAACCAACTCCCCAAATTATACAGGAAGTACGTGACGATAGTTCCTGATTGAGCAAATAATGAGTTAGGTAGTCCTATAAATATATTGTAATGAGAATAATCATAGCAGTCTATTCAGAACTCTCAGAAAAGCACGAGTCACGGTTTACAATATATAAATTTGCTCTCCTAAAAAAATGACAAACGAAAGTGTAATACCTGCCAGCACATTTTACTGAATCGAATTTCATAATGTAAATACCCTTTCAACTCTTCAGTACATTCGAATTTATGCAACACCTGACAACCATAAACGATGATTGTCTTTGAGCAGCATTGTTGTCCAGAACATCCCTCCGTCTTTGATTTTGCGCACTTTCCTAAAACTACTTCTTTTAAACTTGACAAATCTTCAAGATGGAGAAATCTAAGGCTACAAAGGGACTGGCAACTAATTGAAACCTTAGATATATTGACTACATTTCTTATATCTATCTTTTCAAGGCCGACCATCGGAGTCCCAAGAGTAGTTAACAACATGCTATCCTGGAAACTTAATTCCCCACGTAATGTCAAATTCCTCAATTCTAAGCTTCTAAGATTAGTGAGTTTCCCAAGTGACTCAGAAAAGGATCTCCCGTTAATTGTGATAGAACTACCCCATTCCCTTCCTGCAATGGCTAGGTTTTCCAAATGACCTAACATTTCAAATGAATTTGGAAACTCTTCCAACTTTATTCCATCCAGCACAAGCTCTTTCAGCTGAAAGGCGCCCTGAAAATTGATTTTAATTTGTGTCAATTTTAATTAAGGGTTACGAAATAACTACAACAGAATGCATTTTGCATCATTAACAAAAGATATCCATTTTCGAATAAAGAAGAGCATATTACCCTTTCATCTCTTGGCCACAATCTTATGAAACTCCCGCCAGAAATTACTAAGTTCTTCAAACTTTGGAGTAGAATGCGAGGAGAACCAGTTAACGGTGAATCCAAACGGATCATGACTTCTCGTACAAGATTTTCAAGATCACACAGCTTTGCTTGTGATGAAGACTCAACCTGCAGCCAGGGCAAGAAAGCTGATGGATTCTTGCAATCGTTTGAATTGTTTTGTTTTTTGATGAGAGGAAAAACATTTTGGTTGGAACTGGAAGCTCTAATCATAAAATGCATGAATAATTAACATTTTTTCACTTAAAGTCAAAGACTGGGATATCTATTCTACGAAAGAGACAGGATATCAAACCTTTAACTTTTCTGAAATATATGTAAAAATAAAAATGTCCTGCTCACCGATTACTTCCTGCATTCAGGGATGAATGTCAATTTCTTACTTCTATAAAACAGGCATAAGTTTTAATACCATGAATGGATTACAAATTTAGGAGCACACCTGAGGGGGAGAACAAAGATATTGCAGTAATGTTAGGGTTTTCGCTGTGCCGCTTTGCTGGATGGTTACTATAAGACCTTTTATTACTCTACCATTCGACACCGTCGGAATCCAACTGGACATGCCATGTTGCATCTTGATTATTTTTTCTTCCTCGGTGATTACAACTGCAGCAATATACTCTCCTCCTCCAATATGGACCACCATCGAGTCTACAGGAGGAATCTTTAAACTCTTTCTACAATCTTTCCCTTTATGCAAGCTTTCAATTAACATCAATATGATAATTGCACTGGGTTGTTCTGTCATAGGAACCACAAATTCGGCCTCGGGATTGGTAGGAATTTCAGTAATGTTGCCATCTAGCCCAATTATAGAAGATAACACACTGATTGTTTTTTGAGATCCCTCTGCATCGGTGTTTGATTCCCAAACTAAACTAGTAACCTCTGAAGGTACTCTCTGCATTGACAAAGAGAAAAAAATTAAGTTGATTGTAAAATAAATTTATAATAACAAAAATATCACAACTTTTCTTTTAAACACGCCAGCCAAAACACAATTACAGTAAGAACACACAATTGTTCTCCTATCAAAATGACAAATGTAATTATAATACCTGCCACATTTCAATGCATCCAAATATAGCTCCAGTACCAGCTGAAAGATGTAGATATTTCAATCCTTGCAACTCTTCAATACCATTGATCTTCTGCAACTTCCAACATCCATCAATGGTGATTGTCTCCAAGCAGCATGGACATGCAGAACTTGGCAACTCTTCTATCTCAGAGCATCCCTCTATGTTTAACCTTGCATCCAGTCCTAAATCCACTTCTGTTAAGCCTTCAATGCATTCAAGATGGATAAATTTAAGGCTGGCAAGGTGCTCTCCACTAATTGAAACCTTAGATATATGTTTCACATCCCTTATATCTATTTTTTCAAGGCTGACCATTGAAGTTTCAATGGTAGTTGAATCCATTTTGTTCTTAAAACTTAATTCCCCACTTACTGTGAAATCTCTCAATTCCAAGCTTTTAAGATTAGCGAGTTTTGTAAGCGATTCTGACAAGAATCTCCCCTGAATTCTCATGGAATTATTCCACTCTCTTCCATTCCATTTTACCCTTCCTGCAAGGACTAGATTTTCCAAATAACTTAACATTCCCAATTAACTTGGAAACTCTTCCAAATTAGTTCCGTCGAGAATCAGGTCTGTCAGCAGCAGAGGAACCTGAAATTTGAAATTGATTTGTTTAAAACACCCATATTTCAATCATAAATATTTTTATACAATATAACTGCTTTCAGAATGCATTTTACATCTTTAACCAGATTGAATCCTCAAATGTAGAAGCACAAATTACCTGATGATCACTCCGCCACAATCTTTGGAAACGTCCTTGAGAAATTTTTTAATACTGCAAACTTTGGAGAGGGATCCATGAAGGAAAAGTGTGTAACGAAGACACGCTTGACATGAATTCTCCTTCGATATTTTCATGTTCATCCAGCTTTTCCAACATACTTGAATCAATCTCAAGCCACAGCAAAGAAGTTGATGCACCCTCACAGTCATTTACATTTCCTAAAAAATATTTGAATTGAAGACTGGTGTACTGGTCAAAAATGGAATTGAGACATCTGAAACTATGACCTCTCATCCCAGCAAGAATGTTCTCGAGTCCCTTTTCTTCCTGTATTTTAAGGACGAAACTAAATCTTTGTCACACTCCAGTTAGAAAAGCAACAATCATCCTATATAAAAACGAATTTTTAACAGCATAAACGGACTACAAATTCACAAGGAGAAACAAACCTGAGAACGAAGATGCTGGGAGCGCCACAGTCGACTAGGACTGCTTAATTCATTATCTGCAATTTCTCTACCAAGATCCCGGATGTGTTCATGCATTCTCAAAAGAGGAATACTTTCAGATCCAAATCCATGCCAATAACTCCTTCCCACTTGAACTTCAACAAGGCATTTATCCATTAAGATCTGAAGTGTGTGCTCAGCACTCCACCCTGATCCTTCTATTATCCTTAAAGCCATATGTCTAGATTTGTTGACAAAAAAGCATGCAATGTCCAGAAATACTCTGAATTTGTTCAGTCTCAAGGGATTCCAAGCTTATTCTAAGCTTCTTCTTTATATCTTGTTTCAGAGTTTTCCTCACTTTCTCCAATTCTAGTCTCCAATAATGCTTACCAACACTACCAAAAACATGTCCACCCAACACCTGAAGAGAGAGGGGCAAACCTCCACACTCTTTCACGAAGCTTTCAACCAAATCTTCATATCCGCTGGTTGGATATGCTTGGCGGAAGGCGTGCCAACATAAGAGCTGTGTGCTGTGGTGGACATTCATTTCTTTCATCTTATAACAAGAATTAATTTCTGCCCTTATCAGAACTCTCTCATCACGGGTTGTCACAATGATCAAACAACCAGGTTTATTGACCAAAAGATCCCTGACCAGTAAGGCATCCAACTGGTCCAGGTGATCTATGTCATCCACAACAATTAAGAAACTCACAAAGCGGTTATATGCCAGACGAGATCTGAGATAGCTAGATCCTTCATGTATACTGTCAAACATACGATTTTCCTGTACCAGATCCTTAAGAAGCTTTGTTTGCAAAGAAGTCAATTTAGATTCTCGCACGTCAAACAAAAAACATGATGCACTGAATTCTGAACGCTTTTGATTGAACAATTCTTTGGCAAGGGTGGTCTTGCCAGACCCTCCCATACCATAGATGCCAATCACTTTACCTTTCTCCTCCTGCTGCCAACATCTCCTCTCAAAATCCTCTACCAATTCTTCAATTCGTGTCGGATATCTCGCAATTTCTAAAGGTCTTCTCCTTTCTACCTCTCTTCGGACAGCAGACACCACATTTTTACATAGTGTCGCAAGATTCCTTGAAATTTGGAATGAAAACAATAATTTCAACAGATTAACTAGGCTAGACTAAAATCATTAAAAAACTTGGGACAAAATTTTATACAGAAATTATTTTACTAAAAGAAGTCTTACTCATTATTGTGGTTGAAGTCGTAACCAGACATGAATGAAACACGACGGAGGTCTTCTTTCTAGCTATCGAGTTTGTCGAGATACCTGCGCTTCTCTTTGTGGTAATTGAATGAATGAGCATAAACACCCTTTTCCACGTATCTGAGGTGAAAAGGTGGAACATCATAGAATATTGGGATGATCTTTCTCTTAGTTTGTAACATCAGAGCAAGCTCAGCTGAACACCAAACAGATTCGGCATATCTTTTAGAGAAAATGGCAATTTGCACTGATGCAGAGCATATGGCATTCTGAATTGTGGAAGGAAACAAATCACCTAGTTCCATCTCTTTGCAGTCAAGAAACGCTCGGATTCCCACCTTCTCCAAAGAATCATAAAGCTCAAGAGCTCAAGAGCTAGGGTATTTTTCACATCAGGGCCTCGGTGATTAATGAAAACATCATAAAGCTTGGGGGATGCAGATGATCCTATCCTTTCTCCTTTATATAATATTTCACCAGAAGCATTCTCATCCAGATTAAGAGGGCGAGGTGATGAAGAAGCAGCCATGGATGGGAGATGAAGCTCGAATAGCAGAGAAACCCTGAAAATTGCAACTCAGATTGAATTTATTTATAAAATAGGCATTGCAAATGAATGTCTTGGAAAGTTGTTTGGGCTCAACTTCCCAGGTGTTTCTTGCTTTAATAAAGTGAGGGAGGAGGGAATAATTATTTCCAAAGATTTTGAAGAAATGGCATTTTCCTACTTTAAATGCTTTTACTGAGTGGATTGTGATGCTTTTAGGTCTGATATATTGCTTTGGTCTTAGGATATTATTAAAACTATTTATTTCATTCATTTTAGGAAGACTCAACCTAAAACAATTGGAATTGGGCTAAAGATGTGTGAAATGTGAGAACTTTGATTATAAAATTTTATTTAAATAAGAAACACAACTTTTTCTTATTTTGTTTAACACAGGAATAGAAAAAGGGGTGAGAAAGGTAAAATAACATTTATTAAAAATAGATTATTTAAATTATTTTTTATATTCTTAATTGATAATTGTTATAATTAAAATTAGAAAAGGGAAAATACAAGAAGGTTTATTATTAGTTTGAATTTAATAGAAGTCAAACTAACTCAAATTATCATAGCCATTGAAAAAGTGAAGCTCTTTATTTCTTTGTAAGAAGGGATTTATCATAAATAATCAACTCTAACTCAAAAACATGTCAAAATTGATTATCCTCTAAAGTCCACTTGCAAAGGTACTTTGCTACAACATTCCATTTCATCGGAATATGACCATAAAGGATAACCTCAACATTCAAAGGGAGATTGATCTATTCCACCAAAGAATCAATCCTCTAGGACTCCTAAGAACCAATTTGCTTCAAAAGAGAAACCAAGATCGAGAAACTAAATTCATGAATAAAATTCTTCCAACCCTACTCACAAGATTTCTCAAGAGCCACTATGATAGGTCAGGCTTTAGTCAAATTATTAAAACCAATACCCATGACTTAAGATAAAATAAAAAGGACCATACCATCACTAACATGATTGATACCTCCACTTCAAGCAACACCTAGCTTACCATGGGAAGAGTTAATTGTAAAAATGTTTGAAGGGGTGGACTCTCCATACCACATCTATTCACCTTCTTAGAAGACCTAGAATTGGAGCCATATAGAAACTAAAGAATTGAAAGCTCCAAATAACTTTAATGAAGGGGGTCGAAAAAAGATAGGAGCCTCTTAGAAGAACATTTAGCACCAATAGTTTCTTTGAGCGCATCCATAATCTTCTTCCAAACTTGTTCAAAAATACATTGGTGACCCTAAAAGATTCTACATTTCTAGTCTAACCAAATTTGTCAAAGAATAAAAATAGGACCAATATCCAAGGTGATCACAAAGGGAAAAATGACATTGTAGGGGGGAGCCTAAACAAGCCCAAAATACAATTAGAGAAGAAAAATGAGTAAGTTAATTCCATCATTGCCACTAATGCCTCCATATACCTATTTAGAGAAAGGACAATAAAATGAAACTAATATTTTCTTCGTTATTTCCACTCATATCACATTTTGAAGGACATAAAAATCCTCTTTTTTGTTATTATCCCTAGCAAGACACTTATTTTGACATAGTAAGTTGATAAAAAGATAACATTTAGGCTAGCATAATTATTCCATAATTTCCTCTACCAAGAAAAATCTCTAATTTCATCTCTTATAATATAGAAATTATTAACCAACAGACAAGTCAAATAAGCCCCTTTAGAATCATAACCCAAGCAAGAGCATCAAATTCCTCTAGTGAACAAGAAGGTTGATCCTTAAGAATAAATTTTAATAAATTTTGATATTCTTAATTGGTAATTGTTATAATTAAAGTTAGAAAAGGGAAAATACAAGAAGGTTTATTATTATATTGAATCTAATAGAAGTCACACTAACTCAAATGATCATATCCATTGAAAGAATGAAGCTCTTTATTTCCTTGTAATTTAATCATTATGAATAAGCTAGAAATGTTGAAAGGATTCATCATAAACAATAAACAATAAACTCTAACCTAAAAATATGTCAAAATTGATTATCCTCTGAAGTTCACAAAGGTAATATGCTATGTAACATTCCATTTCATCGGAATATGAGCAGAAAGGATAACCTCAAAATTCAAAGGGAGATTGATCTATTCCACTAAAGAATCAATCCTCTAGGACTCCTAAGAACTGATTTGCTTCAAAAGAGAAACTAAGATCAAGAAACTAAATTCATGAATAAAATTCTTCCAACTCAACTCACAAGATTTCTCAAGAGCCACTATGATAGGTTGGGCTTTAGTCAAATTATTAAAACCAATACCCATGACTTAAGAGACAACGTTGTGGAGAAAAGTTCTTGCCAAAAATTGGCATGACTGTTTTGTTATGGCAGTATAGAATTTTGATTACTTGCAAAAGTATGTGAGAGGGAAGATTTGGGGAAAGCTTCAATGTGTCCAACTAATGATGGGTCGTGTATTACTATAGATGAAATGCCAATGATTTTCAAATTGTAATTTCATGTAATTGAATGATGTATAAAACAAAGATTGCTTGTTACATCTGAATAAGTCTGCAACAAGTTGCCTATGCAATTGCCATATCATTTCGTTGCATATTGCAATTGCCATGTCAAAGGTAGCTACAAAGGTAGTGTCAAAATTTTAATTTTGTATATTTTGAGTATTAGAGTTGGATATAAATAAGTCCTTAAATATATTATATTTTTAGATTTGCATGGAGATTTTTTAAAGTCTACTCATGTTAATATAACTTCTATAATAGAAGTGGCTCTACTACAACAACCCAAAGTGTAATTATTATTCATTAATTTTACCAATGTCCATAGCATTTTTTAGGTATTGTGCAAGGAAATTTTATTGCCATCTTACCAAAAATCATAAAAAATATTTAAACGAAATTCACACCCCATAAATTATAAATAATCTATTACCTAGTAATTGGATGGTTGAGTTTAGTTTAGCTTGATCAACTGATTGAGGTTAAAAGTCTTTACTTGTGCAAGAAAGATTATAGGGAAGAGTGATATGCATATGTTTAGTGTTATACATGTGTGAGATTACATAGGGAAGAGAGATAATAATATGTGAGGATCATAATACAAATGTGAGAGCTGAAAAGTGAGCATAATGATATGAAATTTGACAAGTGAATACAAATGCGTCCTCTCACACATGTAAACATTGAGCATATTTAAAATGGATCATTTTGATTTTTGTAAGAATAAATTAAAAGAAATAAATTAATAAAATCATAGAGGATCTTTTCTTCTTATGGACAGGGAATTTGGTTCTCTCAGAAAAAAAAAAATGTATTTTATGCTATCTACATTAGCCCCCTCAAAAAGTAAAGTAGTCTTTCAAACAACATAGTTCAGAATAAATGACCATCACTAAGGGGCAGAATTAGGAGATGAATCTAAAGGTAGTGCAGACATTGGAGGAGTCAAATGCTAGGAGACAACTACATGTAACTTATAGAATTCCCTTGTTCATTGCTTTAGGTGATGAGAAGCCAAAAAATCCGGTTCACTTGATGTTTTGACTATTTACTAATTATTAGGGAGGCAAACCAGAAAAGGTAAAAAGTGAGTAGTTCTACACAAGAATGCATACCTAGTGTCCAAGTGGTCATGGGAACTCGTGGACTTGGATGGAATGTTAACACTTCCATGGACTAGACAACTTTCTCCTTTTTATGCATAAAAACAAAAAAAGATGACTTTATAAGGAATAAAATGTTAGACCCCTTAAAATCTAAAAAAGGAAATTTTCCGTTTAAAATTATCTCACTGTATTTATTATGTAAAATTTTAGCTATTTTTAGTTTTCTTTAACTTATTTTAGTTGCTGCTCCCAAAATTATGTTCCCAAATTTGTGCATCCTTTTGTCTTATAAATTTGGAGAAACATGTATAGTCATAGGTGTGATGGATAGTCAAAAGTATACCTTGATAATGTCATACAAAGCATGGGAAAGTTTAATAGCTATAGCTTCAATTGTATTTTTGCAAGCAACATTGTAGTGTCATCAAAATACCAGATACATCATTCTATTTGTTAGAATCAATGGCATGATTGGATCACAAATGAAAACCCTTATTATTAAATTATAGTGTCGATTTGATAGATTTATATAATTAATGAATTAT